>JASPKZ010004930.1:0-392500 GCA_030220185.1 Diploptera punctata
AGAGAGAGAGGGAGAGATATATATATATATAGATATATATATATATATTAGAGAGTAGAGAGAGAGAGGGATAGAGATAGAGAGAGAAGAGGAGAGAGAGAGGAGAGAGTAGCCAACTTATCAAGAGTGGCATTTGTTAGGACTATTTAACGAATAAAATTAAGCTGTTTACTCACAAATCATTATTTAAATATAGTTATTTTAAAATATTTATATATTAATATAAAATTATAGAATATTCACCTGAAAGGTCCGTCTCCTCAACTTAATTATCATTTAACTGTAGCGCTTTCGGGACTTGTCCCATCATCGGCAGGATTCAAAACTGGTGTTTCACTGAAGATCTGGTAGAGGCGGTTGCATGTATTGGGAACAACGACAGCCTGATAAACGAAAACGAACCCAATACATGCAACCCCCTCTACCAGATCTTCAGTGAAACACCAGTTTTGAATCCTGCCGATGATGGGACAAGTCCCGAAAGCGCTACAGTTAAATGATAATTAAGTTGAGGAGACGGACCTTTCAGGTGAATATTCTATAATTTTATATTAATTTTGAATAAACCTCAACGGAACACATCATGAATCTTATAAAATATTTATATATTTAAAGTAAACGGCGATGTTTGAAAACAAATGAGAAACGATTGGTACGCTTCGTTTGCTTCCTATGTTCATCACTGCAACCAGATCATATTATTTATTGCCAAAGGAACGCATTTTGTAAGAATGCTCTCTAGTGGAGAAGAAATGAAACACATCAAACTGTATATTAATTCCTTTCTGATGTAAATATGACAATTATTTTTCTAGAATGTTATTACCTGGGAAAAATACATTTAAGAAAGTGTAAGCAGTGGTTTATTTTTGATAGTATAATCAACTGCTACAAATGCTTTTATACTCGTATTATATCCCGCTTGCGCTATCTGCTGACATTCATGCACTATATATACAATCTGGTAGCCGTATTCTTAGAGAGTCAGTCACTGCAAAATAATGCTATGACCTATTCAGAATGTTAAAAAGGAGGAGCTTTCTTTATTATATTAAGCTTTAGTTGGTAAATTCTAGGCGAAACACGACTGTGATTGGTTGTAAATAAAAAATCATTGAAATGTGATTGGTCATTGACTCCCATTTGGGGCACGAGTTAAATAGTCATAAATAATGCCCCAAGTGATTCCCAATTTATCTAGAGGATTTTGAAATCAAGAGTGGCATTTGTTAGGACTATTTAACGAATACAATTAATCTGTTTACTCACAAATCATTATTTAAATATAGTTATTTTAAAATATTTATATATTTAATGTAAACGGCGATCTTTGAAAACAAATGAGAAATGTTTGGATGTTTCATTTGTTCATCACTGCAACTTGATAATATTATTTATTGACAAATAGGATCGCAATATTGTAAGAATGCGCAATATTGTAAGAATGCACCCTAGTGGAGAAATAATGAAACAAATCAAACTGTATATTGTAACTAACATTATAGGTTATTAATTAATATTTTTCGGAAACAACTCAGTAAAATCAGTATTTAAAACACAATTATTGAACACACAATTATCAAATGTGTACGTGGAAAGAATCTGTTCATTATTTGCTGTATTCAACACATTTATTGCAGAGTCAGTCATTGCAAAATAATGCTCTGACGTGTTCAGAATACTAAAAAAGGAGGAGTTTTCTTTATTTTGGTAATCAAAACTCGATAATTATCGAGGTGAAACACGACTGTGATTGGTTGTAAAACAAAATTCATTGAAACGTGATTGGTCATTGACTGCCATTTGGGGCATGAGTTAAATAGTAATTTTAACTTGCCCAAACTAACACTAACTTGCCCATTTTCTAACCCTAACTTGTCCACTAATCTAGGCGTGATGGTGTAAATTCTCAACGAATTTAGTTTGTATCCATACAAGTTATTTTTGAAAAATATTTACAAATCTTCAGTATTAATAAAATTCATGACAAAAATAAGTTAAGGCATTAGTTATCCAAGTATCCAACCAACTCACTGACACTAGCGAACCCGTAGATTCATGACCGCGCAGACGTCAGCTCTCCATACACCCCTATCTTGACCTAATGTTTTCCAATCATCACCTGTATAATCTACTTCCCTCAAATCATAGTTAATGTTATTCTCTCACCTCATTTCTGGTCTACCAACTGGGCGTTTTCCCTCTTGTTTACTTGCAAGAAGCTTCCATGCTCATCTTTCATTCCCCATTCGTCCCACATGTCCTGCTCATCGCAGTCTACGAGACTTAAACGTCTTTATTATATCTGGTTTCCCATAAAAATCATGTAGCTCACTTTCATATGTCTTCTCCATTCACCTGTATGTTTTTGGTCAAAAACATTTCCTAAGAAATTTATTCTCACTCGTAATCTCCTTTCCTCCCTTAAAGTAAGAGACCATGTTTCGGATCCATATAATAACTGGTAAAATAATAGTTTTACATGTTTTCAGTTTAACGTTTTGTGAAAGTTAAAACTTAAATTATGAAATATTTACCTAAAGGGTCCGTCTCCTTAACTGTTTTAGTCATTTATTTGTAGCGCTTTCGGTACTAGTCTCATCATCAGCAGGATTCAAAACTGGTGTTTCACTGAATATGTGGTAGAGGGAGTTACACGTACTGGGTGCGTTTTCATTTACCAGAAGGTCGTTGTTGTTAACTGCCTTCAAAATTTCCATCTCCTCGAGTACGTTTATCTTCGCTGGATTATTTTCTCTGTGTGTTACTGTTAGGGGGTTTTCAATATCTAACATACGATGTCCTTCATGGGTAACATGTTATGCATGAAGGGCGTCGTATGTTACTCGTAGATATTGAAAACCCCCTAACAGCAATGCACAGAGAAAATCGTTTGGGACTAGTCCCGAAAGCGCTAGATAAATGACTAAAAAAGTTAAGGAGACGGACCTTTTAGGTAAATATTATAGCAGGATTTTAATATCATAATAAATAGGAAAGTTAAATTTAATCATTTTATATTTAAAATTCTTTTAATATTTAAATATAACTTAAATAAAGAAAAACATCTAAATAATTTTATTGTTGTTCATTGTTGAATAACAACATATAACTCTCCAATCTCCAGAAAAAGTATTGGAAATCAAAAAGATCATAAGACTATTGACCAATCAAAATAAAACTGTCCAGCTCCAATGGATCCCCTCTCATTGCGGGGTACATGGAAATGAAATGGCAGATCTTTTGGCAAAAAAGGGCACCAAAATTTTACAGAAAACAAATCAATCCCCCCGGGGCACGCCGTAGCGTAGTGGTTAAGGCACTGAGCTACAAGCCGGAAGGTCGAGGGTTCAAGTCCCGGTGGGGTCAGGATTTTTAAACTGACCCAAACCTTCTGGCGGCACTATGGCCCTGGGGTCGACTCAGCCTCTAACGGAAATGAGTACCAGACGCTTGTTCTGGGGTAAAGGCGGCCGTCACGCAGGGCTGACAACCCGGCTGACATGAAGTGCCGATTGTCTAGAAATAGTGGGAGCCTTAACCTCCCACTACCCCAAGGGCCTCCTGAGGCCTGTAGTGGGAATACTTACAAATCAATCCCTGCCCTACCATTCTGTAAAAATTATAATTAAAAGAAACTTCCAGAAAGAACTGATGGAGCACTTCAAATCACAAAGTAATGAGAAACCATGGGCAGCTATAAACTTAATACCTGAACAACCAAGACATGAAGCAGTAGCAACATTCAGACTGTTAACACCTGGCAGCACACCTCCATAAAATTGGAATCTTCAACTCTCCAAATTGTATCCTGTGCCAAGACAATAACACTACCATGAACAAAGATCATCTTGCTAGCTGTGAGGCTCTGAAGATGTCACCTACTAGAACTCTGGCAGGACTCTATTGGGAAGCAAGAAAGCAAATGGAACACATCCAAGCTAATGGGCATTATACTACTACTACTATTGTTGAATAAAAATGTCTCAGTAACAATTAAAGAAATTGCATTACATAACAGTCTTTCTAAATAATGCTTTTAAAATTGTTTTAAGTCATTGTTGTCTGAATTACAAAGCTTTCTGTTGTAAATGTAATAAGAACACCTGCTTAACTTCATATTTTTAAATGAAAGTAAACTAAACTCTGATTGGATGTTAAAACAATTAACTTTTTGATTTAACAAATCAAATTTAAATCTGGTATTTAAATAACTATTAACCAATAGAATTTAAAATATAACATCATGTGATGTAATAATGTTCTTTAAAATTATAAAACAATTACCTAGTCATTCTTCATATAACTTTCCACAAAGATAGAAGCAAATAGAAATCTCCTGATAAAATGTGATATATAATACAAGAAGAATAGTTGGCTCAAGAAAAGAAAATAATTTAATTTTAATTGACGGAGAAGATAATACCACCTATATTTTACTTGATCTGCTGGGAAATTAAATTGTAAATTAATTAACAATTATTCTACAAGAAACAGTTTTCAGTGATTTTAAAGTGTTTTCCTATCCAGTGTACCAACTTCCGACCTTGAGAAGAGATTCTAGCTCTACCGAAAAAAAAAACCAAACCTTAATCAGTAATTCTTTTTGGGACACTAATCCTTCAAAATGTTACTACAACATCGGGCATGAAGAGAGTTAGCTGTTTCAAAACGTCACCACAACATGGAAAAAGAATTACTTCTTCAATATTTCATAAGTTAATATTTTAATTTTGAATAATACCTCAACGGAAGTTCATCATGAATCTTATTAATGTTTTATAAAATAAGTTGGGACGAGAAGAGTCCCTGTAATGCATAATAGCATGCATTTCCAGAATTGAACCTATGTTTATGCTCTTCATAACATACATGAACTCAATTATTAAAGAATGGAGACTACAACCACATGGCAGTATACCACTTAATAGATTATATAATTTAGACACCCTATTATTTGCAGATGACATTGTGTTTATAGAGAATTCAGAAGATGACCTACAACGTTCAGTCCACTCTTTTCACCAAATTGCAATAAACTACAACATGCAAATCTCAACAGAAAAATCTAAAGTCATGGCTTTCCTAGGAAAAGACCCAGTTCGCAGTAAAATTGTTGTTAATAATAAAATATTAGAACAAACCAACACATTTAACTATCTCGGACACCAAGTTACATACGAAGAAGAAAAATATTTTAGTCAAAAAATAATAAAATTTAACAGAGTAACAGGAATTATAAATAATATTTTCAAGCCAAACACAGTACAGCAACACACACGAACTAGAATTTATAAAACACTGGCCAGACCCATATTATGTTACGGCAGTGAGGCCTGGACAATTCGCAGTGTAGATGAACAAAGACTAACTGTGGCAGAAATGAAATTTATGAGACGTACTGCAGGTTACTCAAGAACAGACCATAAAAGGAATTCTGAGATTCTCAAAGAATTATAAACAAAATCAGTCATGGAATATGTACAAAAATACAGAAACAACTGGAAATCTCACGTAAGTAGAATGAGAAGAACAAGAATACCACGTCAGATCTTAAATTACCAGCCACCAGGCAAGAAATCTTTGGGCAGGCCCTTCAAACGTTGGATTGATACCGTAACAGACCACTAGGCCTATAATATGAAAGGAAGAATAATAATAAGGAGAAGAACCTATGTTTAATATATTTGTCCATCTCATTCCTATTTGTAATTATTGTTCCTAGGTGTCTAAATTCAGCCACTTCTTCCAAATTCCTTTATAATATATATTTCTATGTGTGGCAAATAAATAAACAAATCTTCGGGACTAGAGGTAAGGGACTTAACCCTTAGACCATCGAAGCTGATACCTTAAAGGTATTAATGTTATATTAAACATTTTATAATGCCAACTTCCCAAACATTTTATATTGCCAACTTCCCAAACATTTTATATTGCCAACTTCCCAAACATTTTATATTGCCAACATCCCAAGAAAATCACATTCGAGATTTGCGCGCATTAAAACATTAATGAACCTCGAGGTGAGAGTTAAGTACGTTAACCACTAGACCAGTGGTAGAGAGTCTGCAAGACAAATATGTAAATTAATTAAGATTGTGAAGGTTGTGCTAGAATCAATCAGTAGCGGTGGCAGAGCTGTATTGATTTCAGTAGCTCCCGCACAGCGCGCGAGCACTCTATCGATCAGCTGGGGGCTTCCTGCAGCGCGTTCTTCCGCTCCGGGTTCAAGTCCACATCTGATATTCACCCTCGTTTACCAAGCATTTTTATTACTTTTTATATACGCTTTAACGTCTAAAGTCTATCGCCTCTAGAATCTGCCGCACACCCATGAATTCTTTGAAAGTTGACGATGCCTAAACATACTTTACTAAATATGATTCAACAACAAATGAGGGAAATATTGAAGCAGTGGCGCAATTTAATAAGTTATGAAGGATTTTTAAACTGACCCAAACCCTCTGGCGGCACTATGGCCCTGGGGTCGACTTAGCCTCTAAAGGAAATGAGTACCAGACGCTTGTTCTGGGAGTAAAGGCGGCCGTCACGCAGGACTGACAACCCGGCTGACATTAAGTGCCGATTGTCTAGAAAAAGTGGGAGCCTTAACCTCCTACTACCCCAAGGGTCTCCGGGCCTGTTGTGGGATCACTTTACTTTTGGGGGAACGCCGTAGCGTAGTGGTTAAGGCACTGAGCTACAAGCCTGAGGGTCGAGGGTTCAAGTCCCGTTGGGGTCAGGATTTTTAAACTGACCCAAACTCTCTGGCGGCACTATGGCCCTGGGGTCGACTCAGCCTCTAACGGAAATGAGTATCAGACGCTTGTTCTGGGGGTAAAGGCGGCCGTCACGCAGGACTGACAACCCGGCTGACATAAAGTGCCGATTGTCTAGAAAAAGTGGGAGGCTTAACCTCCTACTACCCCAAGGGCCTCCGGGCCTGTTGTGGGATCACTTTACTTTTAAGGGGGCACGCCGTAGCGTAGTGGTTAAGGCACTGAGCTACAAGCCGGAGGGTCGAGGGTTCAAATCCCGTTGGGGTCAGGATTTTTAAACTGACCCAAACCCTCTGGCGGCACTATGGCCCTGGGGTCGACTCAGCCTCTAACGGAAATGAGTACCAGACGCTTGTTCTGGGGGTAAAGGCGGCCGTCACGCAGGGCTGACATCCCGGCTGACATAAAGTGCCGATTGTCTAGAAAAAGTAGAAGCCTTAACCTCCTACTACCCCAAGGGCCTCCGGGCCTGTTGTGGGATCACTTTACTTTATGAATAATGATTACTAAATAAATTAGGAAGCCGTACATCGGTTTCATAAACCATTGCCATCATGTAGCCCCACAAAAAGAAATGTAGGTAGATCAGATCAGGCGAACATGCAGGTCCACCCCTACCTATCCAACAGATCGTACCAATGGATGTAAACAAACTTTCTGCAATAGGTTTCGAATGCTACTGAGCTGCGGAAGGAAACAAACCAAGCGATAAGAGTAATGACGAACCCCTCTTGGTCTGAAATGAGCAGAAGACAGAATACATGTGTTTGGGAAAGGATGTGCATGACAGCATACTCGAAACTGGGAAAATAAAAAAAAAAGTGAAATTTTAAAATATCTTTGGTCAATAATTGCATGTTTAGGTACCTGTGAAAGAGATGTACAAACTAACATTGCAATGGCAAAAAATGCAACTAAGACATTACATGGACTATTTAACTCATGCCCCAAATGGGAGTCAATGGCCAATAACGTTTCAATGATTTCTGTTTTACAACCAATCAGAGCCGTGTTTCACGAAATATTTATCAGTTATAATTACCGTATTAAAGAAAGCTCCTCCTTTTTAATATTCTGAACAGTTCTGATCATTATTTTGCAGTGAGTGAGCCTGCGAGAAATACGGCTACCAGCTTGTATATATAGTGCATGAATGTCAACACATGCCGTATGCGGGAGTTAATATAAAAACATTTGTAGCAATTGATTATACCACCAAAAAAAGAAACCACTGTTTGCACTTTCTTAAATGTATTTTTTCCCAGGTAATAATCCAGAAAAATATAATTGTCATATTTATATCATACGACATCAGAAATGAATTAATATACAGTTTGATGTGTTTCATTTTGCCTCCACTAGAGAGCATTCTTGCAATATTGCGTTCCTTTGGCAATAAACAGTATGATCTGGTTGCAGTGATAAACAAAAGAAGCAGATGAAGCATACCTATCGTTTCTCATTTGTTTTCAAACATCGCCGTTTACATTAAATATATAAATATTTTAAAATAACTATAGTTAAATAATGATTTGTGAGTAAACAGCTTAATTTTATTCGTTAAATAGTCCTAACAAATGCCACTCTTCATTTCCAAATTCTCTAGATAAATTCACTCCTCTCGAAGTGAGTCGTGAATATATCGATAATTTGGAAATCACTCGTGGCATTACTTATGAATAATTTGGAACAAAAACATTACAAAGGAAACTAAAATTAAAATTTATAAGAGCGTAATATAGAATATTTTGTATTATGGAAGTGAAACTTGGCCTTTTATAGAATTACAAAAGAATAATATTAGAATAGTTGAATTTGATTATCTTAGAAGAAGCCTTCAAAAAACAAGACAGGAATAAATAAGAAATGAATGTTACCACGCCAGTTATTAAGAGGATTGAAAATGATATGGCCATGTAAGAGAATGGAAGATGAAAGATGACCAAAAAATATATACCGATGGTCACCCCCTGGAATAAATAAAAGTGGCAGACCACGATGGAAATGGAAAACTTATGTCAGAACTCTAATTGATGATAGGAATTTGGAACAAGGAGATTGGAATTATAGAAATAAATGGGAACTGAAGACGGCAAACCTATAAGTGGGGAGCCGATCAAAGAATACATTGGTGGCCTTAAATTATTGTAAGGTGCTGCATTTAAACAGGGAAATAAGTTAAAAAGGAAATTGTGGAAGTGTTTCTTTAACACGGGGAGGAACACGGTATTGAAATGAATGCAGTGCATGAAAGATACAACAAGCACATCGATTGCACACGCACGAGCTGCTAATCAAATATGTATAACACTTAGTTCGATCGCGCAACTTTGTTATTTCAAGACTCACGACAGTTTAAGCAATTTATACTTCATTTATTTACCAACTTTCAAACCCATACATTCGATAATTCGATAGCTCGCAATGAGAACGTTCTATCATCTAAAACCGGTTTAACAACGTAGAAACATCTTCCTGTGCCCAGTATTCTGTGCGTTAAACATTGATCACCCATCATAATAGTGCATTCACAAATTTTGACCATTTGTTGACCTGTTCTGGCTTCAATAGAAACTATACTTGTAATATTAATTGGTTTTTTATGTTCACACCGTTGGGGTTACATTTATTTTAATTATAAAACTTTTTATACTTTTCTACACCGTTCTCCTCAACTACAATACTTATTTACGTCGTCCTTACTTACTTACTTACTTACTCACTGGCACTATCGAACCCGTAGGTTCATGGCCGCGCGGACATAAGCTCTACATACATCCCTATCCAGAGCTAATGCTTTCCAATCATTCCCTGTATAATCTACTTCCCTCAAATCATAGTTAATGTTGTCCTCCCACCTCATTCTTGGTCTACCAACTGGGCGTTTTCCCTCTGGCTTTCCTACAAGAAGCTTCCATGCACATCTTTCATTCCCCATACGTGCAACATGTCCTGCCCATCGCAGTCTACGAGACTTAACTGTTCTTATTATATCTGGCTTCCTATAAAGACCATGTAGTTCATTGTTATGTAGTCTTCTCCATTCACCTGTCACCTCTTTGGTCAAACATTTTCCTAAGAACTTTATTCTCAAATGACCTGTCACCTCATCATCATTCATATTCATCTTAGATTAAGCTTAGGAATCTCCTCGAGCACCACTATCATCATCACCTGTCATATAATCCGGACAACGTAACCAAGGCCTTCCAGGCGCCCCAACCTCAGAAGTACTTAGTATTACACCAGTGCCAGGAGAGAACACCAGTAATGTCCAAAAAGGACAAACCTGGGTCATTAAAAAAATATTTCGAAAATGTTTAACTTTTAGAAGTTATATGAAATTATATAAAACATGAACAAAACAAAGATGATATAGAAATATGTAGGCCAACGTATTCCTACTTTAATAAAATAATAATAATAATAATAATAATAATAATAATAATAATAATAATAATCATAGTACATTCACGAATTTAGGCCATTTGTTGGCCTGTTTCGGTCTCAAGAGAAACCCCATCCAAAAGTCTTTTGAGTGGACGTCCTGGTCTTCTTCTTCCTGCAGGTTGATATTTTAACATTTGTTTGGGTATCCTGTGATCTTCCATTCGATTAACATGTTGTATCCATCTTGACTTATAATCAGAAATTTTGTTTTCTAAAGGTTCCATGTGCAATTCTTCTAAGATGTCTCCATTTTTTTTGCGATCTAGTAGTGTGTATCCTGCAGTCCTCTGAAGGTATCTCATTTCAGCAGATCTAAGTCTCTGTATATCCTTCTCTTTCAACGTCCATACTTCGCTACCATACAAAAGAGTTGGAAGAGCCAGTGTTTTATACACTTTTAATCTTGAATGATTTTGGACTAACTGTGGCTTGAAAATAGAATTTATTATTAATAATAATAATATTATTATTATTATCAGGCCTATTATTATTATTATTATTATTATTATTATTATTATTATTATTATTAAGAATGGAAGATGAGCGATGGCCGAAGCAACTATATGAATGGCATCCTAACAGAAAGAAGCAAAGAGGAAGACCAAGGTTAACATGGAAGGAAAACATGAAGACAGTAATGCAAGCTAGAGGGCTAAGCATCAAAGATGCCCAAGACCGTAGGCTTTGGAGGTTTGGCACGGGAAGACGGCAGCAGCTGTAAAAACCCGAAGATAGATAGATAGATTATTATTATTATTATTATTATTATTATTATTATTATTATTCTACGGCGTACAATAATTCATTACAAACAGTAGTGAGGAGCAGAAAGAAATTAAACATATACTGGACTCTAGGAACGCATGTTATTATGTATTGCAGGGAGTCTTGTCATCCCAACTTCTCTCAAAAAATGTTAAAGTATTTATTATACGCTAAGTAATCAATTGAATTGGTGTTTCCTTCATGAAAATCCATAACTTATTTAATTTAATGAAAATAAAATGTTTATGTTATTTTCATACACACATATGAAAATCACATAAAACTGTAAGTTTTATTTTCGTTTAATTAAATTTTATGTTATCGCTTTTTGTAGGAAAACCAGAGGGAAAACGCCCAGTTGGTAGACCAAGAATGAGATGGGAGAATAGCATTAACTATGATTCGAGGGAAGTGGATTATACAGGGGATGACTGTAAAACATTGGCTCGGGATAGGGATATAGGGACCTATGGGTTCGATAGTTCCAGTGAGTTAGTTAGTTATCATATTATTATGAAATCGGTAATTTTTTATGACGGTTCTGGTCCAAATTTCAGGAAACTGTGGTAAATCTGAAGAATTTCAACCAGGAAATCGAACTCGACCAGAAAGCGAATCTACAACCGTTTCTAGAGTGGGAGTGATTTTACCTGTAGAGCTCAGCTGTGTTCGCTAAGTGGTAATGCAGATGGATGTAATTTACAGTTGAAAGTGTGGAACATGTCATCCCGCGGAGTAACTTTACACTATTTTATAGGTCGGTGTATTTAACACATGAATACAATTACCTGTAAGTTGTCATAACATGCATTTGTTTCCGTCTTCCTTCCATCACTTCATGAGAACAGAGCGTTGGAACAAGTTAACCCAAGAAACAATAATGACGATTAAAAACTTTATAATGACGTAGTCATGTATAGGTAGAGATCGTGAAAGTGGTTTTATTTTTGGGGACTAATTAACTCATGCCCCAAATGGGAGTCAATGACGAATCACATTTCAATGTTTTTTTTATTTACAACCAATCACAGTCGTGTTTCGCCTAGAATTTACTAACTAAAGTTTATCATAAGTAATGCCACGAGTGATTTCCAAATTATTGATAAATTCACGACTCACGAAGTGAGGAGTGAATTTGTGTAGAGAATTTGGAAATCAAGAGTGGCGTTTGTTAGGGCTATTTAACGAATAAAATTAAGCTGTTTACTCACAAATCATTATTTAACTATAGTTATTTTAAAATATGTAATGTAAACGGCGATGTTTGAAAACAAATGAGAAACGATAGGTACGCTTCATCTGCTTCTTTTGTTTATCACTGCAACCAGATCATACTACTTATTGCCAAAGGAACGCAATATTGTAAAAATGCTCTAGTGGAGATAAAATGAAACACATCAAACTGTATATTAATTCATTTCTGATGTCGTATGATGTAAATATAACAATTATATTTTTCTGGATTGTTACCTGGGAAAAAATACATTTAAGAAAGTGCAAACAGCAGTTTCTCTTTTTGGTGGTATAATCAATTGCTACAAATGTTTTTATATTAACTCCCGCATACGGCATGTGTTGACATCTATGCACTATATATACAATCTGGTAGCCGTATTTCTCACAGACTCAGTCACTGCAAAATAATGGTCAGACCTGTTCAGAATATTAAAAAGGAGGAGCTTTCTTTAATATGGTAATTATAATACTGATAAATATTTCGTGAAACACGACTCTGATTTGTTGTAAAACAGAAATCATTGAAACGTGATTGGTCATTGACTCCCATTTGGGGCATGAGTTAAATAGTCATTATAAAGAAAGCACCTCCTTTTTAACATTCTGAATAGGCCATAGCATTATTTTGCAGTAACTGACTTTCTAAGAAATACGGCTACCAGATTGTATATATAGTGCATGAATGTCAACATATAGCGCATGCAGGAGTTAATATAAAAACATTTGTAACAATTGATTATACCACAAAAAAAAAAAGAAAGCACTGTTTGCACTCTTTTAAATGTATTTTTTCCCAGACAATAATTAAAATTCCAGAAAAATATAACTGTCATATTTACAACATAGGACATCAGAAATGAATTAATATACAGTTTGATGTGTTTAATTTTTACTCCACTAGAGTGCATTCTTACAATATTGCGTTCCTTTGGTAATACATAATATGACCTGGTTGCAGTGATGAACAAAATAAGCAAATGAAGCGTACAAATCGTTTCTCTTTTGTTATCAAACATCGCCGTTTACATTAAATATATAAATATTTTAAAATAACTATATTTAAATAATGATTTGTGAGTAACAGCTTAATTTTATTCGTTAAATAGTCCTAACAAATGCCACTCCTGATTTCCAAATTCTCTAGATAAATTCACTCCTCACTTCGTGAGTCGTGAATTTATCGATAATTTGGAAATCACTCGTGGCATTACTTGTGATAACTCTAGTTTTATTCTATATGTGTTGGAGATTACTTTTTTGTTGACCACTTTAATTTTATCCCAATCGTGTTGGAAATTAAAAAATTCATTTTTTAGTTCGGTTTTCTAATAGAGCGTGTTTTTTTTAGTTTTTTTTAAACTATTATTTATTAAATTATGCAGAGTGTACACTTGAGCGCTACATCATCCGTTCCCACCCCAAACTATTCCTCGCTTTGTTGGATAATACCTGGTGCGATTGGACACGTAACTGTAAAGAAACAACACTGCTTTACGCTAGGGAAGAATACATCAAAATCCACGACTACCGGGAAATACAGCAAGATTTAGCGTTATTATAAATTACTTCTGAACGCCATTGTGAAGTTCATTTACTGCAAGATTTATGCAAAGAAGTTGAATATAAGTTTTACACAAGTTTCCAGCATATCATCAAGTAAGCTGTTTCACTCCACTGCCTATATTCAATCCAAATGCTCCAATCTACTCCATCCTACTGGATTAGTGTACAACTTGGTATATTTAACATGAAATGCTCAAATATTTCTGCCATATGCGCCTCGCAATAGCATATTTTGTATAATTATCTGACATCCAACATAGGAATTTCGGGTAATTTGGACCCCTGTTTTGAATTTGTTGTTTTCTTTTAATTAAGGGATTTGAATTTTTTTATAATGGAAGCAGAGGAAAGCATAATTGAAAGAATTGAGGAGAAGGAATTAAAGTGGTTAGGACATGTTTTAAGAATGGAAGACGAGTGATAGCCGAAGCAACTATATGAATGGCATCCGAACAGAAAGAAGAAAAGAGGGAGACCAAAAATAACATGGAAGGAAAACATGAAGACAGTAATGCAAGCTAGAGGGCTAAGCATCGAAGATGCTCAAGACCGTAGGCTTTGGAGGTTTGGCACGGGAAGACGCCAGCAGCTGTAAAAACCCGAAGATAAAGATAGAAAAGAGAATTTTGTTTAATTACAGTGATTATCATTAGTGTTGTCCACCGCTGTGGTCTCGAGGTAGCGTGCTGCCTTGTCACGCAGCGGGCCCGGGTTCGATCCCCGGTCGAGACAACCTTCCTGGGTGAGGTATTTTCGGGGTTTTTCCTCACCTGTAAGGTAAATGTCAGGAAGCTTAGGGCCCAACGGTCCCCGAAAATCATCCGGCCATCATCACCATCCTTATAATTATCATCACCATCCTTCACCGGTGTGGAAAGCAACGGAAAGCTACCACACCTATAATTCCCTAGTAAAGCTGTAAAGCATAATATGAAAATATTATGATTGCAGTGAAAGACCTGCCCTCATGCGGAATTACTATGGATAGATAGATGGATCATTAGTGTTGTAACTATGAAATAGCATTGTTATTTTATTCAAATATGGAAACATCTTAATAATTTATAAACTTTTTTGCATTACAAGAAAGGTCCACTTTAACCTCCATATTCGGATAAAGTGTGGTCCACTTTAGTTTTTAGTCTATTTTTAAACTACGCTATCCAAGAATCATCGTACAAACATTTAATATTTAATTTTAATTTATTTTCTTTATATAGGGGCCTATATTCTCTATTGCGAGAGGTAGCGAGAACTCGATTTCACTGCCTTCTTAACTTTGCCAGAATAATAATACACTATTATAATAGTAGAAGAATGCACGATGGAAGATTACCAAAGGCCGTCTATGCACGGAAAATTGAAAGAAGGAACAAAGAAAAGAAGACCCAAGAACAACCTGGAAGAACAACATTCAGAATTCAATGTGGAAATTTGGTGGAACAGATGAAGACACAGAGGACAGAGAACGATGGAGAACTTTAATTAAGGGAAATTTGTGAATGTTTGTTGCAAACTGATAGTCTGTAAGTCCGTAGTCATTTATATTTATTTATTTTTATAAGGGGTAGTGACGTGTGTATAACCTCTCCTACCCAATTCTCATCCTCACCTTCTCGTGGTACAACCTGTTTTCACAAACGAAGCTCTGAGGACCGAGTCACGGCGGTATAACCGTTCCATCGGGTACTGAGTAAATGCAGTATCCTAATGTCTGTCCAGAGACTAAAAGGTAGCAGCCCTACCACTGGGGCCAGTAACCTGTCCTAAGGAACTTCAAAACTATTTTCAAGTCTCAACACGAAAAAATCCAGAAGGAATTGAAATATGAAAAATTGTACTGGACAATACAATTTTGGAGCAGGTGAACAATTTTACATATCTAGGATGCAATATCTCATATGAAGAAGAAAAGGATGTAAATGCAAAAATATCTACATTTTTAAGAATTTTAGGGTTAATAAATTCTATCTTCAAGCCACAGTTAATCCAAAAGCATTCAAGACTAAAAGTGTATAAAACACTGGCTCTTCCAACTCTTTTGTATGGTAGCGAAGTATGGACGTTGAAACAGAAGGATATACAGAGACTTAGATCTGCTGAAATGAGATACCTTCGGAGGACTGCAGGATACACACTACTACATCACAAAAAAATGAAGACATCTTATAGGAATTACACATGGAATCTTTAGAAAACAAAATTTCTGATTATAAGTCAAGATGGATGCAACATGTTCATCGAATGGAAGATCACAGAATACCCAAACAAATGTTAAGATATCAACCTGCAGGAAGAAGAAGACCAGGACGTCCACTCAAAATACTTTTGGATGGTGTTTCTCTTGAGGCCGAAACAGGTCAACAAATGGCCTAAATTCGTGAATGTACTATGATGATGATGATGATGATGAATTTTTAATTAATGCCAATTACTAAGATTGGTTGGAGAAAACCCTCAATGATGAGGAAAATTCTCAAAATAATTAAAAAAAAAAGGTTTTGATTTATAGAGTTATAAACTGATACAGGAAACTTCTATATTCGATCTCTGGGGTCTCGAGATCGATTCTAGGGGACTAGAATCAAGGAACATAACCACTAGAGCACCGCAGCGATTGAACTAACTGTACTACTTACAAATAAAATTATGCTCTGTCCTCTGCAACTGAATGGAATGCCACAAACAAGGTCAAAAATACAATAAAATTTAATTTGAGTACACATGTCCTTCCTGCTCCTTACCTGAAACGTCAATTACGCATCAACATGACATGGGCTTCAATGCCAGTGAGAAGCGGAAATACTGCGTGAATAATTGCAACCAAATGAACACATTATTGTTTGATTAACACCAGTGCTTTAGCTAATTCTCCTGCCACAACAAGGGACATTCCATACTTGTAAGAGCAGAGGCATACCAACATGGGAACCAAGCGGGCCAAGACCCATTAATCATCATCCAGGGATTAAGCCTGTTGGCTCGTTCCGGTTTCATGAAAGCTAGAATTGTTAAAATTGTTCAGACCATCTTCTGTGTGGGCGTCCAACATTTCTCCTTCCGTGCGGTTTATAATTTAGCAATAATTTTGCAAATCTTCCTTCTGGCATTCTATCAATATGTTCTTTCCAATCGTTCCTATATTTAATTATTCGGTCTGTAAGTTTGAAAATATTCAGTTCCTTTCTTATATCTTCATTTCTTTTCTTATCCAGCAGAGTATATCCTGCTATATTTCTTAAAAATCTCATCTCAGCTGCTTTCAATCTTTGTTCTTGTCTTTTAGTGATCGTCCAACATTCTGATCCATACATCAATACAGGAACAGCCATTACTTTATAAAATTTAATTTTTGTTTCTTTTCTTGTGTTTTTAAGGGTTCTTTTAATAGTGCCACACATTAGATTAAATTTATTTATTTTGTCATTAATATCTTTAGTTTTAACATATGATAAATTGAAACCTAGATATTTAAAACTGTTCACCTGCTCTAAAATGTTATTATCAATTACTATTTTTGCTCTTAAGGTATCATGTCCTTTAAATGCTAAAATTTTAGTTTTATTCTTTGAAATTTTTTAACTGTAATTGGCACTTGTTTTTTTCCAAATTAAAAATAGCTCTTTGTAGATCATCTTCTGAACTGGAAATCACTACTTGATCATCAGCAAAAAAATGTATTATATGTTTTGATTTCCAGAAACTACTCAAAGTTTTATAAATCGCACTGACCTTTCGCATCACAACTGCATCCGCAGGAAGGACGAATTAAACCTTGCACTAACCATGTCAAGAACAAGGCTTTGTAATTTATATGGCTTGGTAGCGAACAAAATGCAATGCTAATGCATTCTTGTCTTCACTGTGCATCTGTTACTCCGCTCTATTTCAACCAATCAGCGCAAATATCTATAGAAGTTCAATTCCAGTTGTAATCGCCAGCAAAAATTTTTGGACCAAAGAGAGATGAACAAACAGGTGAATGGAGAAGACTACATAACAGTAAACGATACGATATTTATAGGAAAGCAGATATAATAAGAACAATATATTAACTTAGGCTTTCACGGCCGGAGTTACTATGATGATCTTGCAGAAGATTTCCGGGCTGTTGGCCGTGATCTTGAGGCTTGTAGTTCCCCGACGTTTCGCCAGAGATTGCGTCCGGCATCCTGAAGACAACCCTTGAGGATGCCAGACGCAGTCTCTGGCGAAACGTTGGGGAACTACAAGCCTAAAGACCACGGCCTGCAGCCCGGAAATCTTCTGCAAGATCATCATAATAAGAACAGTTTATGTCTCGTAAACTGCGATCAGCATGTTGCACGAATTGGGAATGAAAGAATGGCATGGTAGCTTCTTGTAGGAAAACCAGAGGGAAAACGCCCGGTTGGTAGACCAAGAATGAAGTAGGAGAATAACATTAAGCATGATTTGAGGGAAGGAGATTATACAGTGGGATGATTGGAAAACATTAGCTCAGGATAGGGATGTGCCGAGAGCTTAATTCCGTGCGGCCATGAAGCTATGGTTCGATAGTGCCAGTGAGTTAGTTAGTTAGCCAAGCTATAGCAAATCTATACATCGAGAAGGAAGAATGTTGGAATTTGTTGATAGTCCAATATCAGGCTGCAAGATTACCACGTTCATCGAGTGTATGAACAAACCCTATTTTTTCATAAAATTGTGAATGAACTGAATAAATTTTTTCCGAGTCGCCTATTAAAATTCGGCCGCCAGTATATTTAATTAAAATATTATTAATTTATTCGAAATAATTTGATTCACTTGTTATTAAAATAAAATACAATCCAGTTCGCAGAAATCGATGTATAGAGCTTGAAAAGTTTTGGTTGCCATTGCAAACTTGGCCGTCACCTCCTCGCAGTGGGAAGTAAAACCACTGCCCTCTATGTATACTACGTACAATGTATATACAAAAATATATCCAAAAGGTAGTGTTAATATACATTATACGAAACAAGTCACTGCATTTTAAATGAACTGAACTTTATTTGAAACAATATAAAACAATAAATACGTACTTATTGCCATTTACTGACAGACGTAAATTGCACTCTCTTTCACTACTTTTCAAGCTTCTGAATTCCTACATCCCTACTTACCTGGCGTCCAGATTTGAGAAGTTATCCTCCTACCACAATATTGACACTAGATCACAAGATAGCAGTCTGCTAACAATTCCTCTTCATAGCACTTCCTCTTATTCTACTTCCTTCACAGTAGCCTCTGCCCGCTCCTGGAATCTCCTTCCTCAAGATATCAGGGGTTGCCGCACACTTGGTATCTTTAAGTCACGCTTATACAGTTACCTGTTGTCTAATAATTAATTTTTCTCTATTTATTTAATTTTATACTATGTCATTAATCTTTTCCTCGTTTTTTATATATCTTGGATATATTATATATTTAATTCGTTAAATTTAGACTAAATCAAAATACATTATAAATATTAATTGTATTGTATTCATAACTTGTAATCGTTTATATATGTATATTGTAATTTAGATTTAAGACTATTTTTTTGTTTGTATTTTTTTAAACCTGGTTGAGTGGTAGACAAGGCCTTAAGGCCTTAACTGTGCCAGGTAAAATAAAGCTATTATTATTATTATTATTATTTTATTACTGATTGGTGTCGCAGCCTGCTGATAATATAACATAATTGTTTTGAAACATGTCCAAGAACAAACCAACATTAATATTGAGGTAAGATGATCAGACCAAAGATAATATAATGATTCATTTAATGATCCAAGAGTTATCAAAACATTTACGCTTGTTTGCTGTAAATGAAAGATAACCATTCTACGCTGTACACAACGTTATGTTGAGGTACGAGGTTTTTCCGGTGTCGGATTCAGAATATTAAGTCATGTTTAAGTTTTGTCATGCAGACCAGGCACTGCGCTTTATTTATTATTAAATTCATAGACATCATCCAAGCCACTTGCTACATACTAAAACACCATTCGTTACAGCACCACTTGAAATTATAAAAATTCAGTTCACTTACTGTCGTAAATTCGCAGCTTTATTTCTTTACCAGTTAACTCGGATGTCTGTAAAGATTTTCAACATGTTAGAGAATTCCGACAGAACGAAGCTACTGATAATGTATAACCCTAGCAATAGTTCCTGAACAATGAAATTTGTAATGGGAGCTTAGATGCGAGTCCTGTACTAACCAGATGTAGGTCTCAGCCAATAGGAAGTATGACCACACGTCATTGCTAACTCCCTCGCTAGCGAATATCAAATACAGTCACTGCTAAACATTTTTAAAATCTCACTACAAAGATTAATTAATATAGGTAATCATTATCGTAGACTGCGATGGGCAGGACATGTGGCACGAATGGGAAATGAAAGACGTGCATGGAAGCTTCTTGTAGGAAAACCAGAGGGAAAACGCCCAGTTGGTAGACCAAGAATGAGATGGGAGAATAACATTAACTATGATTTGAGGGAAGTAGATTATACAGGGGATGATTGGAAAACATTGGCTCAGGATGGGGATATATGGAGAGCTTATGTCCGCGCGACCATGAACCTACGGGTTCGATAGTGTCAGTGAGTTAGTTAGTTAGGAGGCATTGTGTAAATAAAAAAAATCACAACTGTTAAGTAATTAACTAAATACACATTCACATTGCGTTATAATTTTAAGACTTGAGGCAGCAAGTGTACAAAATATTATAATTAAAGTCTACGGTTTTAAATCTAAAATCAACACATCCGCGTCTCACTATAATTCTCTATGGACTGTACATAGGAACTGTTTTGTTTGTTCACGTGGCAGACAGGGAATTCATAGATCAACAGTCTGGATAGGCTCTCCCATTGGATTTACGGTCAAGGACATTGTTCAAATTCCCTTGCGCGACCTAATACCCCTTCATCTATCTTCGGGATATTTTTTTACAGCTGCTGCTGTCTTCCCGTGCCAAACTTCCAAAGCCTACGATCTTGGGCATCTTCAATGCTTAACTATCTTGTTTGCATTGCTATCCTCATGCTTTCCTTCCACGCTTTGGTTTCCCTTTGGAGGCCCCGGATGAGAAAGGAGGAGGGGGAGGAGTAACAACTTCGTTAAAAAAAACAGGGTTCAGTTGGCTCCGACTGATAGTACGCCTGGAAGGATCCCTATCCAGGATTACGGTGAAGATCTCAACGGAAAGAGTCGGAGCAGGAGTACTTTGACACGGCGGATCTGGCGGAAGAGGCAACCCTATCTCTAAGGGAAATAGAGAAACGCTGCCTTGCGGTGAAGAGGGATCTTCAAACCCAGTCAGAAAATTTCCTGGTCCTCCAGGTTGGGGGTTTATGCTGTGGGCTAGCTCCCCCCACATTAGAAAATCACACAGTGCTAAAATACCATATGAATAAAAGCCGTAGAGAAACAAATCTTCATCAAATAAAATTATAAAATCGTTTACCATGCAGATCCATCTCCTTAACTTTTAAAATATCAATTCACTGAAGGCCTTTCGGGACTAGTCCTATCATCATCTGTTTCACTGACCCTGAGCAAAACACTTCGTCGATACTACTCGCAAGATACAGTCCGAAGCGCCTCCTCTACTGACCTCTTCAAGTTGTCTCTGTCCTTATTTCTTACATTCTACCTTGTGATTTTACATTTCCTAATATATATATTTATAAATGCCCCAGGGTTGTCTTTCGATATTCTTGGTTTCTCTCCTGGCATGGCGTAATTGTAACCCACTTCTGAGGTTGGGGCGGGTTACATTCCCCCGATAATATGATGGGTGATGATGATGATAATGGTGCGCCAGGAGGGTCCCTAATCCTAAACTTAACCTAAGATAATTATATATGATGCTGATTGCGATGGCCATATGATTTTGGGGACCGTTTGGGCCTTAAAGTTTTTCTGACATTTGTCTTACAGGTGAGGAAAAACCCCGTTAAAAACCTCACCCAGAAAAACTGCCCCGACCGGGGATCGAACCCGGGCCCGCTGCGTGACAAGGCAGCACGCTACGAGACCACAGCGGTGGACTGTTTATAATAATGTCATGTAATGATGTACGTAAGTACTTTTTTTGATTACGAGTTACTTTTTATATCCTATAGTGTAAGTTGATAACATGTCTTAAGACAATTCGCTGCACTAACGACAAAATTTGATAATTTGTAGGGTTGAAGCTAACATCATGATTGTTGACGTAATACATAATGAATTAACGTCACGTGCTGTGGACACACGTTATGTGGCTCTGATTAATGTGGCATGTGGCGCTCCCTAACAGTACGTGCCCTAATACACGTGATAACAATATTATTAATTTAGGCAGAGCGCTGTTATGTTAACATATATTCAACTGAAACAAGTCAAGTATTTTTAATAATAATAATAATAATAATAATAATAATAATAATAATAATAATAATAATAATAATAATAATAATAATAATAATACTTTATTTATTCTGGCAGAGTTAAGGCCATAAGGCCTTCTCTTCCACTCAACCAGCACAAATACAAATAAATATTTGACAAATATAGATATACACTATACTAATTATAAACAGTTAAAGATAGTTGAATGCAGGCTTTCACGGCCGGTAATCATAATGTTGAGTGATTCCGGGTTATGTGGCCGTGGTCCATAGTTGGTGTTGATACCAGACGTTTCGCCCTCAACTGCGTAGATCTTCCGACCAGGAAACACGCCTAGAAGCACTCGCCACTGAAGATGCCCTCCGCAGTTGAGGGCGAAACGTCTGGTATCAAAAGTAGATCTTCCGACCAGGAAACACGCCTAGAAGCACTCGCCACTGAAGATGCCCTCCGCAGTTGAGGGCGAAACGTCTGGTATCAACACCAACTATGGACCACGGCCACATAACCCGGAATCACTCAACATTATAGTTAAAGATACATTAAATGTAGCAATGTAAATGTCATGTACAAACAACATTTTATACGATAATAACAATAATGATACGATAATAATAATAATAATAATAATATAAATATGATAAATTATACGGGAAACACCAATTAATATATATATATATATATATCTTACACTGGATAATAATGAAGTCGAGTTTAGAGCAAATATAAATTTAGATTTCTTTTAAAAGATGCCAATGTCCGGCAGCCCCTTATTTCTTGTGGTAGGGAATTCCAGTTGCGAGAAGTGGAGATGGTATATGACATGGAGTGATGTGATGTCCTATGTTGCAGTATATTAAGCAAGAGACTATGTTGTGATCTTGTGTTTAAGTTATGGTTTGAGGATAGATACTGGAAACGGGATGATAAATAATTGGGAATCGAGGTATGTAGGATCTTAAATAAGAGAATTAGACAGTGCGATTTTCTTCTCTCTTTTAGATGTAGCCATGACAATTCGTGGAATAATGGAGAAATGTGTTTGTATTTTCGAACATTAAATATGAATCTGATACACATATTATGGACACGCTTTTTCACCTAGTTTAAAAAATATTACCTCTGTTTTTATTTTAACTAGCGTTAAGTTATTAGAAATATGTTAATTAATAATGTTAATACCGTTATATATATATATATATATATATATTTTAGTGCCTTGCAGTTTAAAACGGCAATACCTTTTTAGACACGGTCTTTGTACGGGGTGAATCATAAATATGGCTATACGTTTGATCGCGTTGTGTGATGAAAATATTACCATTACAGGAAATATGAAATTACCGTTGGAAAGACAATTATTCAAATTACAACAATGGAATAAAACAAAACAGTGTAGAACTTACGTCATTAGTCAAAATGGCAATATGCAACAGCAAATTACAATTGTGCATGGGCAATAACGTATGCTAATGATCGTGAGGCCGCAAGACGTGAGTTTAACGTAGCGTTGCAGCCGTCGACTGTGGGGAAGTGGAGAAAACGACTGCTGGAAACGGGAAGGATGCAGAAAATCAAACCTTCTGGAAGGCCTCGCATTAGCACGAATACAACGAAGAGAATTGTGGAGGCGTTCGACGCTAGCCCACAAAAATCAACCCGCCAAGCTGCACGCGAGCAGTGATTTGTTTTTTGTTTTGTTCTATTGTAATTTGAAGGATTCTCTTTCCAATGATAACATCATATTTCCTTTAATAATAATATTTTCGTCACAAAATGCGATCAAACGTATATCCATATTTCTGAATCACTCTGTATATCACAACGTTTATCTAGAAGAAATTTCAAGACAGATTTTGGCATGCAATGGCTGAGAGTTCCCTTGTTAGATCAGTTGTGGTCGATATAATTGAATCGTCCAATATGAAAATAGCTCAACTCCAAATTTATCACTTTTTGTTTTATTACTTTAAACTACAGTTAATGTAGTCAGACATCTACTTCTGGTAGGAGATAGCCTACAACTCCGTTTAACACTTAGAAAAGAGACCTAATTAAGCGAGGAATAGAAAAAGAGACAAAAATAACCTTCTCCAGTTAAATTTGGTTTCCTGAGTTGGAGTGTCTTTAAATTGAGTGATTCAATTTGTCGAACTAATAGAGTATTTTTTCATGTTTTAAAAAAACTGGTTTGCTGAGTAAATTCACAACACGGATTACTTTGGATGACTTTGAGGGCGTTATCGCTTTCTATCACTCGCAAAATATTTGCCATGTTCAACAGGAAATTGCGACAAATGTGCAAACATATCTGTAGAGATAACGCTAGTTCTAAAAACGTGAAAGTGAAAGCGACTCTCTTCACAATACAAATCTCTTCCAGATACCAACGTTTAAAAAGACATTCATTCCAAGTTGCATTCAATTTCCTAATAAAAATATAAATAAGGTAAAGTTTAGCATATTCATGATATAGGCCCTAGTTTATTCAGTGATAGCATTTTATGTTCTCATAAATATATAGTTACTTGTTATATCGGTGTTTACTGTGTAAATGGTAAAAAGTCCAAAATGGGCTAAAAGAAGTTATCATGCCGATCATGTTTGAAAAATAGAGATTTTAACAATAATAATAATAATAATAATAATAATAATAATAATAATAATCCATGGTCTTTACAGGAAGTCAGATATAATAACAGTTAAGTCTCGTAGACTGCGATGGGCAGGACATGTTGCGCGTATGGGGAATGAAAGACGTGCATGGAAACTTCTTGTAGGAAAGCCAGAAGGAAAACGCCCAGTTGGTAGACCAAGAATGAGGTGGGAGAACAACATTAACTATGATTTGAGGGAAGTAGATTATGCAGGGAATGATTGGAAAGCATTAGCTCAGGATACGGGTGTATGGAGAGCTTATGTCCGCGCGGCCATGAACCTACGGGTTCGATAGTGCCAGAGAGTAAGTAATAATAATAATAATAATAATAGATAGACAGATAGATCATTGGTTGATTAATGTCTTTGACATCGTCCGATTCCTAATAGCCAATTTTGTCGGTCCATCCAATCTCCTGGTTGTAGATGTTTCTCCTTCATATGTAAACATATTCCCTGACTCCAGGAGGTTTTAGGTCTTCCTCTGCTTCGTCTTCCCTCAGGTTTCCATTCCAAAACATATTTTGGTAGTCGATCCTCTTCCATTCGCTGGACATGTCCGTACCATCTTAATTGCTGAGTTTTAATATAATCTAAAATAGTGTCTTCAATCTTCATTTTCTCCCTTATAACTGAGTTCCTAATTTTTTCCCTTCTTGAAATTCTTGCGGTCCTTCATATAAAATCCATTTCCGTTGCCAAAAGGTGCTTATTTGTTTTTGTTGTTAATGGCCAAAGTCCTGCTCCATAAGTAATGACGCTTTTAACAATTGTATGATATATTCATTTTATTTTTATTACTTGTATTTTTATCCCACAATATTCCATTGAGGCAAGCAATTGCAAATTTTCCTTTATTATTTCTATTTCTTATTTCCTCTTCATGACTCCCATTTTTATTTATTTTAATTCCTAAATATGTGATCTCATTACAAGATTTTATTGTTTCTCCAGTCTCCAAAATAAAATTTTGTTCTGGTTCACCAATTGATAAATATTTTGTTTTTTTCATGTTCAAATTTAATCCCCATTTTTCATATTCTTCTATTACTTTTCTAGTCATATGTTCTAAATCTTCATAATCTTGTGCAATTAACAATTGATCATCTGCAAAATGTAAGTTGTATAAAGTTTTTTATAATAATAATAATAATATAATAGCGCATAATCGTGCAAAATTAATTAATTGGCGTATTGCGCTAATGACATTGTCACTTTGGAACACAATTCCAGATGATATCTTGTACACTTTAGTCCGCACAGTTTACATCTGCAGCTGTCTTCGATTTGATGGTAAGTGACATTCACACACACACTTTGTGGACTGCATCTGGTGCCTTAGTTCCTTGTTAACGGAAATACTAAATAAGGTATATACGCATTTTCTAAAGTATATTACAGGACTTAGTAAGGCCGTTTCTAACTGTGGAATTTTATATGAATTCGGGTCATTCCAGGACGACATTAACTGTAAAATTCGTGTACTCAAATACTGGTTGCGAGTAATCCAACGTGAACAAACAATGCTTAGAGCAATTTGTTACGACCACCAAATTAAAAACATAGATGTTAAATTTTGGGCAGACGAGGTTAGGAGAGAACTCCAAAAGATTGGGATGGGCTGGATATGGGAAAAAGGGACTGAAAATCGCAAGAACGTGTGGAGAAAAATAAGGAGGAGGTACTTAGATGTAAACCAACAAGATACCTTCGCCGAATGTACAGGAAAACGCTCACTGTGTTTACAAAGAGACCTAAAACACGTCTGGGGAAAAGAATCGTATATACTCAACCTAGGATTTAAGGAGAGATCAGGGCTTGCTTGGTTTAGGCTAGGGGAATGGAAATTTCTAAAAATTAGCGACGATCACGATATGTGAATATGTCCAATGTGCGGGAACTTTGAAGATGAGATACATATATTAGGAAAATGTAATGATTTAGAATATTGGAGACGTCAGTTATTACCGGAAAGATTTCTAAATTCAAATCGGGAAAGATTGGCATGCTACGAGTTATTGGTAAATCCAGAAAATTGGATAAACCTCGGTAAATTTCTGGACAAAACGCGAAAAATAAGGACAACACTCATTCATGAATAAATATATGTTATCAAAATGCAATACCATTAATTATTAACAATTATATATAAATTAATTAGTGTATAATGCTGTTGTGTTATTATTTAATTGTAATATTAATGTGTTTTCTTTATGTAATTGTAATGTTAATGTTTTTAGTGTATAATGCTATTGTGTTATTATTTAATTGTAATATTATTATTGTGTTTACGGCTTAGTGCCCGTGCGACCCATATTTGTAAATAATATTGTAAATATCTTACTTTTTGTCTAATAAAGTCCTACTACTACTAGGCCTACTACTACTACTAGTTCCTTGTTTGGTCCACACCAGCTCCTATCTATCATGACAGGCGTACCATAGAATTCTTCAGGAATGGCATCCCGCTTCTGTCTTCTCTCTTGCATCTGTTGTTCGCAAGCTTTAGTGGATGGCAGGTAGTAGCGCATTCTGAGGTCTTCCAGGAAGAACTCTTCTCTTGCTAGTACATAGACCACTCTCGAGGGAGTGAATTTAGATACTGCTAGAATTTTCTTTAGATATGAGGCCTTGACCCTTTCCCAGATTTTTAAGTCATTTATCTTCAGATGTTCCCAAACTATCTCTATGCCATATGCGATTATTGACAAAAAAAACTATTTTTGCATCACATTTTTCACGAAAGTACAGTTTTGAACTTTACATATTTTACGCAACAAACACAGACACGTAAGTTCTATTTTAGTGTAAATAAAGATTGATTGAATAGATATTTGTTTTAAAAACAAAAATGTTTGAGGAGGTTACTTTCAAAATGCCTCTTCTCCATTTCATAGAGATGCTAGTATTTTTTGTGGACAAGAGTCAGTTTTGTAATAAGGAAGTTTGTAGCGATCGATACTAGTAAAATAGATGAATTCAACAATAAAGGCATCTACAAATTAACATGTACAGACTGCAATAAATTCTACATTGGGAAAACTAACAGAAACTTCAACATTAGATTCAAGGAACATTTCAGAGATTTCGTTTACAATGGAGGAAAATCAAGTTACGCAAAACATGTAATTCAAGCTGGACACCACATGCATAACATCGATAACACCCTCACAATAGTACATAGAGAAAACATCCCAACGAGAATAAATATACTGGAGGAAATCGCAATCCTAAGAGAAATCAACAGCAACCTGATTCTCAATGAATACACACCTAATCCACACAATCCTCTGTACAAAATTCTCACAACCAAGTCAGTGCTTCAACAAGAACGGACCTAATGCATTCTGCTGATGATGGGACTAGTCCCGAAAGGCCTACAAAGTTTTAAAAGAACTTGAGTTGAGGAGACGGACCTACAAGGTAACTATATTATAGTTTTTAACCGTACATTATATTACTGTGAAGTTTGTAGCGATGTAAAAGAAGTTATGAAGCCAAATGGGGGCATTTGTACACAGAGCAATCTAAGAAGAATGCATACACATAAAACCAATTTTGGTAAAGGATTGACAAGAGATGTTTTGTAAGTCAGATCCTAGATTGGTTAAACATGTATAGGCCCTACCGAATGAATAATAAAATATTTCCTCTACAAATGACATAACGTAATCCTACAGGTTGGAGGCGTCCTGAAGACCAATGAAAAAGTTATTAGATGGGGCTGACACATATATATTGGACCTAGTAATGGTTATAAAATAACAAATAGGATTTTGTTACTCACCGATGGACGACTCCACGTTTGTGCATGTGGATGATAGCTGAGATGAGCTGACAACCAAAATTTCGAGCAAGTTTTTCGTCCAAATGGCCATTCTTGTGATTCTTAATGTAACTGCACAAATCTCCGCCAGATGCCAACTCAGTCACCATGTAGTATAAAGATTCACTCTGAAACAAGAAAACAAAGCTACTTATGTACATAAATTGTAAATGTTGATACTAATGGTTTTGTGATTCAGATAGAACAAATCTGACCGGATTCGATGGATTTTAAGAGAATAAATGCCTGAGTTAGGGATCATTCGGAAGAGAAGTCAAGCCCTGATCCTCGTTTACCCGATTTGAGCCCACGTTTTATTTCTTTCTCCACATCGTGGACCTATATGTATGTCATCATCATCCGTCACGAATTAGTCCTTTGTAGACCTGTTTCGGCCCCATCTAGCAGTATTTTAAGAGGTCTTCCTGGTCGACGATGTCCTTTGGGTTTATATTGCATCATCATTTTTGGACTTCTTGAATTATCCATTCTTTTTTACGTGTTCTAGCCAGTTTAATTTATATCTTTTGAGTTTTGCTTCCACTGATTCTAGTTCTATTTGTTCTAAAAGTCTTCATTCTTTTTCCGATGTAAAAGAGTGTATCCTACTGCCCTTGTGAGAAATTTCATTGCCTTTGCTTTGATTCTACTCCTGTCTCTTTTTCTTAATGTCGAAATCTCACTTCCGTATAAAAGGGAGGGTAATGCTAAAGTATTATATATTTTTATTCTTGTGGATTCTTGTATCAACTTAGTTTTTAGCTATATGGATGTACAGTCCAATATAATACATGCCAATCAGAAAGACTCGCTAACTAAACAACTAACTAACTGGTTCTATCGAACCCATAGGTCCAATAATGTCCTGTATAATCTTTATTTATTTATTTCAGGATTGTTTCTGTTATATGCACAAGTATCCTCAATCAAAATATACAATTTTTTTCTTCCACACTTCCCGGTCTTGCGTGTTTGCTTCTGTCATACTTCTCTTCTTCGTGTTGTCTTGAATTCCCTTTATCCACGTGGGCTTTGGTCTACCACGTTTCCCTTTTCCAGGAGGTATCGAATTCAATACTTCTTTGTTTATTTCTGTGTCTCTCCTTCTCATTATATGTCCATACCATCTTAGTTGGATTTCTTCAATCTCTTGTACAATATCCTTTTCTGCATCCGTAATTTCTCTCATTGCATTATTTTTTATTTCGTCTAATTTTGATATTCTTGCCAATCTTCTTAAAAAGTCCCTCTATGATGCACTTCCCTCAAATCATGGATAATGTTTTCTGCTATCTCATTCTTGGTCTACCAATTGGGCGTTTTCCCTTTGGTTTCCCTACTAGAAGCTTCCATGCATCTGTTTGATCCCCCATATGTGCCACATGTCCTGCCCATCGCAGTATACGAGACTTAACTGTTCTTTCTATACATATCATTTAGCTCACCTCAAATTGTGTGCAGTAACACATATTTATTAACAGTGTTTCCTCGATAACATTGTGGAAGTGCTTCATTTTAGGACCAATGAAGAGATTTTACACAGATCGTAAGGAAATTCTGTGTCGAAAGAATTATAATATTTGGGCAGGTGTGGGGTTGTTGAGGCGTGCAGATGGACTTCCTGCCCAGACCGCAAGCAGGTGTTATCACCACCCACAGCAGGTCAGTGCCCGACCGGGTCATCAAGGTCAATACAACTGACATTTAAAAACAACGTTAATATAGTCCATATTTTCATGCCTGTTGGTGATCCTCATCAGGTACAGATGCGAATATTTAAGATTACAAGGCTGTGGTCTTGAGGTAGCGTGCTGCTTTGTTACGCACCAAGGACGGGTTCGATCCCAGGTCGGGACTAGTTTCCTGAGTGAGGTTTTTCTCACATTTAAGACACATGTCAGGAAACTTTAAGGACTCTCCTGGCGCACCATTAACTTAATCATCGGGGCAGCGTAATCCCGCCTTCCAGGCACCCCAACCTCAAAAGTGGGTTACAAATTGCCAATGCCAGTAGGAACATCAGAAACTGTCGAAATGAATAAAATATATTTAAGATTAGAACTTACTGTAGTGAATAATAAGTATTTTTTCTTGAATGTATTCAAAATAATTTTTAAACAGTTTTATAATATAACTTGAAAAAACATTTTGTGGAATTTGGTAACATTACCTTGATATTATTCCAAATGCTGTGTGGAACTATACATCGAACATTAAAGAACAAGAAGAGATGCTAGATTGAAGTTTTATAAACATTGGCAGTTCCTGCATTACTTTATGGGAGCGAAACTTGGGTAATGACCAAAAAATTGCAAAGTAGAATACAAAGCGAATAAATGAACTTCCTTAGAAGAACAAAAGGCTGCACAAGAATGGATCGGATAAAGAATGAAGATATAAGAACAGAGTTAAATATATATCCATTGAATGATAAAATCTAAGAATATAGAGAAAAATGGTTTAGACATGTAGAAGGAATGAACGTAACAAGATTACCAAAAGCAGCATTTAACTACAAGCCAAGAGGTTCAAGGAATGTAGACCAGTGAAAAGATGGACAGAACAACTGTGAGGCGGAACAGGCATTTTGCCTATACCGTGAAGTGAAGAAGAAGAAGACCTTGGTATTACTATTGAGTTAGGGAGTAACTATTCATTTACATCTTTATTCTTCATCACGGTTTAGGCTTATTTTCTAGCCTGTTCCGGCTCCAAATTGCTGCTCTTTCCATCTTTTCCTTGGTCTTTCCAAACTGTTTCTTCCTCGTGGTGAATAGTTGTACGCTGCAGACACGGCGGAGTGGCAAAAATGGCGGAAGTGGCAACCTAATCTCTGGGGATGAAATAAGGGACAAAGCTCGGGGAAACAAGAGTGAAGTCCTCAACGGCAGAAGGCGCAAGAGGCAACCCTCCTTGTGGGGATAAAACACAAGGAAGCAAGTCCAAAGGCTTTAAGGATGCAGCCCCTCCAAAGGACTACACTTGCAGAACGTTAGTAGCGTACTCAGGGGACACTTCAAAATACTTACAAGCTCCAAAGATTCATTTACATCCAAATTGAGAAAACCAGTTATAACGGCTGGGGGACCGACATGCTCGCCACATATTATCCCTACACTGGCAGGATGATCATCTACTACTTTGATTAACACATTAAGATGTGAGGCCAGCAGCCGATTGGTAGGCCAACGTTCACTGGGAACATTCTCTAATGATGTAATAAAAAGCTAATGGTTCAGCAAGAAAGAAAATGCTAAACGTTAAACTTCATCATCATCCGGTATCATGGCAGCTGCCGCCGTTTTCTGAAAACACCCTAACAGTAATGCACAGAGAAAATAATCCAGCGAAGATAAACGTACTCGAAGAGATGGAAATCATGAAAGCAGCTCACAACGACAGCCTGATAAACGAAAACGAACCAAATACATGCAACCCCCTCTACGAGATCTTCAGTGAAACACCAGTTTTGAATCCTGCCGATGATGGGACAAGTCCCGAAAGCGGTACAGTTAAATGATAATTAAGTTGAGGAGACGGACCTTTCAGGTGAATATTCTATAATTTTATATTAAAGAAGAATATATATATATCTGTGTGTGTGAGAGAGAGAGAAAGAGAGAGAGGAAGAGAGAGGTAGGAGAGAGAGTGAGAGAAGAGAGAAAAGAGTAGATGGAGAGGGAGAGAGAGAAAGATGAGAAAGAGAGGAGAGAGAGAAAGAGAGAGAGAGATGAGGGAGAGAGAGAGAGAGGAAGAGAGAAAGAAAGAGAGAGAGAGAGAGAGAGAGAGAGAGAGAGAGCGCGCTTGACCAAGTATCGAATAAGATACCACTGATCACAGCGAGTTGGAGTTGAAAAAAATTAAATTCGAAAGGTACCATATATGATACCTAGGAATGCAGGAGAGTGCACTGAGATGTGACACCATTAGAAAATGAATTACGAACATGGAAACTTCTTGCAGGAAAAGCAGAGTGATAGCATCTGGCAGGTTGGCCAACAATGAGGTGGAACAATAATATTAAACACTAGCTATTACCCGTCTTGCGCTGCTACCCCTAAATAAATTACACACAGATGGTTAATTAATCATATGGTATACACAGCGACCAAGCAAACATGGCGGTTGCTAGAGTAATTTTTTAATTTAAAATCTCAGGTAAACCCCCACTTCTAAGGGTCTGAATTCGTTCATTTTTTGATAATACATAGTCTACCTCTGTCACCCAAACACACACAATGTTATGACATGATACAGTGGATTCCAATACATTGTGGAATCTTGGGAAAACAAGCAGCCGATCTTTTTCTAAAGAAACGTTCCCTGATAACACAATCACCAACATACTTACTTACTAACTGGCACTATCGAACCCGTAGGTTCATGCCCGCATGGACATAAGCTCTCCATACTTCCCTATCCTGAGCTAAATGCTTTCCAATCATTCCCTGTATAATCTACTTCCCTCAAATCATAGTTAACGTTATTCTCCCACTTCATTATTGGTCTACCAACTGTGCGTTTTCCCTCTGGCTTTCCTACAAGAAGCTTTCCATGCAAGTCTTTCATTCCCCATTTGTGCCACATGCCCTGCCCATCGCAGTCTACGAGACTTAACTGTTCTTATTATATCTGGCTTCCTATAAAGACCGTGTAGTTCATTGTTATGTAGTAATCCCCATTCACCTGTCTTTTCATCTGTCTTTGGTCCAAAAATTTTCCTAAGAACTTTATTCTGAAATACTCGTAATCTCCTTTCCTCCCTTAAAGTAAGAGTCCATGTTTCGCACCCATATAATATAACTGGTAGAATAATAGTTTTATATATTTTCAGTTTAACGTTTTTTGAAAGGAGTTGGGACATCAAGAGTCTCTGCAATGCATAATAGCATGCATTTCCGGAATTGAGCCTATGCTTAATTTCTTTGTACATCTAATTCCTATTTGTGATTATTGTTCCTAGGTATTTGAATTCAGTCACTTCCTCAAAATTTCCCTCATTTGTCATTAGCTGTGCATTCCATTATATAATGTATTTCTACGTGTGATCAAATATTTAGTTTTATTGATATTTACTTCCGGTTCTAATTTCTTAGTAGTGTTACTCAATGATGTGTGCGTGTTGTCCTTTAATATCTCCTCGCTATCGGCCAATATAATCACCAACACCCAAACCTATATTTTATATTTCGGCAAAAAAGGCACATAAAATAAAAAAACAAGGGTATAAATGATAATAGACTTCAATCGTCACAAGAGATATGAAGTGGAAAAGCCTCCTTCAAAACGCAAACGTCATACCAGAACGTCCACGGAAGGCAGCAGTGTACAATTCAGATTAACTACAGGACACGACTGCCTTGCTAAACACTTGCACAAGATCAACACATTGTCTACACCAAGAAGTAGAAATGGATGATGAACACCTCAACAACTGTGCAGCCGTCAAAGAGGAACCTTCCAAAACTTCGAAGTATTGTAGAGCAAGACTACAGTGTTAGATGCAGCACGTTAGACAACAACCAACCAAACCTCGGTTAATTTTAATACGGTATTCCTAGTTTTGTTGTGAAACATCGGAAATTGCGATCGCTACAGCGATTTTTAAATTTTCGTTTCAGGTGAACTCCTACACCTAATTATTTTAGAGCATAATACTTAACGGCTAAGCACCCACCGCATCTGAAAACCTGTAGGCCTATATACAAATTTTCACGAAGATCGGTTGAACGGTTTAGAAGTCCATAAAGGACAAACAGACATATATATGGTCCACCGCTGTGGTCTGGAGGTAGCTTGTTGCCTTGTCACGCAGCAGACCCGGGTTCGATTCCCGGTCGGGACAGGCTCCTGGGTGTTGAGGTTTTTTATGGGGTTTCTCCTCACTTGTAAGGCAAATGTCAGGTGCTTACGACCCAACGGTCCCCGAAAATCATCCGGCCATCATCACCATGCTTATTATTATCATCATCCTTCATCGCTGTGGAAAGCAACGGGAAGCTACCACACCTATAATTCCTTACTAAAGCTGTAAAGCATATATATATATATATATCCATCCATAGTAATTCTGCCCGAAGGCAGGTCCTTCACTGCAAACATAGCATTTTTATGCTATGCTTGCAGCTTTACTAGGGAATTGTGTAGGTGTGGTAGCTTCCCGTTGCTTTCCACACCTGTGAAGGATGATGATAATGATAATGGTAATGATAAGGATGATGATGATGATGGCCATATGATTTGATTTCGGGGACCTTTTGGGCCTTAAAGTTTTCCTGACACTTGTCTTACAGGTGAGGAAAAACCCCGATAAAAACCTCACCCAGAAAAACTGCCCCGACCGGGGATCGAACCGGGTGAGTTTTTTTCGGGGTTTTTCCTCACCTGTAAGACAACTGCCAGGAAGCTTAGGGCCCTACGATCCCCGAAAATCATCCGGCCATCATCATCATCCTTACCATTATCATCATCCTTCACCGGTGTGGAAAGCAACGGGAAGCTACCACACCTACAATTCCCTAGTAAACCTGCAAGCATAGCATGGAAATGCTACGACTGCAGTGAAAGACCTGCCCTCGGGCAGAATTACTCTGATGGATGGATATATAGATGACTAGAGGGAGGAGAATTATTCGGGTACTGAGTAAATGCGGTATCCTAATGTGTGTCCAGAGACTAAAAGGTAACAGCCCTATCTAAATTTTTAAGAATTTTAGGGTTAATAAATCCTATCTTCAGCCACAGTTAGTCCAAAAGCATTCAAGACTGAAAGTGTATAAAACACTGGCTCTTCCAACTCTTTTGTATGGCAGCTAAGTATGGACGTTGAAACAAGAGGATATACAGAGACTTAGATCTGCTGAAATGAGATATCTTCGGAGGACTGCAGGATACACACTACTAGATCACACAAAAAAAATGAAGACATCTTAGAAGAATTACACATGGAACCTTTAGAAAACAAAATTTCTGATTATAAGTCAAGATGGATGCAACATGTTCATCGAATGGAAGATCACAGAATACCCAAACAAATGTTAAGATATCAACCTGCAGGAAGAATAAGACCAGGACGTCCACTCAAAAGACTTTTGGATGGTGTTTCTCTTGAGGCCGAAACAGGTCAACAAATGGCCTAAATTCGTGAATGCACTACGATGATGATGTTTAGAAAACATTAACTCATATGTGTGGAGAGCCCATGGGTTCGATAGTGTCAATAAGTTAGTTAGCCTATATTTTCAGCAAATCCCTCACAATAATTAAAGTATTTCGACAATTTTTTATCAAAATATTAAATAACACATGAATTAGTTATTTTACTGAAAGAAACTGGTGTAATGAATTTGCTAATAAAAATAATAAGTGATGGAAATATTTGACGATACGAGGCAAGCAGTTAAGTTGGAAATGAACTTATGGCTCATAAAACAACATTATGAGAGAGGTTGTTGTACCAAGTCGATTTTATTACTGTGCCCTGCCGTATTCTCATTTTTAATTGGCTGCATTCTTTCTCTCGCTTAACTACTCATTTCACCAATTATCACTTTTATTACTAATTTACTGTAAAAACAACTTTCAGTTGTCTCAAAATACAATATTCTACTCTAGTCAGATTTGTAACAAAAATACAGAGTGATTATTAGGGCAAGGCAATTAATGATTTTGCATCTTTTTCTTATGAAGATTGAAACATTGCTTGCATATATGAAAATGTACGGCATTAAAAAACGGATTAAATAAAGGCAATCCATTAGGACATTTTTTGCATTTTCTTAACTTTTTTAGGGATAGGTCATTTGTTGGCAATTTTTAGGTCATTTTGAGCATTTTTTACACTTTTCCGGTAGGCTGTGACATTATTTGTATTTGATTTAGTATTTTTCCTTGTCAATATAATTTCTTGGAATTAAGTAGTTGTTTTGCTAACTACTACCCCTATTTTTCAAGGTATGTGCATAAAACTTGCCCACTTCTAGGAATTTTATTCAATTTCTTAGAGCTTATGCTAGCTTCTACCCTTATTCTGATTGTTAACTGCAATTCAAAATTGCTGTAAAAGTGCACTGTGTGATTGAAATGGATTTTCTGCAATAAACATGTATTTTTTAAACTACTTTTCTTTTGATGTTTTGATTGTTAAGTTAAATTTTATGTAATTCAGTAATCACGTGAGTACTTAATCTAATAAATAGTATTTTTATTGGTAATTCTTAACAATTTATTCGTCTTTTTTTTATTTATTTGTCATTTTTTTTGCATTTTTTAGGTCATAAATGCATTTTTTACAAATTTATAGGTCCTTAAATGCCTTGCCCTAGTGATTATAAATCATTTTCATCATGATGATCTTGAAGAAGAATTTCGGTCTGTAGACCGTGATCGTGAGGCTTGTCGTTCCCCGACGTTTCACCAGAGACTGCATCTGGCATCCTCAAGGGTTTTCTTGAGGTTAAGAGCCACTGCGCTACAAGCCGGAAGGTAGAGTCCCGGTGGGGTTAGGATTTTTAAAACTGACCCAAACCTTCTGGCGGCAATATGGCCATGGGATCGACTCAGCCTTTAACGGAAATGAGTACCAGACTCTTGTTCGGGGGGTAAAGGAGGCCGTCACGTAGGGCTCACAACCCGGCTGACATCAAGTGCCGATTGTCCAGAAAAGTGGGAGCCTTAACCTTCTACTACCCCGAGGGCGTCCTGAGGCCTGTAGTGGGATCACTTTACCTTACTAGATAGGGTCGGTGAAGATCTGTTAAAATTTTTCAAAACTTAATTCCATGGCAGGGGCACGCCGTAGCGTAGTGTTAAGGCACTGAGCTACAAGCCGGAGGGTCGAGGGTTCAAGTCCCGTTGGGGTTGGATTTTTTAAACTGGCCCAAACCTCTGGCGGCACTATGGCCCTGGGGTCGACTCAGCCTCTAACGGAAATGAGTACCAGACGCTTGTTCTGGGGTAAAGGCGGCCGTCACGCAGGCTAAACAACCCGGCTGACATAAAGTGCCGATTGTCTAGAAAAAGTGGGAGCCTTAACCTCCTACTACCCCAAGGGCCTCCGGGTCTGCTGTGGGATCACTTTACTTTACTTTACTTAATTCCATGAGAAAATCTCATAACGTGATTGCTTCGGAATTTTCTAAGTTTAGCTGTTCTAACTGTATTTGTTCGTTTATGCATCATATCAATTCAAAGCTAATTTTAAGAGTGATCTGGTGAACCGACATCGGGCTCGCAGTCTAAGAGGTTAAATTCTCTGCCTCTTGTCCCGATAGTTGCGGGCTTCAAACCCGGGCGAAGTCGATTGATGTTTTAAGATGGAAAAACCCAAAGGACAAATTTTTGGGGAGACACTCTAAGCCGTGGATCTCGTACCTGAAGATTTTTGGACTCATAAAATGACGTGCAGCCTTTTAGAGCTTCTGAGCAAAATTTAATACGCCTTTCCCATCCAAGTAATACCTGAATTTCCTACAGGCATCTATCTCAGGGGATGAACTATCTACTTGTCACTTGCTGACATCTGTTGGAAAATAAATGTAACTAAATCAGACTGCTTAATTAACTCCCACTAGGGATGTACGGGAAGTTTATGCAGAAAATATAATTCATTATTTAAATCAGTCATTTCGAAAAGGCATTATCTACAGCTGATCAAATTTTACAGGAGAGGGAAAAAAGCTGATTTAACTTATTCAGGATAAAGCATTGAATCTGAAATTGCTACTGAATAAAGTCAGAAAGTGGTAAAGGATCCATTCTCACACGGAAAGGATGGAAGAAGGTATCTAAACATGGAATAATGAAAGAAGTGAATTTCAGAAAAATTGGAGATGATCCCTTTTCGAAATGACTGATTCAATTAATATATGCAGAAAGAAAGGCAATGACTGAATTTTGTTTTAATGCCAAAGCAATGCAGAATTCATAGAGAAAGTTTCTGAAACAAGGATCAGGAAATTCTGGCGAAGGAAATAAAATGTCTATGACTGTACACTGTTTCTATTAATCATCATTTCCTTGGTAACTCGCGATTCATTGACCTTGTCGCATTTCCCCGAGACTAAAATAAATTACGATCTTATTGGAAAAGGAAGGAAGAATGCGTATGAAAGCGACGCTAGGGCGCCGTCACGATCCCCAAAGCTACAGCAGCTTCCTCCGCATTTTCACAAATATTCAATCTCAGCCATGTTCATGGCTTCAATATTTTTATTGTTTCTATAACAGCTGCAACATTATATAAATACCTAACTCAATGCTCATTAAACAATTCGCTTCGAGTTTTAAAGCTCAATGTATTTCCCCAGAAACCGGATTTAAATCATCGTAAATTGTATTATCTATTTTCGGACATTCAAAACGAACAAAAGATAACGGTGCTCCAGATCACAATAAGGGTGAAGACCAAAATACATTCCTATACTATTCATAAATGTTAACAAAAGATTACATTGCTATGGGATGTACAAATTATTCCAAATATAGAACAGACAGAGTTAAGCGAGTGTACCTCGTCTTCTGAGGCGAATGGGTTAAACCATGGGTGTTTTTGTTTCTAAATTCATCATAAATAGCTTCACAATTCAGACCGGACACTAGCAGATTAGACCAAAGAGTACCAGGACCAGGGCAGAGAAGGGGCTCATTCCACAATATCAACAGTCCGCGTCACTCAGGAATTGCGTAAACTAAGCGAATTCCCCAGCAATCTATACTTTTTAAGTTCATAATTTTTTTTATACCGTTGAGGTTGTAACTAGGGACCGGATGTTAGGGAAAATGTCTATAGTTATTTATTATAGATTAGCTAATACCCGGCGTGCGCTGCTACTCACAAATAAATGTTAATATGTTTTTACCACCAGCCGTGCGCTGTTCGGGAATCAGCTTATCCAGATCTCCTTGCATCAATGAAAGACAAAAATGGGTTATTGTGAGTTATCTGTAGAAGATAAACATATGCTGTCGGGGACTGTTTTTGTAGGAGGTTTTTGAGATGTTCTTATTTGTGTACATTAATTTAGTTGTGTTTGTTCTGGTTTAGGGCAGCGAAGTCATTAATTGTCAAAATAGGGATTTTATTTCACGTTTTCACTACAAGGGTGATTTTTAGGGGTGAAGGGTGAAATTTGAATCTCTTATATCCTCTTATCCGGGAATTTTCTGACATTTTGCAAAAGAAACCTCTCAAAATCGATCAGTGGTATGCCGCGCTTAGAATACGAAAAAAACACAAACAAAACACGAAATACAAACAAACATTGTTTTTTATTATAAGAAGAGTTGTAAAAGGACTTCATATATAATTCATACCAACGTCTTAGAGTTGTTTTCCATGAAGTTCATTTTGCCTATAAATGCCTATTTCAGCTTATAATGCCTATAATGCCATTGCCATTTTTTCTCGAAATTAACTTATTATTTCAATGAAAAAATTGAAATGGACAAATGTCATGACACATATCATTGCATGATATTTTAAAGCGTTCTTTTTACAAATTCTTCTAGAATTTTAGGATAAGAGTGGCAATACACAATAACCTAGGCAGGTGGAAGGTCTCCACCTCAATGCACCCCGTTGGCGAAATAACAATACCGGTATTTTATTTAACGTAAGGCTGAAAAAATTATTTTGTAGTGCCATTTTTGTAAGAGCCTATTTCGAATATTCATCCTATAATGATTTTTAGTGCCTTTTTGCCTGCTATTTTGAACTTTTTAGTAGTTATTCATGCAAGGAGATCACTATCTCCTCTATTATTTTGTTACTAGAGCTGCTATTAATCTTTAGAGAATTAGGAAGGGTTCAACTCAATGGTTTAATAAGCTGTTAGTTTATTCTGCTGGATGTATACTACTGGCGATAGCGGAGATACTAAAGGCCACACGCACCACTATTGAGAACACTAAGGAATCAGGACGGAAGTAAATATCGAAAACTAAATATATGGCACACGTAGAAATTCAGTATAAGGGAAGGACACTAGACAAATGAGGGAAATTTTGGGAAGTGGCTGAATCAAATACCTAGGAACATAATCACAAATAGGAATGATATGCACAAAGAATTAAACTAGGCTCAATCTGGAAATGCATGCTATTACGCATTGCAGGACTTTTGACGTCCCAACTCCTTTAAAAAAACGTTAGGCTGAAAATATATAAAACTATTATTCTCCAGTTATATTATAGGGTGCGACCTGACTCTTTACTTTAAGGGAGGAAGGAGATACGAGTATTTGAGAATAAAGTTCTTAGGAAAATTTTGGACCAAAGGAGATGAACAGACAGGCGATGAGAAGACCACCCAACAATGAACTACAGGTCTTTTATGAAGTCAGATATAATTAGAACAGTTAAGTCTCGTAGTGGCGATGGGCAGGACTGTGCGCGTATTGGGGTAATTAAGACTTGTATGGAAGCTTCTTGTAGGAAAGCCAGCGGGAGAAGACGCCCGTTGTAGACCAAGAAGAGGGGGGAGGGAGAAAACATTAACTATGATTGAGGGAGTAGTTATACAGGGAATGATGGAAAGATTGCTCAGATAGGTATGTATGGAGAGTTATGTCCGCGCGGCCAGACCTAGGGTTCGATAGTGCCAGTGAGTAAGTAAGTAAGATTATTCAGGCAATGATTGGAAAACAATAATCCAGGATATGGGTGTTTGCAAGGTATATGTCCGCCGCGGCCATGAACCTACGTATTCGATAGTGCCAGTTTGACGGCCTCAGTGGTCTAGGGTTCAAGTTTCTTACCGCTGCCACCGAGAATCGATATGAGTATAATCGACTTATCTCTCATGAAATAAACAACTCAGTCTGGCCATTGTTATTTCATGCAAACGTATCGTTAAGCTCAGCTAAAAAACTTTACGGACGTACGATAGTTGTGAAGGATTTTGAATAAATTAACAATTATACAAAATATGTTGACGTTATCAGTGGTGTGTTTATACTCCCTGCGCCCGTCTTATCAGTAAGCGGCGACATGTGGGGGTAGATACAGTTAATATAAGGCAAGGAACTGTATTTCTCCAGACAGAGCCAGTAACCCTGCTTTTATGAGGTCAAATGTCACTAAATTAATTATCATGTTCGTTACTTTAAAACTATACATACCCATGCACATTTTATGAAACTTCTATATTCAACACACGAAACAACTGCGATATCTTTCAAGAAAAAAGTATATATATATATATATATATATATATATATATAATATATATGAAAATGAAGGTTTTCCTGGGTGTTCCGCGTCTTGGATTCAAGATCGGCCTCTGGCCACTGATTCCGACGTTTCGGCATGATCCCACATGACATTGTCAAGGAGTGATAAGTTTGAACCGAAAGTGCGATTTTCGGTTCGCTACTGTAGTGCCGTTATCCTCCCTGAACAGAAAGATTCGTGAACTATGCCAATATCCTTTCTCTATGCATCTACCCCCACTCTCCTTTTTGCCTCTCCTGTTGCGCTGTTTGTGTTGCGCATCTCCCCTTTTACCTCGGAACGCTCAAATACGCTATGCGCAGGCTGAACATTATCATTCGATCGGAACTTTGAGTTGAGACAACGTCGTCTGGAGCCGCGAGTGGCGGGGTTTAAGTTTTGGTCCTGAGGACCGGGGAAAGACTACCCTGGCTTGGACCGTGGTATGAATGTTGTGTGAGGTATGATTATAGTTTTATGATGTCAAGGATTATTATTTATTTTCTTTTTGTTGAAGAATGATCAAGTATTTACATTTGTTTATATTTTCATCCATTTCACACGTCTTGTTTATATTAAACATCATTTATATATATATATATATATATATCCTGCTTAATGTTCAAGTTATTTATGTGCATGCTGCTGTTTGATATGCCTGTACTGAAACTTACTTATTTAGGAGATCATTCTAGCTTCCTTTATTTTCCGTCTAGCTTTCATGATTAATAAAATAATGATACATTCAGTTTAAAATCAGAAATCATAAACTACTCTACTGTTTGAGATCTATTGTTGTATTCATGTTTAAGTGTTTAGGAAAGAAAGATGAATCATTCTTTGCCTCCTATGGGCCCGGGGCAAAGGTTTCTGATTAATAAACTCGGATGTTTATGAACTCTACGCTAGTATATACAACGGAAACAAAAGACGATCCAAAAGAAAACTGCACAAATGGTAGCAGTTCGGAGTGGTTGATATTATATATATATATATATATCGATGGTTATATATATATATATATAGAAAATAACGCACCGTTGCAAGTTCGAGTCACAGGTTTAGGTCTTCATCATCATAGTACACATTCACGGATTTAGGCCGTTTGTTGACCTGTTTCGGCCTCAAGAGAAACACCATCCAAAAGTCTTTTGAGTGGACGTCCTGGTCTTCTTCTTCCTGCAGGTTGATATCTTAACATTTGTTTGGATATTCTGCGATCTTCCATTCGATGAACATGCTGTATCCATCTTGACTTATAATCATAAAATTTGTTTTCTAAAGATTCCATGTGTAATTCTTCCAAGATGTCTTAATTTTTTTTAGGTCTTATATAATAAAATACATAGAGTTTTCGCTGTGGTCCGTTTCCGAAGCCGTACACCCATCCAAGGTTTAGTTCTTGTGTAGTTAAACATCTTCAGATTTCAAGTGTGGTCCGTTTCGGAAGCCGTAAACCCACCCAAGCGTCGACCACACTCCATGTTGCCCAACCACGGTTTAAGATGTTTAACTATATAAGAACTAAACCTTGGATCGGTGTACGGCTTCGGAAACGGACCACAGCGAAAACTCTATGTGTTTAATTATATGAGACCTAAACCTGTGACTCGAACTTATCATTCCTTGATAATGGCATGTAGGATCATGCCGAAACGTCGGAATCAGTGGCCATCCTGGCATTCTCTCCTGGCATGGCATACTTGTAACCCACTTCTGAGGTTGGGGCGCCTGGAAGGTGGGGTTACGTTCCCCCGATGATATAATGGGTGATGATGATGGTGATAGTGGTGCGCCAGGAGAGTCCCTAATCCTAAGCTTAATCTAAGATGAATATGAATGATGATGATTGCGATGGTCATATGATTTAGGGGACCGTTTGGACCTTAAAGTTTTCCTGACATTTGTCTTACAGGTGAGGAAAAAACCCCGATAAAAAACCTCACCCAGAAAAACTGCGCATTACCCCCGGATCGAACCCAGGCCCGCTGCGTGACAAGGCAGTACGCTACCTCGTCGAGACGCACAGCGGTGGACATATAATAATAATAATAATAATACTAATAATAATAATAATAATAATAATATAATAATCTTCTTCTTCCTTCCAAGTATTAGGCCAAGGTCTGTTACGATCCTATAGAAAAATTTTGCCTCCAGCGTTTCATAGGACGGCCCAGAGATCTTCGTCCTCTGGTATATAATTATAAACAGCTTTGGGGATCCGATTTGAACTCATTCTTTCAAGATGGGGTTTCCAATTTAGTTGGTACTGTTTAATATATTCCAAAATTGGCGTAGTCTTCAATTCTTTTAAGATATCGGTGTTCCTTTTCTGATCCCATCTGGTGTAACCCGCTGTTCTGCGCATGAATCTCATTTCACAAGCCGTTATTCTGCTTTCATGTCCATGCTTCACTACCATAGGTCAACACTGGTCTAGCCAAAGTGTTATATAAACGTAATCTGGTGTTTTTTTGTACAAGGGATGGTTTCATAACTTGATTAATAATTCCTAAATTGTATTATAACTAGTAATTTTTTCAGGGATATATAATAATAATAATAATATTATTATTATTATTATTATTATTATTATTATTATTATTATTAAGGGCGTAATTTCTTTACACAAGAGTGTTAATGTTTCAACAGTATAAACATGAAAGACACTTGGATCAATGTAATGGAAAAAACCTATTAAATTTTAAAATAAACAAAGCAATACTCTGCACGGAAGCTAAATAAATCAACGACACGCAGAAAAATGTGTTTTATCACGTTGCTGTGTGTTCTACATTCGAATCGCCCAACATGAAAACATCCCAACTCCAATATTTTACATTTTTGTTTTAATGCTTTGAAGTATAGATCAGATACTGACACATCAGCCCCTCATAGCATGTAGTCTGCATCTTCGTTAAATTAAACATAGAAACCCGACCCGATTTAATGAGGAGAAGGAGAGAAAAAAATTATTTCTTGCAAATGATAAAGGGTAAGGTTGGAAAGTAAACATCAATATAACTAAATAGGCTACATGGTATAAAGTACAAGTACATTATACAGAGTGATTCTATAAGAACGTGCAAAAATTAACCAGGACTTGGGGGATCCTCCACCGAACAATTTGAGATACAGAATCTATGGGTGGATTTCACTGAATCTTGCTTTAAGGGGAGAGATGAATAGACGGGCGAATGGAGAAGACTACATAACAATGAGCTACATTATCTTTATAGGAAATCAGATATATTAAGAACAGTTAAGTCTCGTAGACCGCGATGGACAGGACGTGTGGCACGAATGGGGAATGAAAGAGGGGCATGGAAGCTTCTTGTAGGAAAGCCAAAGGGAAAACGTCTAGTTGGTGGACCAAGAATGAGGTGGGAGAATAAAATTAACAATGGTTTCAAGGGAAGTAGATTATACAGGGGTTGATTGGAAAACATTAGCTCAGGATAGGGATGTATGGAGAGCTTATATCTACGCGGCCATGAACCTCGATAGTACTAGTGCGTTAGTTTATCATTGATTACAAGGACTCTTCGCCATAAGAACAATATAACAGCGATGAGAAATAAGCACAAATTGCAAATAACAAAGCTTAACAAATACATAACCTGGGGAGTTCAGTTTACGACATACTTGAATTTAAAGTGAACCGCGTTTATTACTGTTTTGGAATGTAAGGTTACATCACCTGCGAAGAGCAATCTATTGATACGCATTCCTTCCTCGATATTGAAATGTACATATACATAAGGACTTTATTAAACTAAAAGTAAGCTACATACAATGTTTTTACAAATATGCATCGCACGGGCAGTAAGCCGTACGTGCTGTTGACAGTCCGTTACAATTAGTTGATGTTTGGTAATAATATATGGTCAGGCCAGTAATGCACTATGGTAGTGAGATTTGGGGTTCCCAAAGAACGAAAATACTAAATAAGGTATAGGCTATACGCATTTTCAAAAATATATTTCAGGACTTAGTAAGGCCGTATCTAACTGTGGAATTTTAAATGAATTCGGGTCATTCCGGGACGACATTAACTGTAAAATTCGTGCTAAAATACTGGTTGCGGCTAATCCAAGGTGAAGAAACAATGCTTAGAGCAATTTGTTACGACCACCAAATTAAAAACATAGATGATAAATTCTGGGCAGACGAGGTTAGGAGAGAACTCCAAAAGATTGGGATGGGCTGGATATGGGAAAAAGGGACTGAAAATCGCAAGAACGTGTGGAGAAAAATAAGGAGGAGGTACTTAGATATAAACCAACAAGATACTTTCGCCGAATGTACAGGAAAACGCTCACTGTGTTTACAAAGAGACCTAAAACACAGTCTGGGGAAAAGAATCGTATATACTCAACCTAGGATTTAAGGAGAGATCAGGGCTTGCTTGGTTTAGGCTAGTGGCATGGAAATTTCTAAAAATTAGCGACGATCACGATATGCGAATATGTCCAATGTGCGGGAACTTTGAAGATGAGATACATATATTAGGAAAATGTAATGATTTAGAATATTGGAGACGTCAGTTATTACCGGAAAGATTCCTAAACTCAAATCGGGAAAGATTGGCATGCTACGAGTTATTGGTAAATCCAGAAAATTGGATAAACCTCGGTAAATTTCTGGACAAAACGCGGAAAATAAGGACAACACTCATTCATGAATAAATATATGCTATCAAAATGCAATACCATTAATTCTTAACAATTATATATAAATTAGTGTATAATGCTATTGTGTTATTATTTAATTGTAATATTATTGTGTTTTCTTTATGTAATTGTAATATTATTTTTTGTTTTTCTTTACACTATTACCAATTATTACTTTATTGTAACGGACTGTCAACAGCACGTACGGCTTACTGCCCGTGCGACCCATATTTGTAAATAATATTGTAAATATCTTACTTTTTGTCTAATAAAGTCCTACTACTACTACTACTACTTAAAACAAAAACAAAACGAAAAACACAATAATATTACAATTAGATATTAATACAATTAATATAAAAATATGAAAATATTCACCTGAAAGATCCGTCTCCTCAACTTAATTAATTATTTAACTGTAGCGCTTTCGGGACTTGTCCCATCATCGGGAGACATCGATGATGAGACAAGTCCCGAAAGCGCTACAGTTAAATAATTAATTAAGTTGAGGAGACGGATCTTTCAGGTGAATGTTCCATAATTTTATGTTAATTTTGAATAATACCTCAATGGAACACATCATGAATCTTATAAAAGTTGATCAATACAATTACATTATACATTAACCTAGTTATGTAGAATTATTAAGAATTAATGGTATTACATTTTAACATATTTATTTACTCCTGAATAAGTGTTGTTCTTATTTTCCGCATAGTGTCCAGAAATCTACCCAAGTTTATCCAGTTTTCTGGGTTTACCAGTAACTACGATATTGAGGTATGATGCATCCATAGTAATTCTGCCCGAAGGCAGGTCTTTCACTGCAATCATAGCATTTTCATGCTATGCTTTGCAGCTTTACTAGGGAATTGTAGGTGTTGTAGCTTCCCGTTGCTTTCCACACCGGTGAATGATCGTGATGATAAGGATGGTGATGATGGCCGGATGATTTTCGGGTACCGTTGGGGCCTAAGATTCCTGACGTTTGTCTTATATGTGAGGAAGAACCCCGAAAAAACCTCACCCAGGAGACTATCCCGACCGGGAATCGAACCCGGGCCCGCTGTGTGACAAGGCAGCACGGTACCTCGAGACACTGCGGAAGACGAGATATAACATGTTATTATTTTATTTTTCGATGCCCTTTAACAGGTCATGAGCAGGGCTCTGATGTTGATGACCTGTAAAATGGCTATAAAAGACCTTCAAAAATACCTAAAGATATCCTAAGAAATACCTAAAATCTTAAAAAAGAAAAAGAAAAAAGAATGTAAAAGACAATTTAAATTATATAATTCTATTAATTAAATAAAAATAAAACTTGGTTTTATTTGATTTTCATATTTATTAAGATATAATTCAGTGACAGCTGTTTCGGTACACTGTACCTTCTTCAGACATGTTAACAAATTATGAATTGTGTTATTATAGTACATATCAACTGATATAAGCAACAATACAACAATAATTTATTTACATTTTTTAATTTAACAAAGGTGATTCATTCAAATCAAGTTGAGAATTTAACAGTTTATTACTACTTTTCAATTTATTTATGTCTACAGCCTCCAAAAGGTCCAACTTCGTACCCTTAAATTTTGAAATTTTACATGTTTGTGATAAGGGTAAGAAGTTAGACCTTTTGGAGGCTGTAGAAATAAATAAATTGAAAAGTAGTAATAAACTGTTAAATTCTCAACTTGATTTGAATGAATCGCCTTTGTTAAATTAAAAAATTTAAATAAATTATTGTTGTATTGTTGCTTAGATCAGTTGGAACACAATTCATAATTTGTTAACATGTCTGAAGAAGGTACAGTGTACCGAAACAGCTGTCACTGAATTATATCTTAATAAATATGAAAATCAAATAAAACTAAGTTTTATTTGTATTCAATTAATAAATATGGATTTTCATCAAGTAAACACCAACTCAAATGATTATTAAAATAATTTTATATAATTTTAAATAATTTGTCCACCGCTGTGGTCTCGAGGTAGCGTGCTGCCTTGTCACGCAGCGGGCCCGGGTTCGATCCCCGGTCGGCGCAGTTTTTCTGGGTGAGATTTTTATCGGGGTTTTTCCTCACCTGTAAGACAAATGTCAGGAAAACTTTAAGGCCCAAACGGTCCCCGAAATCATATGGCCATCATCATCATCCTTCACTGGTCTGGAAAACAACGGGAAGCTACCACACCTACAATCCCTTAGTAAAGCTGCAAGCATAGCATGAAAGTGCTATGATTGCAGTGAAGGACCTGCCTTCGGGCAGAATTACAATGGGTTAACTAATTTTAATGTCAAATGCATTTTTAATGAATTTAAATATTGTTTAAAAAGTACCAAATTCTTGTGATAGCGTGTACAACCTACACTGCAAAAAAAAAAAAATGCTTCTTCTTCAACATAGTTTGAAAAAGAAATTCGGTGTTTGTTATAAAAAAAATCTTAGAGAATTTAGAATGACCGATTTTTTCCCACCTACAATGAATTCAGAGAACCCGCTATGGATATCCTGGAGAAATAAATTGAAATTCAAATTAGTATAACCAGAAGCGTATTTGGTTAGAAGCATAATTAGGTTATACCATTGTTTCCCAACCAGTGGTTCGCCAACCCCCAGGGCGTTCGCCAAATACTCTTATTTCAAGGTGTTCGCCAAAACGTTTTCCTCAATGGCGGGTTTCGAGGTTAGGTTATTATAGTTTCCTTCATTTCTGCAGCATTATAATAATAATAATAATAATAATAAGTATTATTATTATTATTATCATCATTATAAAATTAAATTAATCTCATAGTGCCCCTTGTTACGTATGTGTAACATCGGGAATTTATCACATTATTTCCACAATAAATTAATACTTACCGCGAACGCCTGATTTACAGTTATGTAACAACGTTAGGAATGCATTTGATTTCGCTACAACTAGGTCTACACGTTGTTAAGCCGTAACTAGAGTAACTTTAGGTTTTAACCGTTAAGGGTTAAGTTAATTTAAGGCTATTAAACCTTTTGCTTGGAATTAAATTTTATGCATGTCTACTTCTTCTTCTTCTTCACTTCATGAGCTAGGCAAAATGCCTGTTCCGCCTCACAGTTGTTCTGTCCATCTTTTCACTGGCCTTCCTACATTCCTTGAACCTCTTGGCTTGTAGTTGAATGCTGCTCTTGATAATCTTGTTACGTTCATTCTTTCCACATGTGTAAACCATTTCTCTCTATATTCTCTTATTTTCTCATCCAATGGATATATATTTAACTCTGTTCTTATATCTTCATTCCTTATCCGATCCAATCTTGTGCAGCCTTTTGTTCTTCTAAGGAAGTTCATTTATTCGCTTTGTATTCTACTTTGCAAGTCTACTGTATGTATATTTAAAAGTCAGTGGTTCACCCAACTCAGATCGTTGTGGAAGAGGTTTGCGAGTCGAAAAAAGGTTGGGAATCGCTGGGCTATACAAATGGTATGAATATAGTCGAAAGAAGGTAAAGTTGAAAAAAAAAACCCGTCAAGATGTAAAAAAAAAGACTAAAAAATGGATCAATAACTCAAAAAATGTCGAAAAAGAAAGAAAGAACAAATAAAACCTACCCATTTTCTAGTCTACAATACCCAAAATGTATTAAGTTGGGTCTCGTCTTCAGACATAAAAGAAAAGGATTTTTCTCTTCTACCGAGCTCTAGTCAGTAAGCATGGTAACAAAAATTTGGAAGCGAAAGCGCAGAAAAAATTTGCACTGGGGCCTCTTCTTTTCAGGCGTGGGGTTCCTTTACGTAATTTAAAGCTACGAAACTATACCGAAGTTTGTATTTATATTCAGAAGGGACACACATTGAGGCTCGAATCTGTGAACGAATTAGACCGTAAAATTCATTCTCAGCCTGTACTCTGCTGAGAAAGTTGCATCCAAATACGTTTTTGCGTACTCAAAAATCTGTTCATGCGATAATAATTGTTGAAATTCCTAAGCTACCTAGCGAGGTGACTTTGCAGAGAACGAATCGTAAGAATCCCGATGGGAACCGATGGTAACCGATGTACTTTGAAACCTTTCTGCTTTATCCAAGATGTCGGACCTTGAAGACTTCGATCTTGTTTTCGGTATACGCGGAGAAGAGGAATTTGATAGAGTCTACCAAAGAATTCAACTGGAAGAACAGGAGAATCAGCGTAATATTGCAGACGTCGTTGTATAGGTTTTATTTGCGGGACGCAAGCGTAAATGCGTTCCTCTATAGCAGACGAAAATGACGGAAGTAGTTTTATCGCTGAGAATTCTGGGTAATTTCTTGCCAATATTACGAAAACGACGACTTTCATGCATGACCAGTTAGTGGGTCGCTAATTCGATCTTTGCACTTGCTCACGGTGAGTCAGCTCACCAGTGATTGGAAGTAATTTGAGTAGAGACCAATGTATTTGAAAGCGGCCCTAAGGATATTTGTGGTAACTGTAAACTAATCCAATTACAAATAGGACCTGTATTTCACTGCTGGATATCACATAACGGGCTTCCAATATAAACCCGGACCAGCCTCACGGTGTTTCACCCGTCAGGCAGCGCTCTTCTCCTCGTCCGCATTTCACTCTGTCAGCCGCTCGTCCTTGAACTAGTCAGTTTACTATCGTTCGACAAGATGAGACGTCAGCTGACATTAGAGCAGCGCATTTATGTGTGTAAATGTTATTATAAATACGAATCAGCTCGTCGCGTTCGCGAGGAATTATTCGGAACTTCCCTGGGACAATTACCTCCTTCCAGATCGATAATCCACGATCTTGTGACTAAATTTGAGACCACTGGTTCAGTACAAAATAAGAAACACACGCGAAGGCGTACGATTCTCATCGAAGAAAAATTAGACGAAAATTTGTGGGGTAGCCTGAAAGACAAAGTGTACAAAACAAATCCGCACACATTGGAAGAACTGAAGAACAACATAAGAAATGAAATCAGAAACTTGACAGTGCCCGAACTACAGCGTGTCAATCTAAAGTGTTTACTCGGTATAATGCCTGTTTAACTGCGGGAGGACAACATTTCCAGCATTTTCTATAAGGTAAGAAACAGTTCAAGGACGGGTGGCAGACAGGGTGAATTGCGGGAGGAAGAGACAGCACTGCGTGCCGGGTGAAACTCCGTGAGGCCGGTCCGGTTTTATATTGGAAGCCCTGTATAAGTTATTGTTTGAAAGTAATTTGGAATTTAAAGTCAAAAACTACGCTGCACGAGGATTAACTTACCCGCATAGTCTCGTACAGAAACACAATGTTGGGATGTGACAGTCTGGCGAGGATCCGCGCTTCCCGCTCCAAATTGCGCGCCACATATTCCTCCTTGATTTGAGAGGTATCGATTATCTTCACGGCCACCTGTAAATACAACAATCAAAATGCTACAATATATACTAAAATACTCTGAACGTAGATAAAATACTATAGACAACTTAACTTACTTACTTACTTACTTACTCACGGGCACTATCGAACCCGTACGATCATTGGTCGCGCGGACATACGCCGCTCTCCATACATCCCTATCCTGAGCTAATGTTTTCCAATAATTCCCTGTATAATCTACTTCCCTCAAATCATAGTTAATGTTATTCTCCCACCTCATTCTTGGTCTACCAACTGGGCGATTTCCCTCTGGCTCTCCTACAAGAAGCTTCCATGCAAGTATTTCATTCCCCATACGTGCAACATGTCCTGCCCATCGCAGTCTACGAGAATTAACTGTTCTTATTATATCTGGCTTCCTATAAAGACCATGTAGTTCATTGTTATGTAGTCTTCTCCATTCACCTGTGTGTTCATCTCTCTTTGGACCAAAAATTTTCCTATGTACTTTATTCTCAAATATTCGTAATTTCCTTTCCTCCCTTAAAGTAAGAGTCCATGTTTCGCATCCATATAATATAACTGGTAGAATAATAGTTTTATATATTTTCAGTTTAACGTTTTATGAAAGGAGTTGGGACATCAAGAGTCTCCGCAGTGCATAATAGCACGCATTTCCAGAATTGAGCCTATGTTTAATTTCTTTGTGTATCTCATTCCTATTTGTGATTACTGTTCCTAGGTATTTGAATTCAGCCACTTCCTCAAAATTTTCCTCATTTGTCATTAGCTGTCCATTTCCATTATATACTGAATTTCTACATGTGACCATATATTTAGTTTTATTGATATTTGCTTCCAGTCCTAATTTCTTGGTGTAACTCAACAGTGTGTGCGTATTGTCCTTTAGTATCTCCTCGCTATCCGCCAGTAGTACTACATCATCAGCACAAACTAACAGCTTATTAATACCATTCAGTTGTAAGCCTTCCTCATTCTCTAAAGATTTAATGGCATGCTGACAACACGTTACAAAATTAGGTTAGTAACTAGTTGTCTAAATAACTATTACAGACAATGTGTCAATTTTTAAACTAAATTTTATTTTGATTTTTTTTTCTGACAAGAAATTAAACTACTCTTTAAAGTAGAGACTATCTGATTACATGATCTTACGCAAACTTTCAGAGAGGTTTATTATTCCGCGATGTTACTTGTCTCTGGTTTCTGATGCGAAAAAATTGTCGGCATTCTCTTCCACGGCTTCATTCTTTTCGAAATTTCTCGCAATAAACGGGCCATGGAACGAAACAGATGGTAACCTGAAGGTGTAAATTGAGGGTATATGTTGGGTGTCTTGGCAGTTCGATCCTTTCCAATTCCTGAATTTTTGTCATGGTTATTCGTGCAGGACGGGATCCGGTCGGGTCTGAACCTGTGACCCTTCATGAATTCGTTCCAGTTGTTGAAAAAAAAATCATATCGATTAATATTTAGTTTTAAGCGAACGGAGAAGAGAACTTAATAGTGAGGGACATGGGCTTCATAGAAAACCGGATATAACCTAATAATAACAGTTAAGTCTCGTAGACTGGTACAGGCTGCACTGGTATGGTGACCACACCAGACTTGCTTGAGTTCCATGACCACCCAAACCACCTAAACCAAAAATAACCTTACCTAATCTATCCGAATCTAACCAAAACCAAATCAAACTACACCCAAACCTAACCTAGACCGAATGAAGCATGTGTAGCGTTACCACTCCAGCCTTGCTTGAGTGGAGTAACCACCCTAATCCTAAATAGATTTAACAGAACCAAACCAAACCATATCTAACCGTACCTAACCTAACATAACCTAACCTAATCTAACCTAACCAAGCATGGGTAGCATCACCACTCCATCCTTGCTTGAGTGGAGTAACCACCCAAAACAAACTAAACCTGACCAACCTATCCTAACCAGATTTAACAGAACCAAACCAAACCAAATCTAACCGTACCTAACCTAACATAACCTAACCTAATCTAACCTAACCAAGCTTGGGTAGCGTGACCACTCCATCCTTGCTTGAGTGGTGTGACCACCCAAAAGAAACTAAACCTGACCTAACCTATCCTAACCAGACCTAACGGAACCAAACAAACAAAACCTAACCTAACCTTACCTAATGAAGCATGGGTAGCGTGACCACTCCATCCTTGCTTGAGTGGAGTAACCACCCTATCCTAAATAGATTTAACAGAACCAAACCAAACCATATCTAACCGTACCTAACCTAACATAACCTAACCTAATCTAACCTAACCAAGCATGGGTAGCATCACCACTCCATCCTTGCTTGAGTGGAGTAACCACCCAAAAACAAACTAAACCTGACCAACCTATCCTAACCAGATTTAACAGAACCAAACCAAACCAAATCTAACCGTACCTAACCTAACATAACCTAACCTAATCTAACCTAACCAAGCTTGGGTAGCGTGACCACTCCATCCTTGCTTGAGTGGTGTGACCACCCAAAAGAAACTAAACCTGACCTAAACTATCCTAACCAGACCTAACGGAACCAAACAAACAAAACCTAACCTAACCTTACCTAATGAAGCATGGGTAGCGTGACCACTCCATCCTTGCTTGAGTGGAGTAACCACCCTATCCTAAAAAGAATTTAACAGAACCAAACCAACACCATATCTAACCGTACCTAACCTAACATAACCTAACCTAATCTAACCTAACCAAGCATGGGTAGCATCACCACTCCATCCTTGCTTGAGTGGAGTAACCACCCAAAACAAACTAAACCTGACCAACCTATCCTAACCAGATTTAACAGAACCAAACCAAACCAAATCTAACCGTACCTAACCTAACATAACCTAACCTAATCTAACCTAACCAAGCTTGGGTAGCGTGACCACTCCATCCTTGCTTGAGTGGAGTAACCACCCTATCCTAAATAGATTTAACAGAACCAAACCAAACCATATCTAACCGTACCTAACCTAACATAACCTAACCTAATCTAACCTAACCAAGCATGGGTAGCATCACCACTCCATCCTTGCTTGAGTGGAGTAACCACCCAAAACAAACTAAACCTGACCAACCTATCCTAACCAGATTTAACAGAACCAAACCAAACCAAATCTAACCGTACCTAACCTAACATAACCTAACCTAATCTAACCTAACCAAGCTTGGGTAGCGTGACCACTCCATCCTTGCTTGAGTGGAGTACACCACCCTATCCTAAATAGATTTAACAGAACCAAACCAAACCATATCTAACCGTACCTAACCTAACATAACCTAACCTAATCTAACCTAACCAAGCATGGGTAGCGTGACCACTCCATCCTTGCTTGAGTGGAGTAACCACCCTATCCTAAATAGATTTAACAGAACCAAACCAAACCATATCTAACCGTACCTAACCTAACATAACCTAACCTAATCTAACCTAACCAAGCATGGGTACCATCACCACTCCATCCTTGCTTGAGTGGAGTAACCACCCAAAACAAAACTAAACCTGACCAACCTATCCTAACCAGATTTTAACAGAACCAAACCAAACCAAATCTAACCGTACCTAACCTAACATAACCTAACCTAATCTAACCTAACCAAGCTTGGGTAGCGTGACCACTCCATCCTTGCTTGAGTGGAGTAACCACCCTATCCTAAATAGATTTAACAGAACCAAACCAAACCATATCTAACCGTACCTAACCTAACATAACCTAACCTAATCTAACCTAACCAAGCATGGGTAGCATCACCACTCCATCCTTGCTTGAGTGGAGTAACCACCCAAAACAAACTAAACCTGACCAACCTATCCTAACCAGATTTAACAGAACCAAACCAAACCAAATCTAACCGTACCTAACCTAACATAACCTAACCTAATCTAACCTAACCAAGCTTGGGTAGCGTGACCACTCCATCCTTGCTTGAGTGGAGTAACCACCCTATCCTAAATAGATTTAACAGAACCAAACCAAACCATATCTAACCGTACCTAACCTAACATAACCTAACCTAATCTAACCTAACCAAGCATGGGTAGCGTGACCACTCCATCCTTGCTTGAGTGGAGTAACCACCCAAAACAAACTAAACCTGACCAACCTATCCTAACCAGATTAACAGAACCAACACAAACCAAATCTAACCGTACCTAACCTAACATAACCTAACCTAATCTAACCTAACCAAGCTTGGGTAGCGTGACCACTCCATCCTTGCTTGAGTGGAGTAACCACCCTATCCTAAATAGATTTAACAGAACCAAACCAAACCATATCTAACCGTACCTAACGCAACCTAACCTAACCTAATCTTAACCTAACCAGGCATGGGTAGCATCACCACTTCCATCACCACCACTCCATCCTTGCGTGCAGTGGAGTAACCACCCAAAACAAACGAAACCTGAACAACCTATCCTAACCAGATTTAACAGAACCAAACCAAACCAAATCTAACCGTCACCTTACCTACCTACATAAGCCTAACGCTAATCTAACCTAACCACGCTTGGTTAGCGCTGAACACTCCATCCTTGCTTGAGTGGTGTGACCACCCAAAAGAAACTAAACCTGACCTAACCTATCCTAACCAGACCTAACGGAACCAAACAAACAAAACCTAACCTAACCTTACCTAACATAAACTAACCTAATCTAACCTAACCTAACCAAGCATGGGTAGCGTGACCACTCCATCCTTGCTTGAGTGGCGTGACCACCCAAAACAAACTAAACCTGACCTAACCTATCCTAACCAGACCTAACGGAACCAAACAAACAAAACCTAACCTAACATAAACTAACCTAATCTAACCTAACCTAACCAAGCATGGGTAGCGTGACCGCTCCATCCTTGCTTGAGTGGTGTGACCACCCAAAACAAACTAAACCTGACCTAACCCATCCTAACCAGACCTAACACAACCAAACCAAACCACACCTAACATCATCATCATAGTATATTCACGAATTCAGGCCATTTATTGACCTGTTTCAGCCTCAAGAGAAACGCCATTCAGAAGTGTTTTGAGTGGATGTCCTGGTCTTCTTCTTCTTCCTGCAGGTTGATCTAACCTAACCTAACCTAACCAAGCATGGGTAGCGTGACCACTCCATCCTTGCTTGAGTGGCGTGACCACCCAAAACAAACTAAACCTGACCTAACCTATCCTAACCAGACCTAACGGAACCAAACAAACAAAACCTAACCTAACATAAACTAACCTAATCTAACCTAACCTAACCAAGCATGGGTAGCGTGACCGCTCCATCCTTGCTTGAGTGGTGTGACCACCCAAAACAAACTAAACCTGACCTAACCTATCCTAACCAGACCTAACACAACCAAACCAAACCACACCTAACCTAACCTAACATCATCATCATAGTATATTCACGAATTCAGGCCATTTATTGACCTGTTTCAGCCTCAAGAGAAACGCCATCCAGAAGTGTTTTGAGTGGATGTCCTGGTCTTCTTCTTCTTCCTGCAGGTTGATCTAACCTTACCTAACCTACTTAATTAAACGTAAAGAAGCAGACTACCCCAACCAAGCTTTGGTCGCTTAATAACCCCAATCAAGTCTGGGGTGGTGTGAACGCCCCTACCAAACCAAGGTAATCGGCACGGGTGTATAAAAATAAGACATAAATTTATGATTATTTTTTTATTTTTACTTGTTGAACTAAACGAAAAACACATTTAATTTATTTAGCCGTAGCAGCGCACGCCGGTTATTAGCTAGTTTTAAATAAAAACCCTGCTCTAGTTAAGAAACATCGTAAATAACTATTTTGAAACACGGTGTATCTGGTAAAGCAGAATGAATTCAAGATGGCGGTGAGTGTGCAGTAGCACTCAATCTCTGCTGACTGAGTCACAAAAAGACTGGCGATGCTCATCTGTCAATGTCACGCACCAGACCCTCAAACGGACAAGACACATCTTCGCCCTCATCACAACAAGTGGAGGCTTAGATCCACCTTCTAAATAAATGATAATCATTTCTTCGGATTCCAGTTGTCATTAACAATGTAAAGAGAAGAACAGCATTTTAAGGGGGGTGATGAGTGAAAAATTGGCCATTTGAGATCAAAATTGGCATTTTATTGTTTTTTGTACTAAAAAATAGCCTGTACTCTAATGTATATGTTGACAAAATTTCAGAGACCTATGGCGCTTCTAAGTGTCTTAAATTACGTCAGAGTTAAAATGCTGCGCCAGTTAAACACCACCTTCATGCAAATCTTTAAACTTGTTTTTCCACACTTTTATTTTCACTGCATTTTTGTACACTCAAAATTGAATGGAATATTGTACTAAAAGATTAAAATTTTTACTGTATGTCCACCAGTGGCTACCCTCCCACTGTGGGATTGCGGTAATGAAACAGCCGATCTCCTCGCCAAAAAAAGGATCTCGCATTGAACAAATGCCTGGATCTAAACCAACACCTTACTCCTCAGTGAAACGCCACATAAAGTTAAATTTCAAAATTATGACTGGCAATAGACTTCAAACTGTGGCCAGTAACAAAAAATGGGAATGCCTAATAAAACATATTGATATACCGAACATATCAAGAGAAACAGAAGTAGCACATTTTAGAATGACAACGGACCACGACTGCCTGGCAAAACACCTTCACAAAATCGATGTTCTGCCTTCATCTAAATGCATTTTATGCAATCACCCAGATGAAGAAATGGACGAAGGTCATCTAAACAACTGTACCGCTGTCAAACATGAAGATTCTAAGACCTCAAAGTATTGGAGAACAACACGTGTTAGATGCAGCACATTAGACAACTACAACAATATATATATATATAAATAAAAATGGTCAACACGTTTCCACAGCCAAGCTGTCATTCTCAAGACCAGTTATTGACTGAAGACAAAATTGATAATAAGTTGATAATAAACATTATCAACTTTGTTTTCACTCAATATCTGGTCTTGAGAATGACAGCTTGGCTGTGGAAACGTGTTGACAATTTTAAAACCAACTTCTATAAGATTCGTGATGTGTTTCCGTTGAGGTTTATTCAAAATTAATATAAAATTATGGAATATTCACCTGGAAGGTCCGTCTCCTCAACTTAATTAATCATTTAACTGTAGCGCTTTCGGGACTTGTCCCATCATCGGCAGGATTCAAAACTGGTGTTTCACTGAAGATCTGGTAGAGGGGGCAGCTCACAACGACAGCCTGATAAACAAAAACGAACCCAATACATGCAACCCCCTCTACCAGATCTTCAGTGAAACACCAGTTTTGAATCCTGCCGATGATGGGACGAGTCCCGAAAGCGCTACAGTTAAATGATTAATTAAGTTGAGGAGACGGACCTTTCAGGTGAATATTCCATAATTTTATATTAATTTTAAAACATTAATTGGTGAATTGGGCATACTGACTGTATATGTATTTTAATAATTTATCACCAAGAAGATCACTTGTGTATTAAAAACATATGTCTTTGAAGCGTGCATGTAAAACACCTTACACTGCGTGAGGAAATTCAAGCTTGCAATTTGGGAAACCTTTATAAGAAGGAAAACTGCCAAGACGGAAACATATTTAAGGAACCGTCATGTTCCTTCATAGACAGGTTTTACTGTATTAAGGTCTACCTTTATTACTTACTCACTGGCACTATCGAACCCGTAGGTTCATGGCCGCGCGAACATAAGCTCTCCATACATCCCTATTCTGAGCTAATGCTTTCCAATCATTCCCTGTATAATCTACTTCTCTCAAATCATAGTTCATGTTATTCTCCCACCTCATTCTTGGTCTACCAACTGGGAGTTTTCCCTCTGGCTTTCCTACAAGAAGCTTCCATGCAAGTCTTTCATTCCCCATACGTGCAACATGTCCTACCCATCGAGACTTAACTGTTCTTATTATATCTGGCTTCCTATAAAGACCATGCAGTTCATTGTTAAGTAGTCTTCTCCATTCACCTGTTTGTTCATCTCTCTTTGGTCCAAAAATTTTCCTAAGTACTTTATTCTCAAATACTCGTAATCTCCTTTCCTCCTTTAAAGTAAGAGTCCATGTTTCGCATCTATATAATATAACTGCTAGAATAATAGTTTTATATATTTTCAGTTTAACGTTTTTTTAAAGGAGTTGGGACATCAAGAGTTTCTGCAATGCATAACAGCACGCATTTCCAGAATTGAGCCTATGTTTAATTCTTTGTGCATCTCATTCCTACTTGTGATTATTGTTCCTAGGCATTTTAATTCAGCCACTTCCTCAAAATTTTCTTCATTTTCATTAGCTGTCCATTTCCATTATATAATGCATTTCTACATGTGACCACATATTTTGTTTTATTGATATTTACTTCCAGTCCTAATTCCTTAGTGTTACTTCCTCCTTCCTTCTACTACAAGGTTTAGGCTATGCAGCCTGTTCCGGCGAAGTTAAAAGTGGAGTCCATCTTCTACGTGGTCGGCCAACATGTCTTGTTCCTCTGGGATTATACAGGAAGGTTCTTTTTGGTATTCTTTCGTTGTTCATTCTCATTAAGTTTCTGTCTATTTCTTATTATTTTCGCTGATTTTATCTTCAAGTTATATATATTTAATTCTTCTCGTATAGTTTCATTCCTTATTCTATCCGCTCTAGTGCATCCTTTCACATTACGTAAAAACAGCATTTCTGCAGTCTGTATCCTGCTTTTATCCCTTGATTTCATTATCCAATTTTCACTTCCATACAACAACAAAGGAACAGCCATTGTTTTATATAATTTAAGTTCCTTGTTTTCCGACCTAAGGTTCTTTTTATGGTTCCACAAATAGCCTGGAATTTATTTACTTTATTTTTTATATCTTTATTTTCTCTATAAGTTATATCACATCCTAAATATTGGAAATGTGATATTTGTTCTATTATTTTGTTATCCAGTACAATTTTTGATCTAATTCCATATTTACCAATAAATGCCATTACCTTTGACTTATTTATTGATATTTGTTACTTAATTTTCATAATGGAGTTACGTAACTTTGGGTATAACCTTGGGCAGCACTGAGTAGGGTGACATTTGCTTTGACTTCCTCTATTATACTTTTCAAATGACCATTTTAGAAACAGTACAACACGAAAGATGGCTGAGTATCTGTCTACCATATACAGAGGTATTGTGCTATTATCACTCCATGTATTGGAAATTATAACATGTGCATGTACATATTTCATTGAAAAAGAAGGGTTTGGCGTGAGTAAGGAGATAAGGTCGATTTTCCAACACGAATATACACATTGCATGTCCAGTTCAATATGACATGAGTCGGAAAACGCACTTTGCAGTTTAAACATATCACGATCACTCTCTCTCTCACTCTCTCTCTCTCTATCTCTCTCTCTCTTCTGTCTCTCTCTCTATCTATCTATCTCTCTCTCTCTCTCTCTTCTGTCTCTCTCTATTTAGATTAACCTCTCCCTTCATATGTACTTAAGAACAGGAATTCTTAAAGGGTGTGTCGTGGTACAATAGTGTGATATGTAACATATTTTAAAAACAAATCGAGTAATTTTTAATAATCAATGGAAAGGCCTAATTAATTGTATACTTTTTAACACATAATATTTTATTTTCTTTTATTCCCCAAATATATTATTAAGATTCATCATTATAGGCCTGAAACAAATTGAAAATAAAATTATTAACAGAAACAACTCACTAATATTACTTTTTAAAAATTAATAATTTGTTTTTTCATTATTTAATAAAAATAGTTTTAATATTTGTTAATATATTTACCTAATGCCTTGTATAATAAGCGATAGATTAATTCATTATAGTTTATTATTTTCTTTATATTAGTTTCTTTCTTTTCTTTTTATGTATAGTAGATTCGAGCTGTTATTCGTTTCTATATTCATTCTATAATTAATTTAATTTTAATTGTAGCCTATTTAATTTTATTATATTATTAGACATTATTTTCATTATTATTCAATTTGACAGTTAATTAATTGTTTAGTATGACTATTGTTGTAATTTTTTGTATTTATATGTAACATATGTTTGTCCTGGTGAGTGGAAGAGAAGGCCACATGGTCTTAACTCCACCGGACTAAATAAATAAATCTATTCTATTATATTCTATATCATTTTTATCAGTAACTATAACCGATAGCACTGGTCAATATGATTTTTGTCTCATGAGTACCAATAGTTGTACTTAATGCAGTTTTTTATCGTGTTTTCAAATATGTATTCGGAATTTCTCCATCACCCACAGTTTTTTTTTATTTCAATTTCAATTAATGGATTTAAATAATTATTTTTAATAAACGTTTTTTCGTCCATTTGTCCATTGTAAAATAAAACCAAATGAGCTAACTCAGGAGATTTCAGCTATGGAAAAGAGATATCAAGGCAAATTGAATCCTAATATGTTGACCGATTATTGTTGGACCATCAAGAGGGATGCTCCATAGGCGAAATGTAGCAGAAAATCGTCATTTCTTACTTTCTAGGTGAGTCCGAATGTTCGAATATTGTGTAGTTACGAATGTAGAAAATATTAAAGTGTTTGAAATTATAAATGTCTGTCTCTCGGAAACCTTGCGTGATGGAGAAAAACCGATATCATATTTGAATTCAGGAGAAAAAAATACTATCAGAATCACATATTTTTCTTTTTGAGAAAAAAAAAGTTTATTTTTTGTTACTCAGTGTAGGTTCATGCATTATTTTTTATGTCTAGTAGATAGGAGTTGTTCTTCTTTCGTGTACATTCCATTAAATGTTTTAATTTCAATCAATCGCTTTATTGGCTGTTAGAGCTTTGATTATCGATCAGTTTTGCAAAATTTGTTTATTATATTATTGTGACTGCTGTATTTTAGTGTAATATGTGTTTGTCCTGGTGAGTGGAATAGAAGGTTGTACGGCCTTAACTCCACCAGACTAAACAAACAAAGTGACATTTCGATGTTATAATTTAAATTTTGACATTTATTAATGAAGATGATTATTATTTAAAAATATAAATTAACGCTTTTACTCCTGGCGCGACAAGCGTAGAAGGCCCTTAGCCTACCATCCGGCTGCTGGCTTCACATCCACATGTGTCAATCACATAGGTAGATGATCAGCCAGTGTAGAGGTGACATGTGGTCAGCATGTCGAGTCCCCCAGCCGTTGTAGTTGGTTTTCTCAACCTGGAGCCGCTACTTATTGTAGCTACCCAAATGCCTCACGATGCTGGGTGGGCACCGGTCCCATACTGGCCGAAATTCCATGAGAAAATGTCTTCCCCCATGGAGACTCGAACCAGCGCAAGTCCCGTAGCTCTGCGCCAAGACTTCCTGCCTTAACCACTCGGCTACGGCGCGGCACAAATAACGCTTAGTTCAGATGTTAATTTTTTATTTCAAATTATAGGTCTATGTATTGATGTTGGGATTGCACTATAAATAGACATACAGTCCTATCTGTATATATGTTTCCTTCTTTATTCCATATTTACAATCTACAGTGATGCCTGATCCAACAATCTATATCATCATCATCATCATCATCATCATCAATGCCTTGACAGCCCCATGTGGGCCTTGGCCGCCTTCAGAAGCTTCCCTATTCTGAGCTTCAATCTTCCAGTTTTTTTTATTTTTAAAATCTTAATGTCTTGAATTATACCATCCTCCCATCTTAATTTAGGTCTTCCAACTTTTCTGGCCAATAGAGGTTGCTCATTGTATATTATTTTTGAAATCCTTTTGCTGTCCTTACGAATAATGTGCCCAGCCCAGGACAATCTATTAATTTTAACAAAATTCATAATATCCGGCTGATTTTACAGTTTATAGAATTCATTATTTTATCTCTTTCTCCATACATTATTTTCTTTCACGGCACCGAAAATGGATAACAAACTGTACAGGCCTATATAAAAAGAATGTGTGTCTGTTTGTCCTTTATGCATTACTGCACCATTCATTCGGTTGTGATGGGGCTTTTTGCAAAATGTTCAGGAGTATCCTGGAATGGTTTTAGGCTATAACAGAGTTGTAATATGCAACCTCTTTAACCTTAAAAATAATAATTTGTAGTGAAAAAAAGTGTTTTCGGAACTTTTTGGACGCTTAAATGGCTTATGCTGCCTAAACCATAACTTATACATCAGATTAATGTACACAGAATTGAATATCTAAAAAAAATCTACAAAAAAGTCTACATATGTCTATCTTTTACGGATAACTCATAACAACCATTTCTATCTTTCAGCCCATTGAAGCAAGAAGTTCGGGATGACTAGATTCCCGGACAAGCGTAGCAGCGTACGGCGGGTATTGTTTTACGGATAACTCTCAATAACCAATTTTGTCTTTCACCTCATTTAGACTAAGAAGATCGAGATACGTATATTCTCGGGCAACACCGGATAATCAGCACGGGGTATTTAAAAATAATTATGATATAAATGTATAATTATTTTTCTTTTTACTTATTCAACTAATCGGCCGCGGTGGACTGTGGTTATGCTCCTTGCCTCTGGTCCCGAGGGTCGCGGGTTCAAACCCGCCCGGGGTCGATGTATTTTCTTAGGATGGAAAAATCCAAGCAGCAAAGTCCTCCGGGACGGACTTTAAGCCGTGGGTTCCGAGTCTGAAGATTTTCAGGCTCGTAAAAGATCCTTAAGCCTGAATGAAAAGGCCTCTATGCAAAATTTACCGAATATTCCCGTCCTAGTACTACCTTGGTTTCCTAGATGTCAGTATGAGGCGGAACGCTGACCACGGACCACTCAAATGACATCTATACGAAAACAAGTGTAACTAAATTAGTAAGGTTCAAATTCTTCCCTGTAGGGGGAGAGCGCCTAAATCTCTGTTAAGGGAAACATGGGCTTGCAAGATATAAGAAGAAGACTTATTGAACTAAACATAATAAATAATAGTTTTAAAAAACTAAAACAACACGCTTTATTAGAAAACCGAAGTAAAAAAATGAAAAATAATTTTAATTTCCAACACGCTTGGGATAAATAATTTTACCATCAAAAGCGTGGGGTGCTTTTTATGGTTTTTACGTTTTCTTCTTAGAGACTTTACTTTTGCCAATATCTGTTTATTATAAAATATATTAATTGACAAAGAGCACCCCACGCTTTTGATGGTAAAATTATTTATCCCAAGCGTGTTGGAAATTAAAATTATTTTTCATTTTTTTACTTCGGTTTTCTAATAAAGCGTGTTGTTTTAGTTTTTTAAAACTATTATTTACTTTAAATTTTCTGACGATTCTGGCCAGGATTTTAGAAACAAATATGAAATTATTGTCACGGGTCCTTTACAGGTAGCCTATACAAAGTTTCACGTCGATCCAATGTTTCTAAGTGGGTGAAAATCGTGTTCAAAAATTACGTTACATAGTTACAAAGAATTTTTTTTTATTTTCTGATGATTCTGGCCAGGATTTTAGAAACAAATGTGAAATTATTATATTGTCACGGGTCCTTTACAGGTATACAAAGTTTCAAGTCGATCCAATGTTTCTAAGTGGGTGAGAATCGTGTTCAAAAATTCCGTTACATAGATAGAAAGAAACTTTTATTTTCTGATGATTCTGGCCAGGATTTTAGAAACAAAATATGAAATGATTATATTGTCACGGGTCTTTTACAAGTGTGCAAAGTTTCAAGCCGATCCAATGATTATAAGTGGGTAAAAATCGCGTTAAAAGATTCAGTTACATAGATAGATACAGGTCAAACTAATATAAAGCGTGTAAAAACACATTTAATTTATTTAGGCACAGCAGCGCACCCCTAGTTTTTAATATTTTTGAGTGCACATCGCTATGAGAATATAATACGTTACACACATGCAATGAAAAAAGTAGTTTATATGCTCTGCAACTTCTTAATCTATATTTTTATAGCTTTTTAACTGCACCTCTTGTCATTTGTTTTTCTCCACAAAACGTGTTTTATAAAGTTTAAATGAAATTGGTTCTTTAAAGTTTTCATAGTAATACTTGGTTGGGGGCGCAATAAAAGTGTAGCATTTGGCAGCCAGATAAATCATGCACACCATAAACCACGTGACATTGCTTCTTAATGCATTTTCATCTACCACAAAAAAAAAAGGTTCCATGTTTTATTCTGCATATGTTTAGTAATTTTACGATGTTATATATACTCCATATAAGTGCCTCTTTTTCACGTTTATTTCAATTCGCAAAAAGAAAACCCTGAATTTTTCATTTTTTTATTTCATACTATGTCTCATTTCAGTATTTTATGATCTTATAAAATAGCCAGAAAATGAAACATTACAGTATCATGCACTAAAATATTCATAAGTACCTAATAAACTGCGAGCGTTGCTACGCCAAAATAAATGAAATATCAAGGGTTAATAAAATTGTATACTATACACTGCGACAAACTAAACATGGCGGTTCTCAGTCAATTTTTAATTTCGGATTTCAGGTAAACTCCCATTTCTAATTGTCGGATTACGCTGATTTTTTAAAAATACCTAACTCGGTTTATTTTAATAGGATATAGCGAGTTACGTCGTGAAACATCGAAAATTGCGACTGCTATGAGGGATTTTTAAATTTTCGCTTCAGTTAAACTCCTACACCTAATGATTTTAGAACACAATAGATAGCGGATAAATATTCTCTGTACCTAAAAACCTGTAAGTACAAACTTTCATGAAGATCGGTTGAGCGGTTTAGAAATCTCTAAGGGACAAACTTCCTTACTCACTGGCACTATCGAACCCGTAGGTTCATGGCCGCGCCGACATAAGCTCTCCATACATCCCTATCCTGAGCTAATGCTTTCCAATCGTCCCCTGTATAATCTATTTCCCACAAATTATGGATAATTTTATTATCCCGTCTCATTCTTGGTTTACAAACTGGGCATTTTCCTTCTGGTTTTTCTACAAGAAACTTCCATGCACCTCTTTCATTCCCCATTCGTGCTACATGGCCTGCCCATCGCAGCCTACATGACATAAATGTTCTTATTATATCTGACCTCATATAAAAAGAAAACATGGAGCTTAATCTTATCTAGAGTTCAAATGAACTACTTCAGGAAAGGAAGAAGAAGAGACAAGAGATATGGCTGGACTTTTATACAACAGAAGCCATGACAAACAGATCCTGGACCAACACCAATCAAGAACTCCGACACCTGGTGAACTCAATAGCAGTGCATGGATACCACCACAAGATATGCAAGACCAAGTGTTTCCAAGATCCCGGGAACAACTGTGTGTGAGAAACCTTGCGACCGTTACCATGTAACCACCTGCAAAAAACGAGGGATATCCCTGGTAGAATTCTGCAAATAACAAACTATCTGAATCAAATTAATGACAACACTTATGTAACATATATTTTCTGAACAACTTGTGCGCATTTGTTCTATTATTAATGTTAACTAGTCTTCACCAATCACCTGTCTGCTCATCTCTTTTTGGTCCAAAAATTAAGTTTATCCAATTTAACAAAATAAATAAATACGAGGATGGATCAAATATAAACCGGAATTTGTATCTGGAGGCTCTGGTAGCGAACTGCAAAGGTTATGGTTTGGAGGGGAAGTTGGTGGGGGTGTCTGGAGTAGGCATATTGATGTGTCGCACTCCGAAGAGCGGCCGCTTGCTTCAGTACGCCATGAGCGAGCAAGAGGTACACACGTCTGTTGCGCAACGCATTATTATTAAGTTTTTGGCGAAAGAAGGCACTAAACCTTCTGAAATTTTGAGAAGGCTCCATGCGCAGTTCGGGGAAGCAACCCTTTCGAAGACGCAGGTGTATGATTGGCGAAAAAAAAAAAATTAGCGGGCCGGGATTCAGTGGAAAATGAGCTCCACTAAAGACGGCAACGAACAAGCATCACTGCAGACAACATTCATGCTGTACGGGACCTTATTGAGGAGGATCGGCGCGTAACAATTTCTGAAATTGCTTCACACGTTGGAATAAGCTTCGGAAGTGTTCAAGCCATCATCAGTGATGAACTCAAATTCCAAAAATTGTCTGCCAGGTGGGTTCCTCGGCTCCTCACCCAGGAACTCGGTTGACACAAGAAAAACTGACGAAAATGCATTGGACACCTCTGGAACATCCTCCTTACACTCCAGATTTGTCACCCTGTGACTACCATTTGTTTGGGCCATTGAAAGAAGACCTGGGAGGAAGGCAGTTTGTTGACAATGCAGCGGTAGAGGAGTTCGAGCGCAACTGGCTGACTACACGTCATCCCTCATTCTTCAAGGACGGCATCAAAAAGTTGCCAACTCGATGGCAAAAGTGTGTTGGAAATGCAGGAGACTATGTAGAAAAATGAGGTGGTGGTTTTGTATTTTTTGTTACTTACTTACTTACTTACTTATTACTCACTGGCACTATAAAACCGGAAGGTTCATGGCCGCGCGGACATAAGGTCTCCATACATCCCTATCCTGAGCTAATGCTTTCCAATCATTCCCTGTATAATCTACTTCCCTCAAATCATAGTTAATGCTGTTCTCCCACCTCATTCTTGGTCTACCAACTGGCCGTTTTCCCTCTGGCTTTCCTACAAGAAGCTTCCATACACGTCTTTCATTCCCCATATGCGCAACATGTCATGCCCATCGCAGTCTACGAGACTTAACTGTTCTTATTATATCTGGCTTCCTATAAAGACCATGTAGTTCATTGTTATGTAGTCTTCTCCATTCGCCTGTCTGTTCATCTCTCTTTGGTCCAAACATTTTCCTAAGAACTTTATTCTCAAATACTCGTAATCTCCTTTCCTCCCTTAAAGTAAGAGTCCATGTTTCGCATCCATATAATATAACTGGTAAAATAATAGTTTTATATATTTTCAGCTTAACGTTTTTTGAAAGGAGTTGGGACATCAATAAAATTGTAAAGAATAATTCCGGTTTATATTTGATTCACCCTCGTAAATAAATATGAATTTATATAGGCCTATATTCCGTAAACTAGCGAAATGAGACAATACATTCTACTACTGAGGAATTCGATTATTTACGCAGTTGCTGCTGACGCACTTTTTTTTATTTAATCGTGAAAAATAATAGGCATGAACGACCAAACAGTCCCCTATGCACACTTATGGTGAATACATGTGGACTCAATACGTAGGTGGATGTCAATACAACTAGAAAGAAGTTTAAATTTGATCACGTGGGGTCTGTAACGTGAGGATGTGTCACTTGCAGAGAACGGACCCACTGCACAGATCATCTGTTTCACTGCTCAAGTTCCTGGAAACTAACAACTCACGAAAAAAGTGGTTTATTTTACTTAGAGCTGGTTTATTGAGCGGACAGATCCAGGTTCGAGTCTTACAATGTACACATTGAAGATACAGTGAAATCAGTGTTGAAATCAGACGACATTTTAATTCCACCCCTCTAAATAAGGTCCACCCTAATATATAAATTTTGGTCATGGTCATTTTCGGTGTCTACTAGATAGGATCGTTGATAACACTGAGCAACAAAAAAAGAAACTTTTTTTTTGTCTCAGAAAGAAAAATATGTGATTCTGATAGTATTTTTTCTCCTGAATTCAAATATGATATCGGGTTTTCTCCATCACGCAAGGTTTCCGAGAGACAGGAATTTATAATTTCAAACACTTTAATATTTTCTACATTCGCAACTATACAATATTCGAACATTCGGACTCACCTAGAAAGTAAGAAATGGCGATTTTCTGCTATATTTCACCTGTGGAGCATCCCTCGTGATGGTCCAACAATAATCGACCAGCATTTTAGGATTCCATTTGCCTTGATATCTCTTTTCCATAGCTGAAATCTCCTGAGTTAGCTCATTTGGTTTTATTTTACAATGGACAAATGGACGAAAAAACGTTTATTAAAAATAATTATTTAAATCCATTTTTTTAAATTGAAATAAAAACACTGTGGGTGATGGAGAAATTCCGAAAACATATTTGAAGTAAAAAAACTGCATTAAGTACAACTATTGGTACTCATGAGACAAAAATCATGTTGACCAGTTCAATTTGTAAACGTTTTTCAAAAAAATATTTTCACGAGAACAACCTCAATTGCTTCATTCCTTCGGAATTCGCTAATAAATAATGCTTGAAGGTTTTTAAACATTTATAATGATAACATTCATAGAAATAAGTGGTTTATGTAGGGAAATAAATAAAAAGTATATATATTAGCATATGAATAACTGGAGCGGTTGTTGCCACGCGGTAAACAGAAGCGACCTGTAGCGCTCTGAATTATGAAGGTGTGCGTGTTGCATGAACAACTGCAGGAAATTGAAACGCCGCTTCGATCCGAGGAAATTGCACCAAACTTGCCACTTTCGTGTCTCTTTTCCACGTAATGACGAATATTAAAGTGGAAATGTTCTGCGGCAGGAAATTAACTTCTACTTCTCTACACGTCATACAAATATTTGCGAACTTGTCCATGTTAGGACCTCAAATTCTATTCTAAATCTACCGCGCGCTGGTCAAATAATTAACTACATAACTAGAGTTTAAAGACGGTTTACCATAAGTAATGCCACGAGCGATTTCCAAATTATCATTAAATTCACTCCTCACTTCGTGAGGCATTTCTTAGGACTATTTAATAAATAAAATTAAGCTGTTTACTCACAAATCATTATTTAACTATAGTTATTTTAAAATATTTATATATTTAATGTAAACGGCGATGTTTGAAAAACAAATGAGAACGATAGGCACGCTTCATCTGCTCCTTTTGTTTATCACTGCAACCAGATCATACTATTTATTTGCCAAAGGAACGCAATATTGTAAGAATGCTCTCTAGTGGAGAAAAAAATGAAACACATCAAACTGTATATTAATTCATTTCTGATGTCGTATGATGTAAATATGACAATTATATTTTTCTGGATTATTACCTGGGAAAAAATACATTTAAGAAAGTGCAAACAGTGGTTTCTTTTTTTTTGGTGGTATAATAAATTGCTACAAATGTTTTTATATTAACTCCTGCAAGCGCTGTGTGTTGACATCTATGCACTATATATACAATCTGGTAGCCGTATTTCTCACAGGCTCAGTCACTGCAAAATGATGGTCAGACCTGTTCAGAATATTAAAAAGGAGGAGCTTTCTTTAATATGGTAAATTTAACACAGATGAATATTTCGTGAAACACGACTCTGATTGCTTGTAAAACAGAAATCATTGAAACTTGATTGGTCATTAACTCCCATTTGGGGCAGGAGTTTAATAGTCATAAGTAATGCCACGAGTGATTTCCAATTTATCTAGAGAATTTGGAAATCAAGAGTGGCATTTGTTAGGACTATTTAACGAATAAAATTAAACTGTTTACTCACAAATCATTATTTAACTATAGTTATTTTAAAATATTTATATATTTAATGTAAACGGCGATGTTTGAAAACAAATGAGAAGCGATAGGTACGCTTCAACTGCTACTTTTGTCTATCACTGCAACCAGATCATACTATTTATTGCCAAAGGAACGCAATATTGTAAGAATGCTCTCTAGTGGAGAAAAAATGAAACCCATCAAACTGTAGGCCTATATTAATTCATTTCTGATGTCGTATGATGTAAATATGACAATTATATTTTTCTGGATTGTTACCTGGGAAAAAAATACATTTAAGAAAGTGCAAACACTGGTTTCTTTTTTTGGTGGTATAATCAATTGCTACAAATGTTTTTAATATTAACTCCTGCAGGCGCTATGTGTTGACATCCATGCACTATATATACAGTATGGTAGCCGTATTTCTCATAGGCTCAGTCACTGCAAAATAATGGTCAGGCCTGTTCAGAATATTAAAAAGGAGGAGCTTCCTTTAATATGGTAAATTTAACACTGGTCAATATTTCGTGAAACACGACTTTGATTGGTTGTAAAACAGAAATCATTGAAACGTGATTGGCCATTGACTCCGATTTGGGGCATGAGTTAAATAGTCTGTATAAATGCACTCCTCACTTCGTGAGTCGTGAATTTATCGATATATTGGAAATCACTCGTGGCATTACTTATGAGAATTTGGAAATCAAGAGTGACATTTGTTAGGACTATTTAACGAATACAATTAAGCTGTTTACTCACAAATCATTGTTTAAATATAGTTATTTTAAAATATTTATATATTTAATGTAAACAGCGATGTTTGAAAATAATATAAACAGAGTATAAAACGAATTACTTGAAACTGTAGCATAGTGTGATGGCGTCTGGAACCCAGAACAACACCCACATAAATTCTGATTTCAAAGAGTGTATTCAGGCGCTGCGCTATTGTTTCAATGGTTTGTGACATCACACACGTGAGGTGAATAAGATGTGCCAGAGTCTACCGGGTGTTCCACAAACTTCATATTTCAACTCATTTATATTAAACATAGCCTCAATTGTAGAAATACGTGCTATTATACATTGCAGAGCTCTTGACATCCGAACTCCTAAAAAAAAACATTAAACTGAAAATATATAAAACTATTATTCTACCAGTTATATTATATGGGTGCGAAACATGGACTCTTACTTTAAGGGAGGAAAGGAGATTGTTGAATGCAGGCTTTCACGGCCGGTAATCATGATGTTGAGTGATTCCGGGTTCTGTGGCCGTGGTCCATAGTTGGTGTTGATACCAGACGTTTCGCCCTCAACTGCGGAGGGCATCTTCAGTGGCGAGTGCTTCTAGGCGTGTTTTCCTGGTCGGAAGCTCTACTTAGAGTGAACGCTGCGGGTGTTGTATTGATACTAGTGGGTGGGAGCAGGGTGAGCGGGCGTGGCTCTTGCTGATTGGCTAATGGTCGTCTCCTTGTTGTCCCTAGTGTTGATGCATTTATTTTCTAGTGTACGGTACCAGGCCTTAGACAGTTTAATACCTTCCTCTTTTCTGTTAATATTTTCCTTATGCTTGTGTATTTCTATAGCCTCTCGATATAATCTAGGGAAATAATAGGAAGTTGTGGCTAAAACTTGTGTATCATCGAATAGAATCTGGTGTCCATTCATAATGGCATGTTCTGCTACAAGCCGATTTATCCATTTCTCCTTGTCTGCAGTTTCTTTTGTGTTCTGATAAACGGGTGGCTATACTTCTTTTTGTGGTCCCTATGTATGGTTTACCACACGAACAAGGAAGTCGATATACGCCGCAAGTGGAGAGAGGTGGCCGAGGATCCTTAGCTGAGCGAAGGCAGTCTTCTATTTTTCTTGTAGGTCTGTAAACTGTTTTTATGTTGTATTTTCGTAGGAGTTTTCCGATACGATCTGTGACTCTTTGTACATATGGTAAGTAGGCTATGCTGGTTGAGGGTGTGTTATCCATTCTGACGTGCTGTCTTCGTGGATGTATGGTTTGTCTTATTTCCTTGGATGTGTAGCCATTTTTCTGGAAACAATTGAACAGATGGTGTTGTTCTTGTTAAGGTTGTGTGGTTGGCATAACTTAGTCGCTCTGTCGAACAGTGTCTAATGACACCTCGCTTTTGTCTTGGATGGTGGTTAGAGTCTTTGTGCAGATATCGGTCTGTGTGTGTAGGTTTTCTGTAAACTGTATGTTGAATTTCCCCATTGCCAGTCCTTATTATTTGATGTTCAAATAATAAGGACTGGCAATGGGGAAATTCAACATACAGTTTACAGAAAACCTACACACACAGACCGATATCTGCACAAAGACTCTAACCACCATCCAAGACAAAAGCGAGTGTCATTAAGACACTGTTCGACAGAGCGACTAAGTTATGCCAACCACACACCTTAAACAAGAACAACACCATCTGTTCAATTGTTTCCAGAAAAATGGCTACACATCCAAAGAAATAAGACAAACCATACATCCACGAAGACAGCACGTCAGAATGGATAACACACCCTCAACCAGCATAGCCTACTTACCATATGTACAAAGAGTCACAGATCGTATCGGAAAACTCCTACGAAATACAACATAAAACAGTTTACAGACCTACAGAAAAATAGAAGACTGCCTTCGCTCAGCTAAGGATCCTCGGCCACCTCTCTCCACTTGCGGCGTATATCGACTTCCTTGTTCGTGTGGTAAACCATACATAGGGACCACAAAAAGAAGTATAGCCACCCGTTTATCAGAACACAAAAGAAACTGCAGACAAGGAGAAATGGATAAATCGGCTGTAGCAGAACATGCCATTATGAATGGACACCAGATTCTATTCGATGATACACAAGTTTTAGCCACAACTTCCTATTATTTCCCTAGATTATATCGAGAGGCTATAGAAATACACAAGCATAAGGAAAATATTAACAGAAAGAGGAAGGTATTAAACTGTCTAAGGCCTGGTACCGTACACTAGAAAATAATGCATCAACACTAGGACAACAAGGAGACGACCATTAGCCAATCAGCAAGAGCCACGCCCGCTCACCCTGCTCCCACCACTAGTATCAATACAACACCCGCAGCGTTCACTCTAAGTAGAGCTTCCGACCAGGAAACACGCCTAGAAGCACTCGCCACTGAAGATGCCCTCCGCAGTTGAGGGCGAAACGTCTGGTATCAACACCAACTATGGACCACGGCCACAGAACCCGGAATCACTCAACATCAGGAAAGGAGATTACAAGTATTTGAGAATAAAGTTCATAGGAAAATTTTTGGGCCAAGGAGTGACGAACAGACAGGTGAACTGAGAAGACTACATAACAGTGAAAACTACATGGTCTTTATAGGAAGCCAGATATAATAAGAACAGTTAAGAGTCGTAGTAGAGTGCTGCCTTGTCACGCAGCGGGCCCGAGTTCGATCCCCGGTCGGAACAGTTTTTCTGGGTGAGGTTTTTATCAGGGCTTTTCCTCACCTGTAAGACAAATGTCAGGTAAACTTTAAGGCCAAAAGGGTCCCCAAAATCATATGGCCATCATCATCATCCTTATCATTATCATCAACAACATCATCCTTCACCGGTGTGAAAGCAACGGGAAGCTACCATACCTGCAATTCTCTAGTACAGCTGCAAAGCATGGCATGGAAATGTTGTGATTGCAGTGAAATACCTGCCCTCGGGCAGAATTACTATGGTTGGATGGAAGAGATCATAGACTGCGATGGGCAGGGCATGTGGAACGAATGGGGTTGAAAGACGTTCATGGAAGCTTCTTGTAGGAAAAACAGAGGGAAAACGCCCAGTTGGTAGACCAAGAATGAGGTGAGAGAATAACATTAACTATGATTTTAGGGAAGTATATTATATAGGGAATGGTTGGAACACATCTCAGGATAGGGATGTATGGAGAGTTTATGTCCGTGCATACATGAACCTATGGGCTCGATAGTACCAGTGAGTAAGTAAGTAATTGTGCAGTATTGTTGTTAATACATTGTGTGTTTATGCGTTTTAACTCATCACTGGCGCACTTACAAACGATTTTATGGATATTTCAATACATTCATTTTGTTATCATTGTAATAAATGTCATTTCTTAACAGAATGTGGCTTATCATGTTACTGCTTTAAGCCCTTCAAATTATGTGTTATTAATTTACGAAATCCCCTATACCTAGCAAAATTGTTTTGGATGATGACATTTTAGAACGAGTAAACGAATTTAATTATTTAGGTTATAATTTAACATTTCAAGATGAAGTTGATATATCAAAGAAAATCACAAATTCCACAAAAACAACGGGGATAATTAACAGTATAATGAAACCATCTTTAGTACAGAAGAACCACAAGATTACGGGCTTTATAAGTCTCTCACAAGACAAGTATTAAGATATGGTAGTGAAGCATGGACAATACGAAGAAGAGATGAAAGCCGAATAACAGCAAATTAGATGTGATTTATGCGCCGTTACAGCAGGCTATACAAAGTGGGACCATAAAAGAAATGAGGAAATTAGGGAATAGTTGGATTGTAGAAACCCATTCTTCACCATATACAAAACTACCAGAACAACTGGAAAGCCAATCTTCAACGAATGCCATCTCATAGAATTTCAAAAGCCATGCTTCGTTGCTGCCCCCAAGGCAAAAGATCGCTGGGACGTCCAAAAACGCGCTGGATGGAAAACTCCTCTTTGAGACCATAACAGACCACATGGCCTAATACTTGCATGGATGATGGTGATGAAGAATTTAGGAAGCCCTATTTATTTATTATGATTTTTTCAATATGTTTTTCTTCTTCTTCTGCTACAAGGTTTAGGCTATGCAGCCTGTTCCGGCGAAGTTAAAAGTGGAGTCCATCTTCTACGTGGTCGGCCAACATCTCTTGTCCCTCTGGGATTATACAGGAAGGTTCTTTTTGGTATTCTTTCGTTGTTCATTCTCATTAAGTGTTCTCTCCATTTCTTATTATTTTCGCTGATTTTATCTTCAATTTTATATATATTTAATTCTTCTCGTATAGTTTCATTCCTTATTCTATCCGCTCTTGTACATCCTTTCACATTACGTAAAAACAGCATTTCCGCAGTCTGTATCCTGCTTTTATCCCTTGATTTCATTATCCAATTTTCACTTCCATACAACAAAGGAACAGCCATTGTTTTATATAATTTAAGTTTCGTATCTTTCCTTGTTTTCCGACCTAAGGTTCTTTTTATGGTTCCACAAATAGCCTGAAATTTATTTACTTTATTTTCTATATCTTTATTTTCTCTATAAGTTATATCACATCCTAAATATTGGTAATGTGATACTTGTTCTATTATTTGGTTATCCAGTACAATACTTACTTACTTACTTACTTACTCACTGGCACTATCGAACCCGTAGGTTCATGGCCGCACGGACATAAGCTCTCCATATATCCCTATCCTGAGCTAATGCTTTCCAATCATTCCCTGTATAATCTACTTCCCTCAAATCATAGTTAATGTTGTTCTCCCACCTCATTCTTGGTCTACCAACTGGGCGTTTTCCTTCTGGCTTTCCTACAAGAAGTTTCCATGCACGTCTTTCATTCCCCATACGCGCAACATGTCCTGCCCATCGCAGTCTACGGGACTTAACTGTTCTTATTATATCTGGCTTCCTATAAAGACCGTGTAGTTCATTGTTATGTAGTCTTCTCCATTCACCTGTCTGTTCATCTCTCTTTGGTCCAAAAATTTTCTTAAGAACTTTATTCTCAAATACTCGTAATCTCCTTTCCTCCCTTAAAGTAAGAGTCCATGTTTCGCACCCATATAATATAACTGGTAGAATAATAGTTTTATATATTTTCAGCTTACGTTTTTTGAAAGGAGTTGGGACATCAAAAGTCTCTGCAATGCATAATAGCATGCATTTCCAGAATTGAGCCTATGTTTAATTTCTTTGTGCATCTCATTCTATCCAGTACAATTTTTGATCTAATTCCATATTTACCAATAAATGCCATTACTTTTGACTTATTTATTGATATTTTACAATTATATCTATTGGCTATTATTTTTTTTTTGTTTCCTCTAATTAATTCCACTAAGTTAATGATGCACATTTATATATGATATTTTAGAGTGAAGACGAAGTTACACGAGAGCAGATAAGGAGGGAAGTCCCCGGGGAGAATAACTGACGTAGTATATGGCACAAACGTGAGATGGAACAGTAATCAATTACCAAGTTTACAACCTCATACAAACCTACAATTACGCCATATTAGGATCACTGACAAGTGCAATTAGACATTTTCTTGTTAACTCTTAGACACACAAGTTCGCTACCTCAAGGCTCTTTCCAGCCTCTATTTTTATCTCTTAACATTTATATCTTGTTTGGTAGTTTACCATTTTATTTTTATGATGAATCAATACTAATGAAATTCTTTGTTAAAACCGTTGAGGTGGAAAGTCATAAAATAAATAAGTTAAAATATACCTTCTTAGGTGGGGCACGCCGTAGCGTAGCGGTTAAGGTACTGAGCTACAAGCCGGAGGGTCGAGGGTTCAAGTCCCGTTGGGGTCAGGATTTTTAAACTGACACAAACCTTCTGGCGGCACTATGGCCCTGGGGTCGACTCAGCCTCTAACGGAAATGAGTACCATACGCTTGTTCTGGGGTAAAGGCGGCCGTCACGCAGGGCTGACAACCCGGCTGACATGAAGTGCCGACTGTCTAGAAAAAGTGGGAGCCTTAACCTCCTACTACCCCAAGGGCCTCCGGGCCTGTTGTGGGATCACTTTACTTTACTTTATACCTTCTTAGGTAAGATCCGTCGTCCTCAACTTATAAAATATGTATTCTTTATGCCTATAGGCCTTTCAGAACATCCGTTCCATCTTCAGCAAGTCCCTCTTCGCTACAATATCTAATATGATGGTTGATGCTGCAGGTCCTAATGCGGTATTGTCGTGTCGTGTCCTCAACTTATAAAATATGTATTCTTTATGCCTGTAGGCCTTTCAGAACATCCGTTCCATCTTCAGCAGGTCCTTCTTCGCTACAATATCTAATATGATGATTGATGCTGCTGGTCCTAATGTGGTGTTGTCGTGACTAAAGCTTCTTCCTGACGATATCATATTAGATATTGTAGCGAAGAGGGACCTGCTGAAGATGGAACGGATGTTCTGAAAGGCCTACAGGCATAAAGGATACATATTTTATAAGTTGAGGACGACGGATCTTACCTGAGAAGGTATATTTTAACTTATTTTATTTTTATGATGAAACGGGAATTGCCTATCGCATCAACCACCAACTTGCAGGACCAGAGATATCATTTCGAAGTTACGTTCAGATAGAACAATTGATTTCATTATAGGTAACGAGTTTATTCTCGTCGGCCTGTTTAGTCCAAGCATGTAGAAAAAATACACTATATAATATAGGTCCACCGCTGTGGTTATGAGATAGCGTGTTGCCTTGTCACGCAGCGGGCCCGGGTTCGATTCCCGGTCGGGGAAGGCTCCTGGGTGAGCTTTTTTCGGGGGTTTTCCTCACCTGTAAGACAAATGTCAGGAAGCTCAGGGCCCAACAGTCCCCGAAAATCATCCGACCATCACCATCATCCTTATCATTATCATCATCATCGTTCATCGGTGTGGAAAGCAACGGGAAGCTATCACACCTATAATTCCCTATTAAATCTGGAAAGAATAGCATGAAAATACTATGATTGCAGTGAAAGACCTGCCTATGGGCTGAATTGTTATGGATGGATATAATATAGGCCTATAGGCTATGTTAGATGAATAGAAACATTAACGCCTGAACCGGGAATTCCAACCCGAGACTTTTAACTTTATAAGTCAGTTAGATACCATCTTCTCCACTCCGTTCCCAGTGCAAACATTTAGGCATTTTTTCATATCTCATTCTTTCATTGTATCCAACTAGGCTATTTACGCAATTTAATATTCTTATTAAGTCCACCGCTGTGGTCTCGAGGTAGTGTGCTGCCTTGTCACGCAAAGGACCCGGGTTCGATCCCCGGTCGGGACAAGTTTTCAGGGTGAGGTTTTTTCGGGGTTTTTCCTCACCTGTAAGATAAATGTCAGGAAACTTTAAAGCCCAAACGGTCCCTGAACACCATCTGGCCATCATTATCATCAATATCATATTCACCTAATTAGCTTAAGTTTAGTTTAAGGCGCATCATTACCATCATCATCAACTCTTATATCATCGGGGCAGCGTAACGCCGCCTTCCAGGCGCCCCAATCTCAGAAGTGGGTTACAAGTACGCCATGCCAGGAGAGAACACCAGAAATGTCGAAATGACAACCTGAGGCATTTGGAAGAAAAAAATATTATTAATCCATAGTTTTTATTAAATATCTTATAAACAGTTATGTTTTCTTTAGACTGCGATAGGCAGGACAAGTGGTACGAATGGGGAATGAAAGAAGGTCGTGGAAAATTCTTGTATGAAAACCAGAGGAAAAGCGTCTAATAAGTAGGCCATGATTTGAAAGGGAGGTAAACTATACACGTGATGATTGGAAAACATTAGCTCAGAATAGAATAAAATATATTTATTTATCCTGGCGGAGTTAAGGATGTGGTCTACTCTTCCACTCACCAGGACAAACATATGTTACGTATAAATACAAAAAATTACAATAATAGTCATACTAAACTATTAATTATCTGTCAAACTGAACTATAATGAAAATTATGTTTAATAATACAATAACATTAAATACAATATTAAATTTAAACTAACGGAAAAACGTATGCAGTATGGAATAACAGCTCGAATCTACTGTACATAAAAACAAAAGAAAAGAAAATAAAAGAAAAGAAAAGAAAAGCAAAATACAAACAAAATAATAAACTATAATGAATTATTCTATCGCTTTTATACAAGGTATTAGGTAAATATATTGACAAATCTTAAAACTATTTTTAATAAATAATGAAAAAACGAATTATTTTTTTTGTAAGCCCATGTTTTCCCTTTACAGAGATTTAGGCGCTCTCCCCCTACAGGGAAGAATTTGAACCATACTAATTTAGTTACACTTGTTTTTGCATAGATGTCATTTTTGAGTGGTCCGTGGTCAGCGTTCCGCCTCATACTGACATCTAAGAAACCAAGGTAGTACTAGGACGGGAAAATTCGGTAAATTTTGCTTAGAGGCCTTTTCATTCAGGCTTAAGGGTTTTTTTACTAGCCTGAAAATCTTCAGACTCGAGACCCACGGCTTAAAGTCCCTCCCGGAGGACTTGCTCCTTGGATTTTTCCGTCCCTAAAAATCCATCGACCCCGTCCGGGTTTGAACCCGCGACCCTCGGGACCAGAAGCAAGGAGCATAACCACTAGTCCACCGCGGCCGATTATTAATTTTTGAAAAGTAACATTAGTGAGTTGTTTCTGTTAATAATAGGATGTATGGAGAGCTTATGTTCGAGCCGATATGAACCTCCTTATTCAAATACTAGTGAGATAGTAGCGTAGTGGTTAAGGCACTGAGCTACAAGCCGGAGGGTCGAGGGTTCAAGTCCCGTTGGGGTCAGGATTTTTAAACTGACCCAAACCCTCTGGCGGCACTATGGCCCTGGGGTCGACTCAGCCTCTAATGGAATTGAGTACCAGACGCTTGTTCTGGGGGTAAAGGCGGCCGTGACGCAGGGCTGACAACCCGGCTAACATAAAGTGCCGATTGTCTATGAAAAGTGGGAGCCTTAACCTCCTACTACCCCAAGGGTCTCCGGACCTGTTGTGGGATCACTTAGAATGAGATCATCAAAAGTCAAGTGGCAAACTAAAAAAATCATAAAAATTCTGAACACGGTGCACTAAATGGATTATGTTTGTTGGATGTAAAGCAACATTTGGGTGCAACAAAACCAGTTGTCCAATGTGTTGTATATGAAAATAACGTAGTTACTAGGCTTATCGGACGCCCAACAACAGTGAGACGAGGCAGTAATGCCATTTAAATATGGAAACAAAGTCAAGTTCACAAATCTGGATGGACCGGTTCGAACCTTGGTGAAGACCTGCTCAACAACAAACTAGGAATAACAAACAGAGAGTTTGTACACTCATTTCGTATTATTATGTAGCATTAAATGTATTAAGAGAAAGAACACTTAGATATCAACAAATAATGCAAATCTTAAAGAAGTGGCGAACATCAAATACCTAGAAAAATATCATTACAATCTGGAATGAGATGCAGGAATAAATTAAACATAGGCTCAACTCTAGAAAAATATGCTATTATGCATTACAGAGGCTCTTGTTGGTAATCCCAATATGTTTTTCTAAAAAAATGTGAACTCTCTCTCTCTCTCTCTCTCTCTCTCTCTCTATATATATATATATATATATATATATATCGGTAAAAGAAATGATCTCTTACATTAAAAGAGGGGGAAGCCAGCACCTTTGTATACTACAGTGTGATTATAAAGTTCCAGTACATTTTGTGGATAACGTAGCGCAAATAAAACAAAAATTATAAAGTAGTTTCTACTACCAAGTTAGTGTTCAACATAACCTCCATCAATCTCAAAACATGTTTCCCAACGACGCACCGTCGCCCGGAAAACATGCACCAACATATCCTCTGTAATCATTTCACGCGCTTGGCGCATGCGTTCTTTCAGCACTTGCAGATTAGGAAACTTGGTTCTGTACACCTGTTGCTTGATGAACCCGCAAGCAAAAAAGTCCAGGGATACGAGGTCTGGCGAACGAGGTGCCCAGATACGAGGAGATGCCCTCTCCACCTTTTGGGAAACCTGTCATTGAGACACCCGCGTATAGCCAGAGCAAAGTGTGGTGGTGCTCCATCTTGTTGCAACACCACTGTATCAATGATACCATCTTGCTGTAACTGTGGCTGTAAGAAAAGTAGCAACATATCAAGATACACGTCTCCCGTGAGGGTTTCCTTTGGAATCTGTCTCTAACTTCTTCGTACGACTGGCCTCTTAAACGCGCAGCAACAATCTCTATCCGCTCTTCAATGGTGAACATATTTGTATCTTTCGAATGGCTGTAACAGAAATACGATATGTAAGCGATTTCTTTAAAATGTACTGGGACTTTATAATCACACTGTATTAGCTCAGTAGGATGTAGCTAATGTGTACAAGACCATGAACCTACGAGTCCGACAGCGCCAGTGATTTAGTTAGTTAGTTAGTTATTCAATCTTACATACTTAACCAGAAGAAGATAATATGGATGGTTGCGATGGCCAGATGATGTTCAAACCTATTTGTACCTTAAAGTTTCCTGAAATTTCGCCTGCTTAGATCCAGGTTGTTCTAACTATCTAACACCACTTTAAAAAAAATATTTTATCCAACACGTTCTAAATTCACTTCTCTATCAGTATCACACATAAAATCATACATTATGTCCTCAGAAAATCAAGGGCACGAGAAGAATCAAGCTAGTCAGTTCTTTGTCGAAATGGAATTTGATATTTCATTATATTTTCATAAGTAACGCCACGAGTGAAATCCATATCATCGATAAATTCACGACTCACGAAGCGAGGAGTGAATTTATCTAGAGAATTTGGAAATCAAGAGTGGCATTTGTTAGGACTATTTAACGAATAAAATTAAGCTGTTTACTCACAAATCATTATTTAAATATAGTTATTTTAAAATATTTATATATTTAATGTAAACGGCGATGTTTGAAAACAAATGAGAAACGTTATGTTTCACTTGTTTTCACTGCAACCAGATCTCATTATTAGAACAGAAATATTGTAAGAATGCACCCTAGTGGAGAAAAAATGAAACACATCAAACTGTATATTAATTCATTTCTGATGTCCTATGATGTAAATATGACAATTATACTTTTCTAGAACGTTATTATCTGGGAAAAAATACGTTTAAGAAAGTACAAACAGTGGTTTCTTCTTTTTTGTGATATAATCAATTGCTACAAATGTTTTTATACTCTCTCCCGCAACCACGATAGGGTTACATTCGTGCACTATATATACAATCTGGTAGCCACATGTCACTGTAAAATAATGCTATGACACATTCAGAATGTTAAAAACGGAGAGTTGATTTTACAGTGATAAAATTAAACTGAAAAAAATCGAGATGAGAAACGACTGTGATTGGTTGTAAATAAAAAATCATTGAAATGTGATTGGTCATTGACTCCCATTTGGGGCATGACTTAAATAGTCCATGTAAAGCCCTACCATTTAGAAGTGTGAAGTAGTGAAAATGCCGTTTAGCCGTGAGTTAATTTACCTCCCAAGTTTGGCATGCAATTAAGGAAGAATGTAGATTGTATAACTAAAAGTACGTTTTCTACTTTTTTAAGAAGAAAATTGATTCAAATATTAAACGCTTTTCCTCAAAACAGTGCTATTGTAATACATTTTAAAGTATCCAGAACTTAAATGAACTCTCCTCAACCTTAAAAAAAGTGGAATTAGAACAACCTGCTTCTAAGCGGACGATTTGTTTTGCACGTGATAAAAACCCCATAAAACCTCATCTTGGAAGCTTGTGTCGACCGGGGATCAAACCAAGGTCTGCTACATCTGAGGCAACAACATTAGCACTTAATCACAAGGGTGGACACATTAAAACTTCTCACTTTAAAATATGAAATATTCTTAAACATTCAATTTATTTACAGAATGTAGATCTTACTTTAAAGGAGGAAATGAGATTACGAGTTTTTGAGAATAAAGTTCTTAGGAAGACGCAGTGCCAGGGTGTCCAGTTTGGAAAGAAGAAGAAATGAAGAAGTGAGGCAGATGATGGATATGGAGGAGACAGTGGTGGAAAGGATCGAAAGACGAGCTCTTCAGTGGTATGGCCATGTCAGGAGAATGGAGGATGATAGGTGGCCCAAAACTCTTTTGGAATGGTCACCTTCTGGTAGAAGGAAACGGGGCAGGCCAAGAACAACTTGGAGAGGAGAGATCCATAGATTGATGAACGACCGAGGTCTGGAGGAGGATGAATGGCGTGATCGGCGAGAATGGCGAATGGGAATACAGGGTAACCGCTGAAAAGTGGAGAGACCCTCAAAAGTAAAGTAAGTAAGGAACATTTTTGGACCAAAGAGAGATGGACAGGTGAATGGAGAAGACTACATAACAATGAACTAGGCCTACATGGTCTTTATAGGAAGCCAGATATAATAAGAACAGTTAAGTCTCGTAGACTGCGATGGGCAAGACATGTTGCACGTATGGGGAATGAAAGACTTGCATGGAAGCTTCTTGTAGGAAAGCCAGAGGGAAAACGCCCAGTTGGTAGACCAAGAATGAGGTGGGAGAATAATATTAACAATGATTTGAGGGAAGTAGATTATACAGGGAACGATTGGAAAGCATTAGCTCAGGATAGGGATGTATGGCGAGCTTATGTCCGCGCGGCCATGAACCTACGGGTTCGATAGTGCCAGTGAGGAAGTAAGTTATTCTTAAGCATTCAATTTATTTACAGAATGTAGATTCTTACTGTATTGTGAGAAATTGAGAATTTGTAAGACGTGCTCCGCCCCTGGAAGTTAAACAAGACGCAACACACGCTTCAATTAGTGAAGATGTGTTTTTACAAAAAACGTGTGATTGATTACCCACTCGTGTTCTTGTTTGTTCTGTTGGTGGCTTTGAAGTCAGTCGCAGGAGCAAATAAACTCCGTTACAACTTACATCGCGTGCGCAACACGTGTTCATGCCAAAAAAAAATTAGATTATGAACGATTTCATTATCGTTCTTTCAACGGCAGATAATGCTCAATTGTTCATTATCGTCACTCTGTTTGCGACATAATACGAATTTTTGTATACCCCTTAAAACAAAAGTTTACAAGGATAATAAAACCAACTAGAGCTTTAATAAATTTTATAATCTTATCATCTGTACTATGGGAACATTTAAACATTCCCCCCGTCCCGTTCAGCCTAAAAATTTACAATTATTATTATTTTTTTTCAAATGACCCAGGTTTGTCTTTCGGCATTCCCGGTTCCTTTCCTGGCATAGCGTACTTGTAATCCACTTATGAGGTTGGGGCGCCTGGAAGGCGGGGTTACGTTGCCCCGATAATATGATGGGTGATGATGATGATAATGGTGCGCCAGGAGAGTCCCTAAACCTAAGGTTAACCTAAGATGAATATGAATGATGATGATTGCGATGGCCATATGATTTCGGGGACCGTTTGGGCCTTAAAGTTTTCCTGACATTTGTCTTACAGGTGAGGAAAAACCCCGATAAAAACCTCATCCAGAAAAACTGTCCCGACCGGGGATCGAACCCGGGCCCGCTGCATGACAAGGCAGCACGCTACCCCGAAGCCACAGCGGTGGACAATTTACAATTATTGATAACTGCAAATTAGATATAATCCAACTTAAATTCTACCCCCCCTTAAAAATAAAACTTTACAAGGATAGTCTGGCATCTTGCATTATAAAGGTAGAAGAGACGCCATCAGGGATAAGGACTGAGATTACTTAACAATGAAGTTGTCTACACACGGAGAATATTTCACACTTTCTATACCTCCATTCTGGAAAAGTCGATTCTAGAGTTTTCTATTCAAGAAGAGTCTCGACGGAATTCCGGATTGTTCCTGCTCTCGCACAATATAAGAAGATGCGAAGTCGGAGATTAGTAGTAGTGTCCAAAGTGTGGACGAGGAATTGTGACCTAAGTGTGAAGACACTAATGGACATTAAAACGTATTGAAAATATAAACAGAATGAGGTGATTTATGCATCGGCAATGCCGTTTGTTTAGACAAGGGGCAGTTAACCTTTTTTGCCCACTTCTGTATATTTGGTAGTAGTAAAATATAAGGGATTCTATGTCACCATGCCACCTACATATATATCTTATAACTATATTTTTGACATTTGGCAATGAAAAGAAAAATTAATGCTTGAGTCGGGACTTGAACCCGAGTCTCTAAACTCAGTACGTTTAGCACTCTAACCAACTGAGCTACCCAAGTATTCCAACACAAACATACATTTTTTTATATATGTAGTATTCTCAATTCACACAAGAGGTAGCGGGAAGTCATTCCCTCTGACATCTAGTGGCCACCATAACAGGTAAGCAAATTTTTAAAGAGAATACTTACTTTATAGCAGTAATGCTTGTATAATTAGATGTTATAACTATATTTTTGACATTTGGCAATGAAGGCAAATGTGATATGAAAAATGAATGCTTGAGTCGGGATTTGAACCCGAGTCTCTAAACTCTGTACGTTTAGCGCTCTAACCAACTGAGCTACCCAAGATGCCACTTTTACTTTAAACTAGGAGAAAATATTACGAGTATTTTAATTTTTTTTACGAAAGAGAGACGAACAGATAGGCGACTGGAGAAGACTACATAAAAGTGAGTTATATATAATATTATTAACTATGATTTGTGGAAAGTAGCTTTTACTGTGTGTGATTAGAAAACATTATATCAGGTAGGGATGTGTGGAGAGTTTATATCCGCGTTACCATGAACCTATGGGCTCGATAGTGTGTTAGTTAGGACGATATATATATATTTTTTTTCAAATGCCCCAGGTTTGTCTTTCGACATTCCTGGTTTCTCTCCTGGCATGGCGTACTTGTAACCCACTTCTGAGGTTGGGGCGCCTGGAAGGCGGGGTTACGTTGCCCCGATGATATGGTGGGTGATAATGATGACAATTGTGCGTCAGGAGAGTCCCTAATCCTAAGCTTAACCTAAGATGAATATGAATGATGATGATTGCGATGACCATATGATTTCGGGGACCGTTTGGGCCTTGAAGTTTTCCTGACATTTGTCTTACAGGTGAGGAAAAACCCCGATAAAAACCTCACCCAGATAAACTGTCCCGACCGGGGATCGAACCCGGGCCCGCTGCGTGACAAGGCAGCACGCTACCCCGAGACCACAGCGGTGGACAGTTAGGACAATATTAAACAGTAGATATGATACATCATCATCATCTTGGGTCAGACCTCTGTGTGTCTTGAAAAATTCTGTTACGTATTTTTGTATTAATAAATCAATATTAAATGAATATTCGATAAGCAGTAAGAATCTTCATAGAGTTGGTGCACAACAGAAAGATTAATTTAGTGAAAGTTAGGAAAGATTATACTTTGCATATTTTGTAAGTTACAAAGTTAAATATTTCTTGCTGAAGATGAAGTTCTCTGTAAACTATTATAAAGTTTGAACAACTTCATCTCGACTGATTAAACTAAATCTGTTTCGCGCTCTCAGATGCAGTCGTTACTTCCCAAGCTGTGAGACTTGGCCTCTTTGGGAAGACACTAAATCACTGTAATGTTTTATCAGGAGTACTACAACAGTGATATTTTTTTAAAACTTTCATATAATGATGGCTACATGAAAATATATTTCCGCTATTTACTGCACTTTCTTCAGAATAAAAACTATACATATACTTAGCTTGTAACTTTAATAGTGGCAACTATTTATTTACTACTAGTATACAAGTGACAGACCTGTGAAACTTCTACAATCCTTCAATGTAGAAACCAGCATTGTCTACAACTCTTTGCCAGCGATGTGGAAGACTTAGTATCCATGTAGTAGCTGGGATATCGTTATATATACTCTCTGTCTCTCTCTCTCTCTCTCTCTCTCTCTCTCTCTCTCTATATATATATATATATATATATATATATATATATGTATATTATATATATATATATATATATATATATAGGTATGATAAGAAAAATAAATGCCTGGACGGGATTCGAACCCGGATCTCTGAGTCTGTACCTCAGGCGAATCCAATTCAAACACTTATATATATATATATATATATATATATATATATATATGTGTGTGTGTGTGGTGTGTGTGTTTGTGTTAAGATTCCTGAGTGGCTCAGATGGTTAGAGCGCCAAACGTGCAGAATTTAGAAATTCGGGTTCAAATCCCTACTCGGACATTTATTTTTCTTTTCATGTCATATTCGCCTTCATTGCCAAATGTCAAAAATATACTTATAACATCTAAATATATATCCATCCATCCATAGTAATTCTACCCGAAGGCAGGTCCTTCACTGAAATCATAGCATTTTCATGCTATGCTTGCAGCTTTACTAGGGAATTGTAGGTGTGGTAGATTCCCGTAGCTTTCCAAAATATATATATATATATATATATATATATATATATATAACATGATAAGAAAAATAAATGCTCGGACAGGACTTGAACCCGAACCTCTGGATTTATATCCCACTCCGCTACCGATTACGCTACCGAGCAAGTCTGGTACAAACATTCATTTTTCTTATATATGTTTATTAATTTAATTAAAATTTTTAATGAATTATTATTATTTCTGTATTTTTTAATTTTATAAATATTAGATAAACGTCATAAACAAATACTAACAGAAACTGAGGAAATATAGTTAAAAGAGAAAAGCTGACGAACTCGCAAATTGTCAATGGCTGACACTAATGAGGGTTAGCCGGCATGTCGCCTTTGTTCAATGATATCTCCATTAGGGGTAGCTTGTGGAGATGAATTTATAACAGCTTGAAAGAAACATTTTAAGACTTGTCCCTATGTATAATACTCCTACCAGTACTATGTTAAGGAAGTGGGCATGAACAGTGACAAATAAGGACATTCATTGAATCACAGCAAAAAAGATAAAGTTAATGAGATCAACATAAGACTGCAAAAGAAATGATACAAGAACATCAGTTGGAATCAGTTATCCATTTTCTTAACAATTGGAAAGTTCATGTACAACGTATGGACAGAATCCCAAAAACCATGCTTCATTATCGTAAGTAATGCCACAAGTGATTTCGAATTTATCTAGAGAATTTGGAAATCAAGAGTGACATTTGTTAGGACTATTTAACGAATAAAATTAAGCTGTTTACTCGCAAATCATTTAACTATAGTTATTTTAAAATATTTATATATTTAATGTAAACGGCGATGTTTGAAAACAAATGAGAAACTATTGGCACGCTTCATTTCCTTCCTTTGTTCATCACTGCAACCAGATCATAATATTATTTATTGCCTAAAGATCGCAATATTGTAAGAATGCACCCCAGTGGAGAAATTTATAACCAACGTTATAGGTATTAATTAATTTCATGTCCTATGATGTAAATATGTCAATTCTATTTTTCTGCAACGTCATTTCCTGGAAAATAATTCGTTTATGGAAGTGCAAACAGTGTTTTCTTTTCTTTTTTTTTCTTTTTTTTTTTGTGGTATAATCAATTGTTACAAATGTTTTTATATTATCTATAGCATGCGCTTTTTGCTGACATTCATGGACTATATATACAATCTGGTAGCCGTATTTTTTGGAGGGTCAATCACTGCAAAATAATGCTATGACCTATTCAGAATGTTAAAAAGTAGGTGCTTTCTTTATTATGATAAACTTTAGTTGGTAAATTTTAGGCGAAACACGACTGTGAATGGTTGTAAATAAAAAATCATTAAAATGTGATTGGTCATTGACTCCCATTTGGGGCATGAGATAAATAGTCGTGAAAAAATATATTTGGCCCATCCAAGGACGAGACGGATTGAAAATTGATTATTTAGATCGTAACAGGCCATCAGGCCTTATACTTGTATAGAAGATGGTGATGATTTTTGTTTCACCCAACGCTCTTAGCACAACTTGGTTACAAAAAAGAGGAGAAAATGTGTTGTTACTGTATTGTACAGGAGATGTTTACAAGACACAGCCATATGTTACAAAAATAAACACTAGGACCTTAGCATGAGGTTGAACTGCCGCCAAGACCCCAAGCTGTCTCCCAATTCATACCAAAACCAGCTGTCTGCTGTGTTAACTACACCAAAATAATAACTACATAAAATACATTCCTAACACATGACGAAACAAGTTATATCTTAAATAGAGGAGGAATTACATGAAATTGTATCTGTTAATTTGTCATATGTAATGCACGAGTGATTTCCAATTCACGACTCACGAAGTGAGGAGTGAATTTATCTAGAGAATTTGGAAATCAAGAGTGGCATTTGTTAGGACCATTTAACGAATAAAATTAACCTGTTTACTCACAAATCATTGTTTAACTATAGTTATTTTAAAATATTTATATATTTAATATAAACGGCGATGTTTGAAAACAAATCAGAAATGTGAGGTTATGTTCATTCACTGCATCTTGCCAAACAAGATCGCAATATTGTAAGAGTGCACCCAAGTGGGAGAAATAATGAAACACATCAAACTATATATCATAATCAACATTACGGGTTATTCAATTATTTTTTTTAGTAAACAACTCAGTAAAATCAAGGAATCTTTTCATTATTTGCTATATTCAATGTATTTGTTGGAGAAAAATAATGCTTTGACCTGTTCAGAACATTAAAAAAGGAGGAGCTTTCTTTATCACAAAAGCAGGAGCTGATAAAAAGAAATCGATAAAGAGCGAGATGAAACACGACTGTGATTGATTTTAAATAAAAATCATTGTAACATGATTCGTCATTGACTCCCACTTGGGGCATGAGCTAATAGTCATATGTAATGCCACGAGTGATTTCCAATTCTTCTAGACGATTTGTTAGGACTATTTAACGAATAAAATTAAGCTGTTTACTCTCTAATCATTATTTAAATATAGTTATATTAAAATATTTATATATTTAATGTAAATGATGTAATAATAATAATAATAATAATAATAAATTGAGGAATTAGCCGATATAGTCTACTCCGGCTTAAGATTTTTTTTTTAATTTGATGCCTCACTGTATTATTTATTTGTTTTCTTTTTTTTTGCCGGGACTTAAGAATCATTCCTATTTGCATCTTGTTGAAATGGTTGAGTTTCGATGTTGTTTAATAGGGGTTGCAGTATTTTATAATTTCTTTTGTGGTTCCATTTTATATACGCGTATCGTGCAGTGCGCCTCGTAAATCTCAATTCAGCTGCTGTCATTCCAACTTTTTTTCTTTTAATGCCCATGTTTCATTGCCGTAACATACAATAGATCATGCCAGAGTTTTATAAATTGAAATTTATAATAATATTTTATTTTGGAATTTACCCACAATGCAGTTATTTTCCGTGATTCTCAAGAAACTCGTCTTCTCCAGTTGTATCGGTCATGAACATCCTCATCTGTTAAGTCCCAGTTCACTTATACTTCTTCTAACACCGTACACCCAACCTTCTTTACGTTTTCCTTTTCTTCTTTATTCACTTGAGATATATATATATATATATATATATATATATGTGTGTGTGTGTGTGTGTGTATCGGCCGCGGTGGACTAGTGTTATGCTCCTTGCCTCTGGTCCCGAGGGTCGCGGGTTCAAACCCGGCCGGAATCGGTCGATTTTTTAGGATGGAAAAATCCAAGGAGCAAGTCCTCCGGGAGGGACTTTAAGCCGTGGGTCCCAAGTCTGAAGATTTTCAGGCTCGTAAAAGATCCTTAAGCCTGAATGAAAAGGCCTCTAAGCAAATTTTACCGAATTTTCCCGTCCTAGTACTACCTTGGTTTCCTAGATGTCAGTATGAGGCGGAACTCTGACCACGGACCACTCAAATGACATCTATACGAAAACAAGTGTAACTAAATTAGTATGGTTCAAATTCTTCCCTGTAGGGGGAGAGCGCCTAAATCTGTGTTAAGGGAAAACATGGGCTTACAAGAAGATCATACATACATACATACATACATATATATATATTTCCATGTTATTAATTTTTTCAACATTAAGCAATGCAAGCCTAATATGACATGAAAATAAAGTATAAATTCTGAGATCCGGGTTCAAATCCCCGTCCAAACATTTTTTTTTTCATGTCATATTAGACTTGCATTGCTCAATGTCAAATGTTTAATTATAACATCGAAGTAAAGAAGTGTCACCGCTATAAAGAAAAAAAAAATCTTTAATTTGCTTACTTGTTATTCATTCACATATCCTTAACTTTAGTAGGCCTATTGGTAAGACTCTAACCAGAGATTTTCATAATATTAAGGTATAATAGTCCACCGCTGTGGTCTCGAGCTAGCGTGCTGCCTTGTCACGCAGCGGGCCCGGGTTCGATCCCTTGTCGGGGCAGTTTTTTTGGGTGAGGTTTTAATCGGGGTTTTTCCTCACCTGTAAGACAAATTTCAGGAAAGCTTTAAGGCCCAAACGGTCCCCGAAATCATATGGCCATCATCATCATCCTTATCAATATCACCATCCTTCACCGATGTGGAAAGCAACGGGAAGCTACCACACCTACAATTCCCTAGTAAAGCTGCAAAGGATAGCATGAAAATGCTACGATTGCAGTGAAAGACAGGAAATTTTAACAAATAAGCAGTTTACTTACATTGAAATCTTAATCTCAAAGTCTCAACTTCAAAAACTGAAATTATGGCTTTTCAGGGCAAAGTGCCAGTCAGACCAAAAATAGTAATCAATAATGAAATAATACAACAGATAGCACACTTTAACTATCTTGGTTCAGATATAACATATAGCAACGATTGGGATATACATAATAAATTAAACCGATATCAAATTATGTGTGGCACCATAAGAAGAACCCTCCGAGAGACTCGAAGAGAAACTCGGCTCAAATTTTATAAAATTCTGTTCCTCTTCTTTTATATGGATCTGAATCTTGGGTACTTCCAAAAAAGATATCTCACACATTCAAGCCACTGAAATGAAATGTTTAAGATCCGTAAAAGGATGTACACGCATGGATAGATTACACAATGAATCAATAAGAAATGAACTGGAGATATTTTCAATACTCGATAAACTAGACGAGCACAAATACCAATGGAAAGAACATTTAGACAGAATGGACAATGCAAGATTACCCAAAAAGATCAACGCCTACAAACCACATGGAAAAATATTTTTGGGACGGCCAAGGAAACGATGAACTTGAGACCGGAACAGGTCGCATTGACCTAATCCTGGAAAGGAAGAAGAAGATGAAATCCTACACCTGATAATACAAATAAGAACTAATAACAATAATGTAATATTGTATTGCATGCATTAGGATCTTGGAAAATATTGGATCTCATATGGATAAGAAATATATTTTTTGCTCAAGTGCTACTGCGAGTAAGAAGCAATAAAACGATTAGAAACAAAAAAAAAGTATGAGAGTAAAGATTGATGGAGAGAGAACAGACGGGATGATGGATGCACAAAGAGTGAAGTCTGAACGAAGAATGGTACAATGAAATGAATAATGAAGAAGGACAAGAGGGGAATTACAAAGCAGGAAAACGAGAGCAAGTGAAGGCAATACAAACAAATTCCAGGAGGATTTACAAACCTGTGTACTGTGATACGCTCAATTAAAAGATAATGGCGTTCTCACGGATTGAATGCCACGCAGCTACTCTAAAGAAGCCTCATCTCTATGCAAGTAAACAGCGTGCCTGGTGTGACAATATTCTCAAATTTATATTATTTACCTAAATTCATCATTCAAGGACGGACAAATATCCGTTTTCCTTAGGTGAGTGTCAATGGATTATGCCATTTCTCATGAACATATTTTTGAAAATTTGTTATACAGTATAAAATTGGTATGATATTAGATCCCACAATTAGTTTTGAGACCCATAGTGGCCAACCTGAGGAAGTTGACTCTTAAAAGAAAGCCATATATGAGCCAACAATTGACTATTACAAAGATAAATACCAACTAGATGGTATAACTGTCACAGGATTGATGATCGGGGCAAGAGGTACTATACCAGGATTCTTAGCGAAATTTTGGAATTCCTTAGATTTTGGACAGGGTGTATCTTTCTAAAATTGCCATCGCTGCCATTAGAGGATCAATTTCAATTTTAAGAAACCATATTTACAAAATTTCTACTTTATAGTGTGTATACTTCAATTAGGCCTTCGATTTGAATTTTTTTAAATGTATTTACAAAATGTATTTCATTAATTCAAAAATTAATTGTCTGTATCACTTTGTCCTTGAGGCAATACTCTAATGAGGAAAGTTGTATGTAATAAAAAAATATAGGGCGTTTCAGAATAAGTATTACAGACTTCTAGGGGTTGTAGAGGGGACTTAGTAGATAAAGTTTTGATGAGGAACTCATGTCCGGAAACGTACCGTTTTGTTATAAAATAACTTAGAAGATCGAAACACAATGTGCTGATATCGTGTGTCTTGTGTTTCAGAATAAGTATTACAGACTTCTAGGGGTTGTACTGCACCTGTCGAGTCGGAGGAAGATTTTCTTGCACGAATTCTGGCGGCAACAGAAATTATTGAGCACACACCAGGTCTTGTGGGACGTGTGTATGAAAATATGCGTCGCAGGTACACTTTGTGCAACGAACGACAGGGTCGCCACGTGGTACCACACTTGTAGTACAACCCCTAGAAGTCTGTAATAATTATTTTCAAAACACAAGACACACGATATTATTATTATTATTATTATTATTATTATTATTATTATTATTATTATTATTATTATTATTATTATAAAGGTGAACTGGAGGCGTTGAGATTTCCTAAAAAACGAATCTAATCCTTTAACAAATGCCAACACTTCTCCCTCTTCATGGATAGAACTTCTAGATTATAAATCTTGTGGTTTTCTTTGTTGTCTTTGTGTTAAGTTTTCATTCGTCTTCATTAAAATTTTAAGAAAAATAAAACGATACCTGATATCTCAGACGTCCTCAATAATCAGCACTGTACTTTTGTAGGAGGCCTTTCGAAAACATAAGTTTCATCTTCAGCTTTCAGTTTAGTACTTAATTTTTCGAAAGGCCTCCTACAAAACAACACTGCTGATTGTTGAGGATGACTGACAGCTGAGGTACTGTTTTATATTTCTTAAAATTTTAACATAGTGACCTCAACGCAGTTTCGTAATGTATTTTAAAAAGCTTGATTCGTATTCAGGCCCGCGCCGTAGCCGAGTGGTTAAGGTAGGAAGCCTCGGCTCACCTGGAAAACTGCTGGCTAAGCCACTGGATATAGAACATGAAAAAAATTGTTGACAGGTCTCGAGGTAGCGTGCTGCCTTGTCACGCAGCGGGCCCGAGTTCGATCCCCGGTCGGGACAGTTTTTTTGGGTGTAAGACAAATGTCAGGAAAACTTTAAGGTCCAAAGGGTCCCCGAAATCATATGGCCATCGCAATCATCATCATTCATTCATCTTAGATTACGCTGAGGATGTAATCATAATACAGAAAAATGAAGACGACTTACAGAAATCAATGCATGCGTTAAATGCAATATGTAAATTATACGATCTAAAGATTTCTGTAAGGAAAACGAAGACCATGGCTTTTAGAGGAAGAGGTACAGTGAGATCCAAAATTATTTTAGAAAATCAAAGTATAGAACAGGTGTCTAGTTTCAAATATTTGGGCTGTGATGTTGGCTACAATGTGGAATGAGATATTGACTCCAAAATAAATAAATAAATTTCAGACGGTGTGTGGAACAATACAGAGAACATTCAAAAATAAAATTAGAAAAGAAACCAAGATAAAAATGTATAATGTTATGGCGGTTCCCACAATATTGTATGGATGTGAAACTTGGGCTCCAGTGAAAAAACAAAAGGATAGAATACAGACGGCGGAGATGCGGTTCCTAAGACAAGTAAAACGATGTACAAGACTTGATAGAATAAGAAATGACGATATAAGAGAAGAATTGAAAGTACAGCCTTTATTGGATAAAGTCACGAATTACAGACAGAAATGGATTGATCACATGGATGGAATGAGTAAGGAGAGATATCCATTGTTAGCAAGAAATTATCAAAGCAAGAGGAAGACGTGATGTTGGAAGACCTAGAAGACGTTGGGCTGATGCATTATGAAGTCGGAACGGGCAATTGCCTAATCCCTGGAGTGATGATGATGATTTCGCTTAGGATTAAGGACTCTCCTGGCGCACCATTATCATCATCATCATCAGCCATCATATAATCGGGGCAACGTAACCCCGCCTTCCAGGCACCCCAACCTCAGAAGTGGATCACAAGTATACCATGCCAGGAGAGAACACCAGGAATGTCGAAAGACAACCTAGGGCATTTGAAAATTATATATACATGCAGTGACTTTTTTTTAATGGTGGCAAAGAATAGAGTGAGATGTGTTTGACAAATGCCCTACGTATCTGATGGAATGATAAGAAATGTACTACGGTTCGAATCTCGGTGCATGTACAAAAAGCCTTAATATAACTGGAGAGACTGGAACCAACGTGGTAAGAATGAAAACTTGCGTTTTATAGCTTGGTAACCAGACCTATGACGTAACGCTAAGTTATCCATGTTTCATGTCAGGAAAGAGAAAACTTTTCAAAATTTCATGCATCTCCGCGAGGTTATGCACGTAACACGTGGTCCTGCTATATTTCTGCTCAAATTCGTCACACGTTGCAGGCAAATTGCGACAGTCATGTCCAATACAGGAACACGTGGTAACAAATATCGGATACACGGTGACTCCAAATTTACGGTTCATTTACTGAACTTACATACTTACTCACTGGCACTATCGAATCCGTAGGTTCATGGCCGCGCGGACATAAGCTCTCCATACATCCCTATCCTGGGCTAATGCTTTCATTCCCTATATAATCTACTTCCCTCAAATCATAGTTATGAGGGTTATGCAATGGGGATATGATTGCAGATTCCAGGAGTATATTAAATAGATAAAGTTACTTTAATCAGCTATTAAATGTACATACAGAACATCTAAACTTACATATATATATATATATATATATATATATATATATGATACGAAAAATAAATGCCTGGACAGGATTCGAACCCGGAACTCTGGGTTATATATATATATATATATATATATATATATTGGCCGCGGTGGACTAGTGGTTATGCTCCTTGCCTCTGGTCCCGAGGGTCGCGGGTTCAAACCCGGCCGGGGTCGACGGATTTTCTAGGATGGAAAAATCCAAGGAGCAAGTCCTCCGGAAGGGACTTTAAGCCGTGGGTCCCGAGTCCGAAGATTTTCAGGTTCGTAAAAAATCCTTAAACCTGAATGAAAATGCCCCCAAGAAATATTTACCGAATTTTTCCATCCTAGTACTACCTGGTTTCCTAGATGTCAGTATGAGGCGGAACGCTGACCACGGACCACTCAAAATGACATCTATACGAAAATAAGTGTAACAAAATTAGTATGGTTCAAATTCTTCCCTGTAGGGGGAGAGTGCCTAAATCTCTGTTAAGGAAAACATGGGCTTACAAGAAGAACACACAAACATATATATATATATATATATATATATATATATATATTTATTTATATTATTTATTTAGGAATATTTCACAATACAGTGTTTCTCCTTCAACCCAAAGTCATTTGTCGCCATAGGTCCCTGTCTAAAGCATCTTCTTCCCTCAAATCTCTAGCTTCCATACTTCTCTTCACTCTATCCAACCATCGTTCTCTAGGCCTATCTCTTCCACTTCTTGCATTAGTTTTCCAAATAAGGATCTTCTTTGGTATTCTCTCTCCTTCCATTCTTATGAGGTGTCGATACAATTTCAAATGTTTTTCTTCTATTTTCCTTTATGTTTTTTCAACATGCATAATTTCCATTATTGTGCTGTTTCTGACCTTATTCATTCTTGATCTACCAACTGGGCGTTTTCCCTCTGGTTTTCCTACAATAAGCTTCCGTGCACGTTTTTCATTCACCATTCGTGCCACACGTCCTACCCATCGCAGTCTACGAGACTTATATGTTCTCATTATATCTGGCTTCCTATAAAAACCATGTAGTTCATTGTTATGAAGTCTGCTCCATTCACCTGTCTGTTCATCTCTCTTTGCTCCAAAAAATGTCCTAAGAACTTTATCCTCAAATAGTCGTAATCTCCTTTCCTCCCTTAAAGTAAGAGTCCATGTTTCGCACCCATATAATATAACTGGTAGAATAATAGTTTTATATATTTTCAGTTTAACGTTTTTTGAAAGGAGTTGGGACATCAAGAGTCTCTGCAATGCATAATAGCACGCATTTCCAGAATTGAGCCTATGTTTAATTTCTTTGTGCATCTCATTCCTATTTGTGATTATTGTTCCTTATAACACAAATAATTAAATTCGTTTACTCGTTCTAAAATTTCATCATCCAAAACAATTTTGTTAGGGGGGAAAAATTAAACACATCAAACTATATTAATTCATTTCTGATGTCGTATGATGTAAATATGACAATTGTATTTTTCTGGATTGTTACCTGGGAAAAAAATACATTTAAGAAAGTGCAAACAGTGGTTTTTTTTTTGTGGTATAATCATTTGCTACAAATGTTTTTATATTAACTCCCGCATGCGGCATGTGTTGATATTCATGCACTAAACATACAATCTGGTAGCCGTATTTCTTTACAGGCTCAGTCACTGCAAAATAATGGCCAGACCCGTTCAGAATATTAAAAAGGAGGAGCTTTCTTTAATATGGTAATTATAACACTGATAAATATTTCGTGAAACACAACTCTGATTGGATGTAAAATAGAAACCATTGAAACGTGATTGGCCATTGAGTCCCATTTGGGGCATGAGTTAAATAGTCTTTATAACTTATGTATATACTGTGTAAACTTTGAAAATCCGTAATTATATAAATAAAATGTATTATTATTATTATTATTATTATTATTATTACTTCTTTCAACGCCTAGGGGGCATTCTTCCTCGTACAGTGTCCAAAACTACTAACACTATGATTTAAAAAAAATCCTTGGAAGATTTGTTAGTAATATGATGAATGGTGGGCAAGCGTGTAACTGGCGTGAATTTCAGAAGGCTGTGGAGTTAGACATGCACTTAGCAGTCTGTGATTTATCGAATAAAATAATTTAAGTAGGAGAAGAAAAGAAAAAAAGATTAGCTGACAGAAGAAGACATAGCAGAAAAAAATGCCCTCGATGCTCTGATAAACGATCCAACCGAACAAGAACAAGAAATGCAAATAAAATGTTCTCTGCCGAGAGGAAAAAAGAAAGAATGAAAGAAAAAAAAATATTGGAAGACGAATTTGAGAAGAGGAAACTCCATTCTTTTGCTGCACAGAGGGAAGTCAATGGAATGACAAGAAGTTGGATCAATCAGAGAACAGGGGGCGCCATGTTCAACTGACACACCAATTAGACGCAAGATATTCTTCTATTTACGCGATTTCTCCACCGTACCTTACTTATGTTCCACAAGCTTTAAAACTAGTCATAGCTTCATCTCTTAGGATAGTTCTGTCAATCAACCATCATCATCATCATCATCATCATCACTCCAGTGATTAGGCAATTGCCCGTTCCGACTTCATAATGCATCTTCCAACATCACGTCTTCCTCTTGCTTGATAATTTCTTGCTAACAATGGATATCTCTCCTTACTCATTCCATCCATGTGATCAATCCATTTCTATCTGTAATTCATGACTTTATCCAATAAAGGCTGTACTTTCAATTCTTCTCTTATATCCTCATTTCTTATTCTATCAAGTCTTGTACATCGTTTTACTTGTCTTAGGAACCTCATCTCCGCCGTCTGTATTCTATCCTTCTGTCTTTTCACTGGAGCCCAAGTTTCACATCCATACAATATTGTGGGAACCGCCATAACATTATACATTTTTATCTTGGTTTCTTTTCTAATTTTATTTTTGAATGTTCTCTGTATTGTTCCACACACCGTCTGAAATGTATTTATTTTGGAGTCAATATCTCTTTCCACATTGTAGCCAAAATCACAGCCCAAATATTTGAAACTAGACACCTGTTCTATACTTTGATTTTCTAAAATAATTTTGGATCTCACTGGATCTCTTCCTCTAAAAGCCATGGTCTTCGTTATAACTTATCATTTATAAAACATACTTCATGGAAATCAGCCGGATTGTCTGTCAATCAACGTGATGATAAAATGACTCTTGCTCATTTAATATTCCAACATTTTTTCTTAACATTCTGCCTTCTTTCTTTCATCAACATCATCATCATCCATGCAAGTATTGCAATGCCCCATGTTGATTAATGAGACACTCTTCTTACAGACTTAAATATTATTTCCACTCAAAGACTTCAACGTGTTCATAATTCTTGCGCACGTTTTATTTGTGGTATTCGCAAATTTGATCATGTTACACCGTCCCTGGAACAATTATCGTGGCTTCATTTAAGAGATCGTAGAACTGTCCATTCCTTATCCCTTCTCTACAAAATACTTCACACATCATCGCCTAATTATTTATCACGCCGCTTCATCAGACTATCCGACACACATAATCTTGACACTCGATCCCATCAGCACATTGTCCTTTATATCCCTCTTCATCACACTGTATATTATTCATTATCTTTCACGGTCTCACTTACCAAAACATGGAATTCCCTTCCGCCCTATGTCAGAGACTGTCAAACTATAACATCCTTCAAAAACAAACTAAAGAATTATTTAATAACAAACTAACTTATACACCCTCACTGATAGTATTCTTTTAACAATTAAAAAATGTAATTATTTATGAAAATAATATTAAGAATAACAAATATTTTCATTTGTTTTGTTTTAAATATTGTATAATCGTAAAATTAGTTTTCTATATCTCATTATTTTTCTTTGTTTTTTTATATACAACTAGACAGGGACAATTTAATATGTCTTGCTTGTATACATTTTATTATTAGTTTTAGTCTTAATTTTAACTAACATTAACTGGTTGTATTATAGATCGTAATATCATAGATATTATCTTTTTGATCAAATTTTTACTCAGTATTTAATATTAGGGTTAATTGAGATTGTTATATTCTGATGTAATATATGTTTGTCCTGGTGAGTGGAAGAGAAGGCCACATGGCCTTAACTCCACCAGGCTAAATAAATCTAAAATCTAAATAAATCTAAATCTAAAAAAGTATTAGGTCGTGTGGCCTGTTACGGTCTCGAAGAGGAATTTTCCATCCAGCACTTTTTTTGGACGTCCCAGCGATCTTTTGCCTTGGGGGCAGTAGCGAAGTATGGCTTTTGGAATTCTATGAGACGGCATTCGTTGAAGATGGGCTTTCCAGTTGTTCTGGTAGTTTTGTATAGGGTGAAGAATGGATTCTACATCCAACTCTTCCATAATTTCCTCATTTCTTTTATGGTCCGACTTTGTGTAGCCTGCTGTACGGCGCATAAATCGCATCTCATTTGCTGTTATTCGGCTTTCATCTCTTCTTCGTATTGTCCATGCTTCACTACCATATCTTAATACTGGTCTTGTGAGAACCTTATAAAGCCGCAATCTTGTGTTCTTCTGTACTAAAGATGGTTTCATTATACTGTTAATTATCCCCGTTGTTTTTGTGAAATTTGTGATTTTCTTTGATATATCAGCTTCATCTTGAAATGTTAAATTATAACCCAAATAATTAAATTAGTTTACTCGTTCTAAAATTTCATCATCCAAAACAATTTTGCTATGTATAGGGTATTTCCCACAAAAGGCCATCACTTTAGTTTTCTTTGTACTGATTTCCATATTGTACCTTTTTGCAATTATATTAAAATTGTGTATAGAATACTGTAAATCTGTTTCTGTTGGAGCTATTAATACCAAATCATCTGCAAAAAGCAAAGAGTCTATTTTATGGTGTCTGTTAATTTGGACAGAACCGTGTCTCATCTGTCGCTAATCTTGGAGTATTCTATCCATGTACCTTCTTTTTTTTTAACGTGGAAATGAAATGATAAATACCAATGGTTTATTTTAGGAAGTAATATTTTGAGGTTCTTTTAATCAAGCTTTTTTTTTTTTGAGACTGGAAATATCTACATCAAATTAATGTTGATTTATTCTCGAACATGTTTCGATATAATCTTCTATATCATCTTCATCTTTGCTCATACTGATGAGCTTTATGTTGTAAACCCTGGATGTCGATATCAGCTCCCTCATGAAAAAGAACACTGAAAATGTAGAGTCTCTACTTGTATCCTCGCGAGACATCTCAATGACTTTAACTTCAATCTGTTTTGTCTACTTCTACAAAGAATTCACCCTGAGAGGATTCATGATAAATTTCAGCACGTGTTACATTTTAGTCTCTTTTTAAATGAATGGATCACGCTGTATAGAGCAAGAATCAAGGTTCACTCTGTATATGTTTTACTGCGCGTAATAAAGGTTTCCTTCCCAGTATTTTAAAATCATTATGAGAGCCCTTTTTTATTTGAAAGCATATTATTATCCAGCGCATGGGATGGATGTGCCCTTTATTCCATATAAACAATAAGTTCCTCAGCTTCTATATTCACCCTTCCTCAGGCCTTTTTTATACCGCACTGGATAGGGAACATACACACGAGTGTACCAAAGCAGGAGGTCTAGCTGGAAACTCCTTCACATAAAACATTCTATTACATTTACAGTTTCCGCCAAGTTCGGTTGCAAAATACAGAATATCATCTCTAATATTAACCTATCAAAATACTCTGTCTCTTGTTTTACCACTTAATTAACAAAAAATAAGGATCATCATCATCATGAACAAATTCGTTTTAGGCCATGTGGCCTGTACGGTAAACCTAGCGAAGATGGTCTTGATCTTTCCACCGATGTTTTGGTCTTCCTTGGTCCCTATGTCCAGTTGGGGTATATTGGAATGCCAATTTTGGAAGTCTATTTCTTGCCATTCTCCTCAGATGATTTTTCCATTCTAGTTGGTATCTTTGTATATCTTCATTTAAACTTGTTACTCCAAGTTTTCCTCTGATAGTAGTGTTCCTTTGGTGATCCAGTCTATTAACTCCTAACAATGATCGTAAGAAGCGCATTTGGCTTACTTGAAGTTTATGAGAGTTTCTTTTATTTAAAATCCAAATTTCACTTCCGTATTTTAGAGCAGCTTTTGATGTGACGTTATGTAATCTTAGTTTTGTCTCTGTCCTCATCTGTTTACCAAAATGTCTTCGTATTACCCCATTCATTTTATTATATTTTTGCAATTTTGAATCAATGTCACTCTTATACTCTGAAAATACACTTCCTAAGTAAGAGAAATAAGGATATAAGGAAAAAACCAGGTTAGTCACTTTTTTTCTCGAAATTGAGTTTGAGATATCATAGGTTCTCCGTGCAAATCAGTTTTTTTAGACGTGTGAAACAGTAATTTATTATTATTATTATTAATAGTTAAATAAAAATAAAACTTAGTTTTATTTGATTTTCATATTTATTAAGATATAATTCAGTGACAGCTGTTTCGGTACACTGTACCTTCTTCACACATGTTAACAAATTATGAATTGTGTTATTATAGTACATATCAACTGATCTAAGCAACAATACAATAATAATTTATTTAAATTGAAAAGTAGTAATAAACTGTTAAATTCTCAACTTGATTTGAATGAATCGCCTTTGTTAAATTAAAAAATTTTAATAAATTATTGTTGTATTGTTGCTTAGATCAGTTGATATGTACTATAATAACACAATTCATAATTTGTTAACATGTCTGAAGAAGGTACAGTGTACCGAAACAGCTGTCACTGAATATATCTTAATAAATATGAAAATCAAATAAAACTAAGTTTTATTTTTATTTAATTAATAAATATGGATTTTCATCAAGTAAACACCAACTCAATTGATTATTATTATTATTATTATTATTATTATTATTATTATTATTATTATTATTATTATTATTATTATTATTATATACAACTTATTCACCGCTGTGGTATCGAGGTAGAGCGCTGCCTTCTCACGCAGCGGGACCAGGTACCATCCCCGGTCGGAACAGTTTTTCTGGGTGAGGTGTTTATTGGGCTTTTTCCTCACCTATAAGACAAATGTCAGGAAAACTTTAAGGCCTAAACGGTCCCCGAAATCATATGGCTATCATCACCATTCATATCATTATCATCTTCATCCTCGTCCTTCACCGGTGTGGAAAGCAACGGGAAGCTACCACACCTACAATTACCCTAACAAAGCTGCAAGTATGGCATGAAAATGCCACATTAGAGGATTGCCACAAGGACAAAGTGATACAGACAATTAATTTTCGAAATTTATGAAATACATTTTGTAAATACATTTAAAAAAATTCAAATTATAATTGAAGTATACATACTATAAAGTAGAAATTTTGTAAAGATTGTTTCTTAAAATTGAAATTGATCCTCTAATGGCAGCGATGGCAATTTCAGAAAGATACACTCTGTCCAAATCTAAGAAATTCCAAAATTTAGCTAAGAATCCTGGTATAGTACCTCTTGCCCCGATCATCAATCCTGTGACAGTTATACTATCTAGTTGGTATTATTATAGTACATATCATGAAAAAGAACACTGAAAATGTACATACTTCTTTGTAATAGTCAATTGTTGGCTCATATATGGCTTTCTTTTTAGATTTAACTTCCTCAGGTTGGCCACTATTATAATAACGTATAGTGTTTTGTCATGTTTTTAGGCTATTCTTTACAAAATATGACGCGACTTTTTAAATTACTAATAAACTCCTGTCAAATTTAATTCTTAGGGATCCATTTTTAAATCATTTCCCACCATTTACAATGATTTTATATTTTTTTCTGACGATTATTTCAATATATTTCTCTACGATATTTAACTAGGCCTACATACGTGGCAGCCATTTTGATTTTAACGGATATTCTATGCAACAACACCAGTGCAGCCAACATGTAATATGTTCTAATTAACTATACACGTACACTTCAGAATTTGAGAACTTACCATTTATTTTTGGGCGTTGCATTCTTTCACAGGTTAGAGTGCTTAAATTGCGTTAGGTTAGCTTTTAGGTTGGTCGTTCACAGGTTAGAGTACTGAAATTGCTTTAGGTTAGCTTTTAGGTTCGTTAAATATCATGTATATGTTGGCTGCATCTCTTGATTCTAAACTGTAAACCGATTAGCGTTTGTTAGCGCATGCGCATGGTGTATGAAAAACATTGTTGTACATAATCCCCTGATTTACTTATAAAAATAACGACCCACAATACTCATATGTATGATTATTATTATTATGCTTATTTCAAATATAACTATGTGTTTTCAAACTGAAAATATATAAAACAGCTATTCTCCCAGTTATATTATATGAATGCGAAACATGGCCTCTTACTTTAAGGGAGGAAAAGTGATCACGAGTATTTGAGAATAAAGTTGTTAGGAAGCTTTTTGGGCCAAAAAGACAGGTGAATGAAGAAAACTGCAGAGAGAGAGAGAGAGAGAGAGAGAGAGAGAGAGAGAGAGAGAGAAGAGAGAGAGAGAGAGAGCAGAGAGAGAGCAGAGAGAGAGCCAAGAGAGCAAAGAGAGAGACAGACAGAGAGAGAGAGAGAGAGACAGACAGAGAGAGAGAGAGAGAGCCGAGAGAGAGAGAGAGCCGAGAGAGCAGAGAGAGAGACAGACAGAGAGAGAGAGACGGAGAGAGAGAGAGAGCAGAGAGAGAGAGCCAAGAGAGACAGACAGACAGAGAGAGAGAGAGAGAGCCGAGAGAGAGAGAGAGAGAGAGGCCGAGAGAGCAGAGAGAGAGCCAAGAGAGCAGAGAGAGAGAGACAGAGAGAGAGAGAGAGAGAGAGAGAGAGGAGAGAGACAGACGGAAGAGAAGGGAAACGGAGACACGGAGACCATGGTTGGATGAGACGGAGCAGCACGACAGATAGACATAGAGACAGAGAGAGAGAGAGAGAGAGGGAGGGATATAAAAATAGCAGGATTTTTATCATTTTTTCTCATTATTAATTAAAAGGAACTACATGGTCTTTATAGGACGCCAGATATAATAAGAAGAGATAAGTCTCGTAGACTGCGATGGGCAGGACATGTAGAACGAATGGGGGTTGAAAGACTTGCATCGAAGCTTCTTGTATGAAAACCAGAGGGAAAACGCCCAATTGGTAGACCAAGAATGAGATGGGAGAATAACATTAACTACGATTTGAGGGAAGTAGATTATACAGGGGATGATTAGAAAACATTAGCTCAGGATAGGGATGAATGGAGAGCTTATGTCCGAGCGGCCATGAACCTACGGGTTATATAAAGCCAGTGAGTTAGTCATAAGTCTATATACATTAATCACGTAGCTAACAACATTTGTCTTTTTTTTGTACTTTTAGTTGCTTAGCCAAGCCATCTGCGATGGAAACCCCTTAATTTTAATTTAATTATTATTGCTAATATAGGTTCTAAATCATCTGCAGATTTATGTGAAAAGTCAGAGTTAAACATCGTACCTATATCTGAATACCTCCAAGAATATAGAAACAATTGGCTAGCCCATATTCAGCGCATGGATCGTCACAGAATACCAAAACAAATTCTTCACTACATTCCTGGAGGCAGAAGATCTGTGGGTCGACCTTTTCGGAGATGGCGGGAGACCGTAACGGGCCACTGGGCCTAATACTTGGAAGGACGATGATGATGATTTGTTCCGTAGGCAATTTTTATGTTTTTGTCATATTTTTTGAGGATTTTTTGCTATCTTTTGTGTTTCTATGCCTGTGTATGTTAAGGACACCCATTTATTATCTCTTTTATCAATTTTCCTACTTAGTTGTGAGGTGTTTGTTAGTTCTTTTCTCTTTTGTTTCATAATTAATTTATTATAAAACATTAAGAACAGTTAAGTCTCGTGTACTGTGATGAACAGGGCATGTGGTACGTCCAGTACATAGATGAAGAATGATATTAATTACACGTGTAATTACTGGACAACATTACCTAGAGATTTCTTCCAGAGAAGCGTAGTAATACACTAAGACTGTTTAAAAGAAAAACTATTGCTTTTAAATGCTATGTGGTTGGTATCTAATGTCGAGCACTTGATAATGAAATCATTCGCTCTCTTGCACTCCAATATTTAGCAGAAAGGCTGGTCTCTTCTACAAAAGCTGGACAACGGAGGAGATGGTTTCTTTCCATATCTTCATTTAAATTGCAAAAAGGGCATTTAGGTGAATCTGTTATGCCAAGTCTGTGTAGGTGTTTATTCAAGCAGTCATGTCCCGTTAGCAGTCTGAATGTTGCTACTGCAGATTTTCTTTGTAATGTAGTAATGTCATAAGCTTGTAGATTTTCCCATTCCTTTCCAGATGTTTTGGTGGTGTATTCTTCTCTAAGTTTATTGATGTATTTATTTGAGATAATTCTTTTGATAGAGTGAAAGGAAACTGGAGCAGAAGTTGGGTTTGAAACAATTTTGCTACCCTTCTTGGCTAGAAAATCGGCTATTTCATTGCCTGTCACTCCACAATGGGCCGGAATCCATTGAAGTACAACTTTTTTATGTAGACGGGATAAATGTTTTATCATTTTGTGACATTCGATAATTTTGATGCTTTTGGGTGTTGTGTCTCGTGTTATAGCAAGAATGGCTGCTTTGGAGTCACATGCTATGTATGAAGAAGTAATTCGCTGTCCCACGTTGTGGTGACATTTTGAAGCAGTAATTCTCTTCATGCCCGATGTTGTAGTAACATTTTGAAGAAGGATTTGTGTCCCAAAAATAATTACTGGTTCAGGTTAGGTTTAATTTTCGGTAGAGTCGGATTCTCTGCTTAGGGTCGGAAGTTGGTACACTGGATAGGAAAACACTTTAAAATCACTGAAAACTGTTTCTTGTAGAAATAATTGTAAATTTATTCGCTTCTTAATTTTCCAGCAGATTAAGTAAATGTAGGTGGTATTATTCTTCACCGTCAATTAAAAATAAATTCTTTTCTTTTCTTGAATCAATTATTATTCTTGTATTAAATATTACATTTTATTAGAAGATCTTTTCTTGCTTCTATGTTTGTTGAAAGTTGTATGCAGAATGACTAGTGTAATTCTTTTATAATTTTAAGATCATTATTACATCACATGATGTTATATTTAAATTATATTGGTTAATAGTTCTTTAAATATAAAGTTTAAATTTATTTGTTAAATACGAAAGTTAATTGTTTTAACATCCAATCAGAGTTTAGTTTGCTTTCATTTAAGAATATGAAGTTAAGCAGGTGTTCTTATTACAGTTATAACAGAAGGATTAATAATTTTGACAACAATGACTTAAAACAATTTTAAAAGCATTATTTACAAAACTGTTATGTAGTGCAATTTCTTTAATTGTTACTGAGGCATTTTTATTCAACAATGAACCAACAATGAATTATTTAGATGTTTTCATTTATTAAAGTCACATTTAAATATTAAAAGAATTTAAAAATACAAAATTATTAACTTTAACTTTTATATTCATTATAATATTAAACTTCTGCTTTAGGTACTAAAATCCAGTGCCAACAATTTTAATTTAAATGCACCGTAACAGGTCTCATCCACTTCACTTTTCTACAAGCAATAATCCAACTCCTCTGTATAAAGGGTTACAATCGATGGATTCTGCCTTCGATTTCTGTGCTTTAAGTGACAAATGGTTGATAACCCTGAGCAACAAAAAAGAAAAATTTTTTTTTTGTCTCAGAAAGAAAAATATGTGATTCTGATATTATTTTTTCTCAGAATTCAAATATGATATCGGTTTTTCTCCATCATGGAAGGTTTCCGAGACATAACGAATAGTTGTACTTAATGCAGTTTTTTATCGTGTTTTCAAATATGTATTCGGAATTTCTCCATCACCCACAGTTTTTTTTTATTTCAATTTCAATTAATGGATTTAAATAATATTTTTTTAATAAACGGTTTTTCGTCCATTTATCCATTGTAGAATAAAACCAAATGAGCTAACCCAGGAGATTTCAGCTATGGAAAAGATATATCAAGGCAAATCGAATCCTAATATGCTGGCCGATTATTGTTGGACCATCAAGAGGGATGCTCCACAGGCGAAATATAGCAGAAAATCGTCATTTCTTACTTTCTAGGTGAGCACGAATGTTCGAATATTGTGTAGTTACGAATGTAGAAAATATTAAAATGTTTGAAATTATAAATTCCTGTCTCTCGGAAACTTTGCGTGATGGAGAAAAACCGATATCATATTTGAATTCAGGAGAAAAAATACTATCAGAATCATATATGTTTCTTTCTGCGACAAAAAGAATTCTTTTTTGTTGCTTAGAATAATAGGTTATTTTTGTTATTTTTTTTAATTGCGGATGAGCCCATGTAGGACTACGCAAAGTACTTAGAGACGTTTCCTTTGAGCCCAAATTTCTTTCATTCTTTTGCTATGAGCTTGTTTTCTCTTATCTGTCCAAGTTGTTCCAGGTTTTTTTCTTTCGGTTTGTCCTCTTGGTCAACTTGCCACTTATTCACCTTAATTCTAAATATATCTGTGTTTGGGATATCTTCTTTAGTAATTCCTGCCAATTTTAAGTCCTTTTTGACTTCATCAATCCAGTTCATAGTATCCACTGGAGCTTTATTTCTGTTTTCGTAGAATTCCATTATCTGTTTTGTAAGCCTATTTGAGTTCATTCGTTTAATATGGCCATAAAAGTTTAACCTTCTTTTTCTAATATCACTATGAATGTCTGTACATATTTTTATTTTTTGTTATTATTTTTATTACTATTTAAATGATGTTTTAAGAAGATCAGCTGGAAAATCTAGAATGGATAGAATACGAAATAAAGAAATAAGGGAAATTATGGGTGTACAAGAGGAGCCGGACATCATAGAAAAGAAAAGATTACAGTGGTATGGTCATGTCAAACGAATGCCAGAGCAAAGATTGCCAAAAATTATTATGGAATGGATCCCAATGGAAAGGAGGAAGAGAGGAAGACCGAAGAAAACTTGGATAGAAGGGGTACAAGCAGCTATGAATATCAGAGGAATGTAGGAAGATCAATGGATGGATAGAGAGGAATGGCGTTTGGTTTCCGGAAGACGGCGGCAGCTGCCATGATACCGGATGATGATGATGATGACAATTTTCTATCTTACGCTTGTCAACTTTATATTGTGTAGTCTTTATATAATATATATCAATCATAATTCTTATTGTATGTAAATAAATAAATGAATAAAATAAATAAATATTTCTCTTCCTTCTGTTCTTATTATACCTGGTTTCCTATATAAACCATATAGTTCACTATTATGTACTGTAGTTTTCTCCATTCACCTGCCTGTCCATCTCTTTATAATGTATAAACATTGTGAAAACATGCTATTAATTGTTATTGATAAGTAAAAGTGATATGAATTAGGTTGCGAGGCGAGTAATTAGTCAGGAAGATAATGAATGGCTGAGGAAGAGAGCGGTAATGATGAAATATGTTTTATGGGACAATTGGAGCCACCTACTTATCATCCTTAATGTCAGCTCCGCTCAATTTACGAGCTCCTACCCATGTTTTTGTTTCCAAAAAATAGGATAGACCGACTGGCGTTCCCAAGAATTCCATTTCATTCCTACTAGCCCACCCCCCCCCTCCTCGTCGAACTTCCTGTGTACATCTCCATTTCTCAGAAGACGGAACAACTACAGCAGCATGCCGACAGGAAAACCTTGTTTGAATATAGATTTATCCAACCTGGCTTATCTCACTCAAGCAAACAATATCCCACGCACTTGTCTCTTGATACAAATAGTACTGTATGTTACAATCCGAGGTTAGGAAGTGGTTTTTACTGAAGCGAAGAAATTATTAATTTTCGAGATTCTATAAAACCCTTCACAAAACGTGTGTTGTATATTATTTTTTGTACGATGGTGTTTTCAAAATATTAAATAATAGTAAAATAATAACATCTTAGTTGGAAATATTTGCGTCCATTATAAACAACAGACTAGCGTTAACAGTGGGTTAACTATACGGTAATTTCAAAAATAATGTAGATGAAACTACAGCAGGCCGTGACATCAATCAGGTATAAAATGGCGGCAAGTACGAATTTATTGTTTTATATTGTTTCAAATAAAGCTCAGTTCATTTAGAATTCACTGATTTATTTCGTATAATGTATATTAACACTACCTTTTGGATATATTTTTGTACATACATTGTACGTATTATACGCCCTAGGTAGGTAATTTGTAATATTACAGTATAGTTATTTACTTATTTATAGGTTGGCAAACCCGAAATTTAGGAATTTGAACTTTCAGTCATAGTTGCCATTCCTGTAAGCACGACAGAATGCACCATCGTGGAAAAAAAATATTTTGTTCACTCCTGTACTAATAATGGCCTAATTATCATTATGTTTTTAGGTAAGTACGTTGAATTTACCAGAGAGGCATTGGTATCCATTGACAACGGTATGCAATAGCACAACTTACTTCCCTAGCGAAGAAAATAAATGTATTTAATTCATCATCATCATCCGGTATCATTGGAGCTGCCGCCGTATTCCGGAAACCAAACGCCGTTCCTCTCTGTCCATCCATTGATCTTCCTCCATTCCTCTGATATTCATAGCTGCGTGTACCGCTTCTATCCAAGTTTTCTTCGGCCGTCCTCTCTTCCTCCTCTCCATTGGGATCCATTCCATAACAATTTTTGGCAATCTTTGCTCTGGCATTCTTTTGACATGACCATACCACTGCAATCTTTTTTTTTCTATAATGCCTAAGATGTCCGGCTCCTCTTGTACACCCATAACTTTCCTTATTTCTTTATTTCGTATTCTATCCATTCTAGATTTTCCAGCTGATCTTCTTAAAACATCCATTTCTATGCTTAAAATTCTTTTCATTTCCCTGGTAGGAATTTGCCAGACTTCAGCACCATATGTTAAAATGCTCTGAATTATGGTTTGATATACTTGTAATTTTCTATTTTTTGTAATATTTTTGCTCCGCCAAACAGAGTTTAAAGCATTTATTGCTTGTTTTGTTTGTGCGATTCTATTTTTAATTTCCACTGTGTTATCGCCTGAATTGTCTAATTTTGTTCCTAAATAAGTGCATTCAATACTAGGTTTAGTCCTTCTCCATTGTTGAAATTTATATTTTCCATTTCTTCTCCTATACACAGGTATTTAGTTTTCTCAATGTTTATATAAAGTCCCCATTTTTCATATTCTTCTTTTAGTTTTTTAGCCATATATTCTATGTCATCGTGGTCTTGTGCTATTAATACCTGGTCATCTGCAAAATTTAGTGAATATTTAATAATGTAAAAATGTTATCTACTTAACATTTTATTAAGTATTACAAAACAATTTTATTGTATTATACAGGGGCTTCCAATATAAAACCGGACACGCCTCACGGGGTTTCACCCGTCAGGCTGCGCTCTCTCCTCGTCCGCATTTCACTCTGCCAGCCGCAGAGTGTCCGGTTTTATACTGGAAACCCTATATAATACGTATATACTTATTTCTCATTTTGATAATTCAAATGTATAGCGATTCAACAGTTGTTACAATTATTAACATTGGCCACAACATTTGATTTTCATAAGTATTTTTACACGCTTTATATTAGCTTGACCTGTATCTATCTATCTATGTAACCTCTATATCAATTAATCTCTATATCAATTAATATATTTGATAATAAACAGATATTGGTAAAAGTAAAGTCTGTAAGACGAAAACGTAAAAACCATAAAAAGCACCCCACGCTTTTGATGGTAAGATTATTTTTTTTTTGTAGATAACTCTAGTTTTATTATAGATGTGTTGGAGATGATTTTTTTGTTGACCACTTTAATTTTATCCTAAGCGTGTTGGAAATTAAAATTATTTTTCATTTTTTAGTTCGGTTTTCTAATAAAGCGTGTTGTTTTAGTTTTTAAACTATTTTTTTTTTTAATTTTTAGTTTGTCATAAATCAGAATCCCATGAAAATTTAATTGCTTACGATATTTTTTTGTGTCTAGGCACGAATATATTATATATATTTTTAAAATTATTATTATCTAACATTACAATATTTTTGAATATTTTAATATAGATAGATAGTTACAGTTAATCATATACTTCTCATATTTTTTGGATAAATTACAATGTGGCAAGTTTACAAAATTGTCATTAATATTTTACAGAATAAGATAAAAATGTAAATATCTTTAAATTCGATACTATTGTAATATGAGCTAAAAATAATACTCTTCTAAAAAAAATCCTGCGGATCGGATCTGAACCAGCGACCTATGGATTACTAAAATTATATACCACTACAGTCCACCGCTCTATCAACTGAGCTACCTTAGGATATAATATTAATTTCTTAAAACGATGGACTAAAGTCGATAAGTCCGCTACCTATTATACCAGTCTTTATTTTTTTATGTCCTTATGATTCTGGCCAGGATCTTAGAAAACATTTGTGAAATTATTGTATTGTCATTGGTCCGTAACAAGTACACAAAGTTTAAAGTCGATCCAATGTTTTTAAGTGGGTGAAAATCGTGTTGAAAGATTCTGTTACATAGATAGACAGATACAGGTCAAGTTAACATAAAGCGTGTAAAAATAGGGCATCTCTTATAATATTATCATTTTCTTTCACAAAGGAAATTAATTTAAAGCCACTTTCATCAATACTTATTATAATGACAGCACGCCACTGATACCACCCAAAGTCACAATATCGTGGCAGCAATGAAGCAAGATGTGTTCTCCACGCTTGAAAGAAGGTGGAAAAAATGAAGAGAGTATGTAAATGTATTGAGATTTACATAATTTTTCAAACGGATGAGGGAGTGGGCTTTCAGAAGCCCTGTGTGGCTAATCTATTCCATCTATTTGTATATGAAAACTCCTCTGACCCCAAATCATGGAAGGGTTGGGCTTAATCACATTAAAACTCTTGGACGACGTTATGATAAGGGCTCCCTACGAGTGCGCACTCCTGATTATTGGATCCGACAATCTCTATCACAGCATTGCCATATGGACGTGATCTAACGCAAATCCAATGGATCCGGGTTCAGTTCTACGGAAAATAACGAGGTGACTCCACGGTACACTCCTGTAAATACCAAAAAATTATAATAATAAGCTTGTACATTGCGATTCAGAAATATGGCTGTATGTTTGATCGCATTTTCTGACGAAAATATTATTATTAAAGGAAATATGATGTTATCATAAGTAATGCCACGAGTGATTTCCAAATTATCGATAAATTCACGACTCACGAAGTGAGGAGTGAATTTATCTAGAGAATTTGGAAATCAAGAGTGGCATTTGTTAGGACTATTTAACGAATAAAATTAAGCTGTTTACTCACAAATCATTATTTAACTATAGTTATTTTAAAATATTTATATATTTAATGTAAACGGCGATGTTTGAAAACAAATGAGAAACGATAGGTACGCTTCTACTGCTTCATTTGTTTATCACTGCAACCAGATCATACTATTTATTGCCAAAGGAACGCAATATTGTAAGGAGGAGCTTTCTTTAATATGGTAATCATAACACTGATAAATATTTGGTGAAACACGATTCTGATTGGTTGTAAAACAGAAATCATTGAAACGTGATTGGTCATTGACTCCCATTTGGGGCATGAGTTAAATAGTCATAAGTTATGCCACCAGTGATTTCCAAATTATCGATAAATTCACGACTATTTAACTCATGCCCCAAATGGGACTCAATGGCCAATCACGTTTCAATGATTTCTGTTTTACAACCAATCAGCGTCGTGTTTCACGAAATATTTATCAGTGTTATAATTACCATATTAAAGAAAGCTCCTCCTTTTTAATATTCTGAACAGGTCTGACCATTATTTTGCAGTGACTGAGCCCGTGAGAAATACGGCTACCAGATTGTATATATAGTGCATGAATGTCAACACATGCCGCATGCGGGAGTTAATATAAGAACATTTGTAGCAATTGATTATACCACCAAAAAAAGAAACCACTGTTTGCACTTTATTAAATGTATTTTTTCCCAGGCAACAACCAAGTAAAATATAATTGTCATATTTACATCATACGACATCAGAAATGAATTAATATTATTGCCTATTAAAATTCGGCCGCCAGTATGTTTAATAAAAATATAATTAATTTATTTATTCGAAATAATTTGATTCACTTGTTATTAAAATAAATTATAATCCAATTCGGAGAAATCGATGTATAGAGCTTGAAAAATTTTGGTTGCCATCGCACACTTGGCCGTATACCTCCTCGCGGCTACAGCAGGCTATGACACCAGTCAGTAATAAAATGGCAGTAAGAACGTATTTATTGTTTTATATTGTTCCCTCGCAGCGGGATGTAAAAATACTGTCCTTTATGTATACTACGTACAATGTATATACAAAAATATACCCAAAAGGTAGTGTTAATATACATTATACGAAACAAATCACTGCATTTTAAATGAACTGAACTTTATTTTAAACAACATAAAACAATAAATACGTACTCATGTTGCTTAAAACACTATCAATCGACATTAATTTTAGGATTTTTTTTGGACCAAAGAGAGATGAACAGACAGGTGAATGGAGAAGACTACATAACAATGAACTACATGGTCTTTATAGGAAGCCAGATATAATAAAAACAGTTAAGTCTTGTAGACTGCGTTGGGCAGGACATGTGGCACGAATGGGGAGTGAAAGACGTGCATGGAAGCTTCTTGTAGGAAAACCAGAGGGAAAACGCCCAGTTGGTAGACCAAGAATGAGGTGGCAGAATAACGTTAATTATGATTTGAGGGAACTGATTATACAGGGTATGATTGGAAAATATTAGCTCAGGATAGGGATGTATGGAGAGTTCATTTCCACGCGGCCATGAACCTATGGGTTTGATAGAGCTGGTGAGTTAGTTAGGTTCTTTAGACAGGAACCTCTGGCGACAAATCACTTTGGGTTGATGGAGAACCACTGTAGCGTGGGATATTCCTAAATAAATAAAATTATTATTATTATTATTATTATTATTATTATTATTATTATTATTATTATTATTATTATTCCCAATGGAAAGGAGGAAGAGAGGAAGGCTGAAGAAAACTTGGATAGAAGGGGTACATGCAGCTATGAATATCAGAGGATTGGAGGTAGATCAATGGATGGACAGAGCGGAATGTCGTTTGGTTTCCGGAAGACGGCGGCAGCTGCCATGATAACGGATGATGATGATTATTATTTTTTTAAATTGCGGATGAGCCCATGTAGGACTACGCAAAGTACTTTGAGGTGTTTCCTTTGAGCCCAAATTTCTTTCATTCTATTGCTATGAGCTTGTTTTCTCTCATCAGTCCAAGTTGTTCCAGTTTTTTTCTTCGGTTTGTCCTCTTGGTCAACTTGCCACTTACTTACTCACTGGCACTATCGAACCCGTAGGTTCATGGCCGCGCGGATATAAGCTCTCCATACATCCCTATCCTGAGCTAATGCTTTCCAATCTTTCCCTGTATAATCTACTTCCCTCAAATCATAGTTAATGTTGTTCTCCCACCTCATTCTTGGTCTACCAACTGGGCGTTTTCCCTCTGGCTTTCCTACAAGAAGCTTCCATGCACGTCTTTCATTCCCCATACGTGCAACATGTCCTGCCCATCGCAGTCTACGAGACTTAACTGTTCTTATTATATCTGGCTTCCTATAAAGACCATGTAGTTCATTGTTAGGTAGTCTTCTCCATTCACCTGTCTGTTCATCTCTCTTTGGTCCAAAATTTTCCTAAGAACTTTATTCTCAAATACTCGTAATCTCCTTTCCTCCCTTAAAGTAAGAGTCCATGTTTCGCACCCATATAATATAACTGGTAGAATAATAGTTTATTTATTTTCAGCTTAATGTTTTTTGAAAGGAGTTGGGACATCAAAAGTCTCTGCAATGCATAATAGCATGCATTTCCAGAATTGAGCCTATGTTTAATTTCTTTGTGCGTCTCATTCCTATTTGTGATTATTGTTCCTAGGTATTTGAATTCAGCCACTTCCTCAAAATTTCCCTCATTTGTCATTAGCTGTCCATTTCCATTATATATGAATTTCTACCTGTGACCACATATTTAGTTTTACTGATATTTACTTCCAGTCCTAATTTCTTAGTGTTACTCAATAGTGTGTGCGTGTTGGCCTTTAGTATCTCCTCGCTATCGGCCAGTAGTACTACATCATCAGCATAAACTAACAGCTTATTAATACCATTCAGTTGTAAGCCTTCCTCATTCTCTAAAGATTTAATGGCATGCTCTAGTACAAAATTAAATAGTAGAGGAGATAGTGCATCTCCTTGCTTCAACCCATTCTGGATTTCAAATGTGTCTGAAAACTGTTTGCCTACACACACCCTACTATTTGAGCCATTTAGACACATTCGTATAAGTCTAACTAACTTTTTAGGAATTCCAAACTCCAGCAGGATACTATATAACTTCTCCCTCTTAATTGAATCAACTTGCCACTTATTCACCTTAATTCTAAATATATCTATTATTATTATTATTATTATTATTATTATTGTTCATATTATTATTATTATTATTATTATTATTATTATTATTATTATTATTATTATTAATTTGTGTAACTTGGAGTTATGAAAAGAGAAAGTTGTCATTGTATCTTAGGTCTGAGTTTTATTATTGCCTGCAGCCACACATCAACTGATTTCAAAAGTAAATAAGCTATAAAAATGCCCTGTTTACAAGACGTAACTGGATTTCGCAGCCTGGAAACATCAAATTGCATTAAGACCCTTCTTTCAATTAATCCCTTGCTTTTTTTTCCCTGCAGCTTAGAAAGAGGGGGGGGGGGGGGAATCCGCACAACTGGTGTGCTTACAGGAGATTAGTTATTGGGCATTCAATAAATCCCCTCCCTAACGCAGCGCCATCTTGAAGTTCCATACGTGTGGACCGCACTTGTTGCAGACCTGTACAAGTTGTCAATATAGTCCACCGCTGCGGTCTCGGGGTAGCGTGTTGCCTTGTCACGCAGCGGGCCCGGGTTCGATCCCCGGTCGGGGCAGTTTTTCTGGGTGAGGTTTTTATCGGGGTTTTTCCTCACCTGTAAGACAAATGTCAGGAAAACATTAAGGCCCAAACGGTCCCGAAATCATATGGCCATCATCATCGTTATCATTATCATCATCATCATCCTTCATCGGTGTGGAAAGCAACGGGAAGCTACCACACCTACAATTCCCTAGTAAAGCTGCAAGCATAGCATGAAAATGCTTTAACCACTTTTACTCGCTGATATATGCAGGAAAATAAACGAACCAAATTGGTTTGGTAATGTAACATTTGAAATGAGAACCTTTGCTACATTAGTAATATATGTTGCTGTCACTCCTCTTGGAAGCATAGGGCCTTCTTTTGTGAAAGCACCCCACCTATGTTTTTTTTTGGCAAATGCCTGACTTCATTCCAACATTCCCTTGTTCAATTTCTATTGTTACAGTACTGCGCCATGTCATTTTTGGTCTTCCTCTTTTTCTAGACGATCCCTGTGGATTCCATTCCAGTCCTCTCCATGGCACTCTGTCTAGTATCCTCCTGAGAGTGTGTGCAGTCTATTTCCATTTGCGATATTTAATCTCCTTCCAGGTCTCATTCTGTGATGTTACCATTCAAAACTCCTCGTTTTTTGCCAGTATATTCCGATTGAGGTTTTAAGCGGTTTCTCTCAATCCAAAGAGCAAATGCTGGAATAGAACCCCAAAAGGCCCGCTTCCGACCTCACTCTACTAATTAACTTCAAATTTGAATTCAAAATTTAAACCGGGGCTAATGTATTTTACAGGAACCCGGGGTTCTACCTAATAAGGAGGACCAAAATGGATCGCTCACCGCCAACACTTAAGTGATGGCCGCAGAGCTTTCCATCTATCTATCTATCTATCCGCCCAGTATATTCTCAAAATAAATTTCAGGCATCTATTTATATAACTTATATCTTTTTTTTTACTTATCTTGTTATATGGATGTGAGACGTGGATGGATATCTAATCCTTGCATTATACCGACTGGATCCGCGAATAATGGCATTTTAACCGAGATTACAGGAACTGAATTGCAAATTTTTAACCCGCGAATAACGGAACCGTGAATAAGGAGCTGTTACCGATGGATTATGGATAAACTAAATGTGTTTACAGCGTTGGAGTCATACTGTGGACACTCTGTGTAACATTTGTTGCAATATTGTTGGAAAGATTATATAATGACATCCTTGCTCCAAGTAATGTACAAATTAGGTCGAGTTGGTTTTTTACAGCAAATCTGAATCCATTGTGAACCTTGAATGAAACAATTTCCCTTAAATTTGAGTGTCCTCGCCCCTAATGACCGAGTGATTCGTGCAACTGGTGAGAAATTGAGATTCATGCTGCTTCATCAAAAATAACATAAATTGTTTCCCCCTAACTCGGGCAAGGTTATCCGCTCTCAATGCTTATCAAAATTATAGCACCATTTGTTCAGTTTTTATTCACTCTTCAACAATATAAAATTATGGAATATTCACCTGAAAGGTCCGTCTCCTCAACTTAATTAATTATTTAACTGCAGCGCTTTCGGGACTTGTCCCATCATCGGCAGGATTCAAAACTGTTAGTCTGCTTTCATCTCTCGTCCTTATTGTCCACGCTTCACTGCCATAACATAGGACTGGTCGAGCCATTATTTGATAAAGACGAGTACGAGTTGATTTCTGCACTAATGAAGGTTTTAAAACTCTATTAATGATTTCCATTGATTTGTTGAATTTCACAATTTTCTCTGGTAAATCTAAATTTTCAACAAAAGAGAGTTTATATCCTAAATAAGTAAACTCATTAACTCTCTCTAAAATTTTGTTATTTAAACAAATTTTGCTTGATGTTGGGGATTTTCCACAAAAGGAAAGAAGAACTCAACTACATTAAATATATGGCAAAAACTAATGGCTATAATGAATAAATCATAAACAAACTCGTAAATAAACAAAAAAGAAAGAACAATATATCCAACATAACTAAACTAGAAAAAGAATCTGATACGAACAAGAAAACATGGATAACACTTACATACACAGGAAAAGAAACGACAAAATTAGCCAATACACTAAAGAAAGCCGATAAAAACGTAAAAATAGCATACAGAATTAATAACAAATTAAACAACATAAAGAAGGACAACACATGTTAAATATTGAAAACACCCTAACAGTAATGCACAGAGAAAATAATCCAGCGAAGATAAACGTACTCGAAGAGATGGAAATCATGAAAGCAGCTCACAACGCCAATCTGATAAACGAAAACGAACCCAATACATGTAACCCCCTCTACCAGATCTTCAGTGAAACACCAGTTTTGAATCCTGCCGATGATGGGACAAGTCCCGTAAGCGCTACAGTTAAATAAGTAATTAAGTTGAGGAGACGGACCTTTCAGGTGAATATTCCATAATTTTATATTTTAATTTTGAATAATACCTCAACGGAACACATCATGAATCTTATAAAAGTTGACTATTCACGCTTCAACAATCTAAATAATAATCAATTGAGTTGGTGTTTATTTCATGGAAATCGATATTTATTAATTAAATAAAAATAAAACTTAGTTTTATTTGATTTTCATATTTATTAAGATATATATGTGGCACATGTGACAATGTCTATATAGGACAAACTGGTAGACCTTTTATCTCTCGTATGAAGGAACGCATGGGAGCATACAACATAAATTTAAAATATTCAAAATATGCTAACCACCTACTCCAATTTAATCATTGTTTCGATCCAAATTTTGAAATTTTACATGTTTGTGATAAGGGTAAAGAAGTTGGACCTTTTGGAGGCTGTAGAAATAAATAAATTGAAATGTAGTAATAAACTGTTAAATTCTCAACTTGATTTGAATGAATCACCTTTGTTAAATTAAACAAAAATTAAATAAATTATTGTTGTATTGTTGCTTAGATCAGTTGATATGTACTATCATCATCATCATCATCATCATCATCATAGAGCTGCTTTCATGTTTTCCATCTCTTCGAGTACGTTTATCTTCGCTGGATTATTTTCTCTGTGCATTACTGTTAGGGTGTTTTCAATATTTAACATGCGTTGTCCTTAATGGATAACGTGTTTTGCATAGCTTGATTTCCCTTCTGCGTGAATGAAGTCTCGAAAATGTTCTTTGAATCTGATGTTAAAACTCCTGTTTGTCCTTCCTATATAAAATTTGTTGCAGTCCTTACATGTCAGTTTATAAACTCCTTTGCTGTTGAAAATGTGATTTTCTTCAATGTTATTGTTTATTATGTTGTTTAATTTGTTATTAGTTCTGTATGCAATTTTTACGTTTTTATCGGCTTTCTTTTGTGTATTGGCTAATTTTGTCGTTTCTATATGTAAGTGTTATCCATGTTTTCTTGTGGTTATCAGATTCTTTTCCTAGTTTAGTTATGTTGGTTATATTGCTCTTTCTCTTTTGTTTATTTACGAGTTTGTTTATGATTTATTCATTATAGCCATTGGTTTTTGCCATGTATTTAATGTAGTTGAGTTCTTCTTTCCTTTTGTGGAAAATCACCAACACCAAGCAAAATTTGTTTAAATAACATTTTAGAGAGAGTTAATGAGTTTACTTATTTATGATATAAACTCTCTTTTGTTGAAAATTTGAATTTACCAGAGAAAATTGTGAAATTCAACAAATCAATGGGAATCATTAATAGAGTTTTAAAACCTTCATTAGTGCAAAAATCAACTCGTACTCGTCTTTATGAAATAATGGCTGGACCAGTCCTATGTTATGGCAGTGAAGCGTGGACCATAAGGACGAGAGATGAAAGCAGACTAACAGCTTGTGAGATGAAATTTATGCGCCGAACAGCTGGCTACACCAAATGGGATCAAAAGAAAAATGTAGAAATCCTTCAAGAACTTAATGTGTCACCAATACTGGACTACATCTCCAGATATCAGCTAAACTGGAAGGAACATGTCTCAAGAATGGCTAGATCCAGGATCCCCAAGGCAATAATGAACTACTGTCCAAATGGGAAATGGTCACTTGGTCGACCTATGAAAAGATGGCACGAAAACCGCTTTCTCAGGCCGTAACAGTTCTTCTAGGACCTGGCAGGATGATGATGATGAGTTCTTGAATATAATTGTCTTTGCTTAATGGAAGTTTTAACATTCTATTGATCATCATCATCATCATCATTATGAACAAATTCGTTTTAGGCCATGTGGCCTGTACGGTAAACCTAGCGAAGATGGTCTTGATCTTTCCACCGATGTTTTGGTCTTCCTTGATCCCTATGTCCAGTTGGGGTATATTGTAATGCCAATTTTGGAAGTCTATTTCTTGCCATTCTCCTCAGATGATTTTTCCATTCTTGTTGGTATTTTTGTATAACCTCATTTAAACTTGTTACTCCAAGTTTTCCTCTGATAATAGTGTTCCTTTGGTGATCCAGTCTATTAACTCCTAACAATGATCGTAAGAAGCGCATTTGGCTTACTTGAAGTTTATGAGAGTTTCTTCATTCTATTGATTAAGCTGTTAAATGTACTTATTTTTTGTTGAAAAGTGTGTGTAGATTTTTTGTTTAATGGGAAAGTTGAACACCATAAATGTAACAGAAATATTTCATTCTTACGTGTAATTGATGTTGTAAGTTGTAAAGAGAGTGTGATAGATTTAAAAGGTCATGTAATTTTACAGCTGCTCGGTGAATTAATATGTTTCGTATCAATCAAGAGGGCGCTACAATAAATTTTGATGACAGCTCTGTTCCAACCCTCTCTACATTCCAGCGCTGGATAAAGCTACTCGAAAAAAAATCTTAAAGATGAACATCTCTTCATTAACGCGCGAGTTAGTAATGTCACGTCTACAATAAAACATCGTAAGGTAGATAGATAGATAGATAGATCATCGGTTCATTAATGTCTTTGACATCGTCCGATTCCTAATAGCCAATTTTGTCGGTCCATCCAATCTTCTGGTTGTAGATGTTTCTCCTTCATGTATAAATATATTCCCTGACTCCGGGAGACAGATAATAGAAAAGAGACGAGAATTCAATTTACCGACATATTTAGCTTTCGTTGATCTTGAAAAATCCATTGATAAGGCGATAAGAAGAAAACTGTGTGAAATAATGAAGGCAAGAGGGTACCCGGCTCAACTTATAGAAGGAATAAAAAGTCTTTATAATGACACGAAAATTATCCTTACTTACTTACTTACTTACTCACTGGCACTGGCACTATCGAACCGAATCCTTAATTTAGATAATTATTACAGAGAAGAAATTTTAATAAATCAAGGAGAGTTCGACAAGGGTGCACATTATCACCTACATTGTTTAATATATATTTTGACGATGTTATACGAAAATGGAAAAAATCAAGTCCAATAGGAATAAAAATTAATAAGGAAATGTATATGGATATTTTAATGTATGCAGACGATCTGGTAATTATACAGAAGTCAGAGGATGATTTAAAAGAGCCATTTACATGTTGAATCAATTAGGACTCTATTATAATCTCAAAGTCTCAACTTCAAAAACTAAATGTTGAGTGATTCCGGGTTATGTGGCCGTGTTCCATAGTTGGTGTCGATACCAGACGTTTCGCCCTCAACTGCGGAGGGTATCTTCAGTGGCGAGTGCTTCTAGGCGTGTTTCCTGGTCGGAAGATCTACTTAGAGTGAGCGCTGTGGACGTGGAGGACGTTGTATTAGTGGAGGGTGCAGGGTGAGTGGGCGTGGCTCTTGCTGATTGGCTAATGGTCGTCTCCTTGTTGTCACTGGTGTTAATGCATTTATTTTCTAGTGTATGAAACCAGGCCTTAGACAGTTTGATACCTTCCTCTTTTCTGTTAATATTTCCCTTATGATTGTATATTTCTATAGCCTCTCGGTATAATCTACTTCCTACTATTTCCCTAGATTATACCGAGAGGCTATAGAAATATACAAGCATAAGGGAAATATTAACAGAAAAGAGGAAGGTATCAAACTGTCTAAGGCCTGGTTTCATACACTAGAAAATAAATGCATTAACACCAGTGACAACAAGGAGACGACCATTAGCCAATCAGCAAGAGCCACGCCCACTCACCCTGCACCCTCCACTAATACAACGTCCTCTACGTCCACAGCGCTCACTCTCAGTAGATCTTCCGACCAGGAAACATGCCTAGAAGCACTCGCCACTGAAGATGCCCTCCGCGGTTGAGGGCGAAACGTCTGGTATCAACACCAACTATGGAACACGGCCACATAACCCGGAATCACTCAACATTATGATTACCGGCCGTGAAAGCCTGCATTCAACTATTCAAAAACTAAAATTATGGCTTTTCAGGGCAAAGTGCCAGTCAGAGCAAAAATAGTAATTAATAATGAAATAATAGAACAGATAGCACACTTTAACTATCTTGGTTCAGATATAACATATAGCTATGATTGGGATATACATAATAAATTAAACCGATATCAAATGATGTGTGGCAGCATAAGAAGAACCCTCCGAAAGACTCGAAGAGAAACTCAGCTCAGGTTTTATAAAATTATGGCTTTTCCTGTTCTTTTATATGGATCTGAATCTTGGGTACTTACAAAAAAAAATATCTCACACATTCAAGCCACTGAAATTAATTTTTTAAGATCTGTAAAAGGATGTACACGCATGGATAGATTACACAATGAATCAATAAGAAATGAACTGGAGATATTTTCAATAGTTGATAAACTAGAAGAGCACAAATACCAATGGAAAGAACATTTTAGACAGAATGGACAATGCAAGATTACCCAAAAAGATCAACACCTACAAACCACATGGGAAAAGGTCTTTGGGACGGCCAAGGAATCGATGGACTTGGACCGGAACAGGTCACACTGACCTAATCCTAGAAAGGAAGAAGAAGACTCCAGGAGGTTTTAGGTCTTCCTCTGCCTCGTCTTCCCTCAGGTTTCAATTCCAAAACACATTTTGGTAGCTGATCCGCTTCCATTCGCTGGTCATGTCCGTACCATCTTAATTGCTGAGATTTAATATAATCTAAAATAGTGTCTTCAGTCTTCATTTCCTCTCTTATAACTGAGTTTCTATTCTTTTTCTCTTCTTGAAATTCTTGCTATTAAATATCGTGCATATGTTATTGTGGAAACTTAAAATTATATTCTGGAAAGTCGTGTCGAAAATTAAGTATATGTTATGAAAGCGTTTTCTGTTTTAGCGAATTCCAAAAGAATGTGACTATTAAGGTAGTTCTCGTGAAAAAAGAAAATTAAAAAAAATGTTTACAATACTTATTTTTTTAATTGCCTTTTTTTTCGTTTATACTGTACTGGTTTTCCTTCTTGTTTTACCTGTTTGTTAACTTTCTTTAATTCTCACATAGACACGAGGACAGGACACACACACCCAGACCCAATATGGAGATTTTAAAATTCCCTACCCCGCCAGGAATCTAACCCGGGTCGCCGGAGTGGAAGGTAGGAACTCTACCGACTACGCCACGGCGACGGACTATTACATATGATTTAGTAGAAAGCGAAAAATTCTGGAAATGCAGCTAGTATGTATTACAGGGACTCTTGTCGTCCCAACTTCTTTAAAAAAAAAACATTAAACTGAAAATGTATAAATCTATTATTCTCCCAGTTATTTACGAAATCAGTTGCAATTACTGCAATATAGCATATATAGGAAAAACTAAAAGGAATTTAGAAATTCGTACAAAAGAACACCTTAGAGATATTAAAAATGGTGAAATTGAAAAATCGGCAATTGCAGCTCATAGTTTGCTAGAAAACCATAAAATCGGAAAAGACACCAAACTTTTGAAACATTTGGAGAAACCTATGGAATTAACAATTTGGGAAAATATATACATTCAGAAGAATAAATATAAATCAATGAATTTCAATATCCCCGACGAGAATAATTTAACCACCAAGTTCATAAAATCTACACCAGATGGCAGTTCAGAAGATGATGTTAACGACGAAATTTCGACAGTTGGAATTTGACTGAAGATGGAAGTAATACTATACTTTTGAAACCGGTATCGTGAAGACACACAACTTTGTGAGGTGAGATGTTAAAACATTTTCCCCAACTCATTTATTAATATATATATATATATAGTGTTTCCTCCCACTGGAAATTAAATTAAATTATAATAGTAGATTATTATGTATTCTAGGCCATATAGAGATATTCCAACAACTCCAAAGAATATGCAGTATTTACTGTATTATCCCTGAACTTACAGTCTATGAGTGGCACTGATAATTACCCTATTTATCACTTCAGTTGAGGGAATTATAAATCTATCACGGTCACCTGATGTAAATATGCAGGGCATAGGAAGTAAAAGTGAGGAAATTAGAAGAGACATACATTTACATATCAGTGGATAAATCACAGCATATGGGTGTGGTTACTGGAGTCCAGTTATCCAGGGCTATACAGCTTATTGTTAACATTCAACAGAGACTCTTGATGTCCCAACTCCTTTCAAAAAACGTTAAACTGAAAATATATAAAACTAATTCTACCAGTTATATTATATGGATGCGAAACATGGACTCTTACTTTAAGCGAGAAAAGGTGATTACGAGTATTTGAGAATAAAGTACTTGGAGAATTTTTAGACCAAAGAGAGATGAACAGACAGGTGAATGGAGAAGACTACATAACTATGAACTACATGGTCTTTATAGGAAGCCAGATATAATGATAACAATTAAGTCTCGTAGACTGCGATGGGGAATGAAAGACGTGCATGGAAGGTTCTTGTAGGAAAACCAGAGGGAAAAGGCATAGTTGGTAGGCCAATATTTGAGGTGGGAGAATAACATTAAGCATTATTTGAGGAAAGTAGATTAAACAGGGGATGATTGGAAAACGTTAGCTCAGGATAGGGATGTATGGAGAGCTTACGTTCTCTCGGCCATGAACATACGGTATCGATAGTGCTAGTGAGTTAGTTTAAGCTGATGCTATAGTTTTATTAGGCGATACTGAAGAGATTGTAAGGAGCAATAACCACGATTTTTTTCAAACTCGGGACCCACGGTTTACAGTTCTTCCCGAATGAACTTTTCCTTGGATTCTTCCACCCTAAAAACCCATCGACCCGTGGCCGGGTTTTAACCATCGACCCTCGGGGCTAGATACAAGGTCCATAACCACTAGACCACCGCGTCCTAAACCCAGAATATAATAAATGACAAACTAGATGGCAAGATGAAAGTTGGCAAACTTGCTTTACAATGGATGACGCGCGAGACGCAAGGACTTGTAAACCGAGGGTCAGTAACCTAAGTGAATGGATGATTGTAAAAGGGAGGCGAAAACAAAACTAAAATTACCAATGATTATGATGCCTTTTTAACTCATGCTCCAAATGGCAGTCAATAACCAATCACGTTTCAATCAATTTTGTTTTACAACCAATCACAGTCGTGTTTCACCTCTCTTTTTAACGATTTATCTTTACCAGCTCCTGCTTTTGTGATAAAGAAAACTCCTCCTTTTTTAATATTCTGAACAGGTCAGAGCATTATTTTACGGTGACTGACTCTCCAACAAATACATTAAATATAACAAATAATGAACAGATTCCTTCGAACTACACATCTGATAATTGTGTCTTCAATAATTGTTTTTTTAAATAATCATTTTACTCAGTTGTTTACAAAAAGAATATAAAGTTGTAAAATACTTTAATATAAATTTTAAAAGTGTTGACTATAAAGTTTGGTGTGTTTCATTTTGTCTTCACTAGGGTACAATCTTACAATATTGCGATCCTATTTGGCAATAAATAAGATGATCAAGTTGCAGTGAATGAACAAATTAAACATAACCAAACATTTCTGATTTTTATTAAACATCGCAGCTTACATTAAATATATAAATATTTTAAAATACCGGTAACCATATTTAAATAATTATTTTTGAGTAAACAGTTTAATTTTATTTGTTAAATAGCCTAACAAATGCCACTCTTGATTTCCAAATCGTCCAGATAAATTCACTCGTGACATTGCTTATGTTAATGTGCTGTTGCCCCGCAGATTACACAGGTAAATAAAGGACAAAATATATCTGGAAACAAAGTGATTTTGGACACTCCTGGCGTTGATATTGATTACACACGAACTATTTGACAACAGATTACAGTAGATATCAGATAACCAAGGTACACATTTACACCAAATTTTGCAATCAAGGTCAGAGGTGTGTCTCTCCATTAGACAGATAACATCTGCTGTCCATCTCGCCACTGTTGTAACCTTGCCACTCTCATATCCAACTTTCAATAAACACATTTATTGCATTATGTTTCAATGTTAGCAAACGTTTTCGCTGTTATAATACCTTTTTTATTACACTGGTCAACATGATTTTTGTCTCATGAGTACCAATAGTTGTACTTAATGCAGTTTTTTATCGTGTTTTCAAATATGTATTCCGAATTTCTCCATCACCCACAGTTTTTTTTTATTTCAATTTCAATTAATGGATTTAAATACTTATGTTTTAATAAACATAAATAAAATGAATATATATATATATATATATATATATATATATATATATATATATATATCATACAATTGTTAAAAGCATAATTACTTATGGAGCAGAACTTTGGCCACTAACAACAAAAACAAATAAGTATCTTTTGGAAACGGAAATGGATTTTATATGAAGGGCAGGAAGAATTTCAAGAAGAGAAAACATTAGGAACTCAGTTATAGGGGAGACAATGAAGATTGAAGACACTATTTTAGATTATATTAAAACTCAGCAATTAAGATGGTACGGACATGTGCAGCGAATGGAAGAGGATCGACAAACAAAATCTGTTTTGGAATGGAAACCTGAGGGAAGACGAGACAGAAGAAGACCTAAAACCTCCTGGAGTCAGGGAATATGTTTATACGTGAAGGAGAAACATCTACAACCAGGAGATTGGATGGACCGACAAAATTGGCTATTAGGAATCGGACGATGTCAAAGACATTAATCAACCGATGATCTATCTGAATTATTAGAAATTAGAGAAGAGAGGCTCTTCCTCTATAAATGGGGTATGAACCCATTTCCATTTGTCCATTGTAAAATAAAACCAAATGAGCTAACTCAGGAGATTTCAGCTATGGAAAAGAGATATCAAGGCAAATGGAATCCTAATATGCTGGCCGATTGTTGTTGGACCATCAAGAGGGATGCTCCACAGGCGAAATATAGCAGAAAATCGCCATTTCTTACTTTCTAGGTGAGTCCGAATGTTCGAATATTGTGTAGTTACGAATGTAGAAAATATTAAAGTGTTTGAAATTATAAATGCCTGTCTCTCGGAAACCTTGCGTGATGAGAAAAACCGATATCATATTTGAATTCAGGAGAAAAAAAAAAGATAAATGACTACGGACTCACAGATTACACTGAGCAACAAAAAATTAACTTTTTTTTTGTCTCAGAAAGAAAAAAATATGTGATTCTAATAGTATTTTTTTCATTTGCCTTGATATCTATTTTGCATAGCTGAAACCGTTTGAGTTAGCTCATTTGGTTTTATGGACAAATGGATGAAAAAACGTTTATTAAAATTTATTTTTTAAATCCATTAATTGAAATTGAAATAAAAAAACTGTGGGTGATGGAGAAATTCCGAATACATATTTGAAAACACGATAAAAAACTGCATTAAGTACAACCATTGGTACTTGTGAGACAAAAATCATGTTGACCAGAGCTATCTGTTTGTAACAAGCATTCACACATTTCGCTTAATTAAAGTTCTCCATCGCTCTCATCGTTCATAGTTCAATAGAATTATAGAAAAAAAATATCTGTCTTTTTAAGAATTTAAACTCAAGATATCCAGCTGTACGCGCTAGCGCACTATAACAATCTTTTACTTATAAAATATAGGGTTTCTCACGTCAAGAAAGTAACATTTCTCTTATGAAGCAATTTTCTGTAGTAAACGTGTCCTATTATGTAAGATTTATTTATTAGTTCATTCTTTTGAAATAAATAATTTAAATAGTTAAATTGTCTCACCTACAACTTTAACAGAAATGAGTGCCCATTATGGAACATACAATCATCGCCTACATATTTAATAAAGTTAGGGGGTGAATTCAATTATCGGAACAGCGGCTAGAGGACATGCTATTGAACCAACCTCTTTCGACAAAACTTATAGATAATTATATTTCCATCTCTGTCACTTTTGGAATCACTCTATTGAATTACTAGTTTAGACAGAGAATAAAAGTTGTTGATATGCACAAATCAATTAAACATAGGCTCAATTCTGGAAATGCGTGCTATTATGTATTACAGATACTCTTGACGTCCCCACTCCTCTCAAAAAACGTTAAACTGGAAATATATAAAACTGTTATTCTACCAGTTGAGATTACATGGATGCGAAACATGGACTCTTACTTTAAGGGAGGAAACGAGATTATGAATATTTGAGAATAAAGTTCTTAGGAAAATTTTTGGAGCAAAGAGAGATGAACAGGCGGGTGAATGGAGAAGATTACATAACAGTGAACTGCATGGTCTTTATAGGAAGCCAGATATATTAAGAACAGTTAAGTCTCGTAGACTGCAATGGGCAGGGCATGTGGCACGAATGGGGAATGAAAGACTTGCATCGAATCTTCTCGTAGGAAAACCAGAGGGAAAACGCATAGTTGGTAGGCCAAGAATGAGGTGGGAGAATAACATTATGATTTAAGGGAAGTAGATTATGCAGGGAATGATTGGAAAACATTAGCTCACCGATAGGGACATTTGGAGAGCTTATGTCCGCGCGGTCATGAACCTAGGGCTTCGATAGTGCCAGTGAGTTAGATTTCTCAGACTGCGGCGTCAAGTGGTGACAGCGTTCCCGTAAGAGCAATATTATTTTCTATACTTTCTCAACAGGAATTTGATTCCAGGTGTGTGGAAGAGAAGGCCACATGGCCTTAACTCCACCAGGCTAAATAAATAAATAAATAAATAAAATCTAAGAAACAGACAAATTTTCATCCACTTCAAATTCCCTTATATTGTTATAAGTGAATTTCTATTGACATAACAAGGTCACTTCCACTAAGAAGACATTATAAAACAAATTAATTGAGTGCCACATCAGCTTGCTATTCTTATGCAACAGTTAATAAACTTTTAAAAAAAACTTTCTCATCAGGAATTTGATCCCAGTATCTCCTGCTTTACTACAGTGAAACTTGTCTTAGCCGGAACCTTTATAAGAAGGAAACCTGTAGAGACGAAAAAAATCTCCAGAACGGTACGATTTTATATGTAAAATCGTCCTGTATAAGCCGGAAACCTTCATAACGCGGAAACGGAATGGTTTTTAAAGTACCAATAGTTAATTTTTACCTCAGTAAGACGGAAAATTATTCTAAGCACGTTCTAATTACAGTATTAATGACCACACGTGAAAATTCTGCACATGACGCTTTCTGCATTATATCGTTTTACCTTCTTGTGTTGCCATTGTATTGCGGGGATACCCTTGCTTATGTGTGACAGAGGGGAATCCCTCGCTTTTCCTTGCCTGCTTACGTTACCTGCGAGGGAGTTGGAAAACTCTTCAGTCTTCCTGTAGTTGAATTCCTTCTCGCTTTTGTGTAATAAAGTTGTTTTGTATTGCCGTGCAAACTGAGCTGTGTTACATACATAATTTGTCTATATTTCAGTTCAATACGTTATGCCTTTAAAGCGTGCATGTAAAACCCTTACTTGCTTACTCACTGCCACTATCGAACCCGTAGGTTCATGGCCGCGCGGACATAGCCTCTCCATACATCCCTATCCTGAGCTAATGCTTTCCAATCATTCCCTGTATAATCTACTTCCCTCAAATCATAGTTAATGTTATTCTCCCACCTCAATCTTGGTCTACCAACTTGGCGTTTTCCCTCTGGCTTTCCTACAAGAAGCTTCCATGCAAGTCTTTCATTCCCCATACGTGCAACATGTCCTGCCCATCGCAGTCTACGAAACTTAACTGTTCTTATTATATCTGGCTTCCTATAAAGATCATGTAGTTCATTGTTATATAGTCTTCTCCATTCACCTGTCTGTTCATCTCTCTTTGGTCCAAAAATTTTCCTAAGTACATTATTCTCAAATACTTGTAATCTCCTTTCCTCCCTTAAAGTAAGAGTCCATGTTTCACATCCATATAATATAACTGATAGAATAATAGTTTTATATATTTTCAGTTTAACGTTTTTTGAAAGGAGTTGGGACATCAGAAGTCTCTGCAATGCATAATAGCACGCATTTCCAGAATTGAGCCTATGTTTAATTTCTTTGTGCATCTCATTCCTGTTTGTGATTATTGTTCCTAGGTATTTGATTTCAGCCACTTCCTCAAAATTTCCCTCATTTGTCATTAGCTGTCCATTTCCATAATATAATCTATTTCTACGTGTGACCATATATTTAGTTTTATATATAATACACTGGGTGAGAAAATTCAAGCTTATAATTTGGTAACCCTTTATAGCCTAAGAAGGAAAACTGCCAAGATGGAAATATATTTAAGGAACCGTCATGTTCCTTCATAGACAGGTTTTACTGTATAATGTACATCCCTGAGAAATGAAAAGTTGGAGTGTATTCAAAAGAACCCAGTTTTAAAGACATATAAATTGAATTCTCTTTACATGACGATAGCAAGCTAGCGAAATAATATCAACAAGAAATATGTGAGGGAACATTGAATATTTTGGAAAGGAGGGTAAGGATGGCTTCATGCATTTCCCATCGTTTAATAGACGTCATGAGAAGGGGAAGAGGAGGACCCTGGGGGAATTATACCCCTGCAATACCCCTGCCTGCAGGCGCAGAAACAGCCAGTAATGGAAGTGCATTTGTTATTCATAGAAAACTTCTCTCTGCTTCTCTTCAAGAAGAACTGCAATTCACAACGTTTCTACTGGCGTGCTACCTCCATTCATAGCTCTGTCACCCACTGGGGCGATGTAAACAGTGGCCCGAACGGATTGTTTACAGTTTTAAATAAATAAATTACCTATACTTTTGTTGAGTTGTTTCTTGACTCACCCCATACTTCTTAACTCTCTCGCAGATCCAGATTTCGTCACTGTATTTGTGACATCCTCAATGCTGTTCACGTTCACAACTGATGTCCAATGGTCTCCTCTCCTGCAAGAGATCATTGGACGTTAGTTTGGAATGTGAACAGCATTGAGAATGTCACAAATACAGTGACGAAATCTGGATCTGCGAGGGAGTTAAGTATGAGGTGAGTCAAGAAACAACTCAACAAAATTAAAATAAACCTCATAGTGTTATTTCCTACCTACATAACTCAAATGACCTAAACATCCGTTGCGCCAACATGGACACTCTTAACACTGGGTAATTGAGACTGGAAGTAAACATCAATCAAACAAACATATGTTCACAAAGCTTTTGAGATGTGGACATGGATGGAACGTATAAAATGGACAGAGAGCATAAGAAATAAAGATGTGCTAGACAGAGTGGGTGAAGGAAGAATAATGCTGGAACTCATAAAGAAGAGGAAAATAAATTGGATTGGCCACTGACTAAGAAGAAATTGCCTGCTGACGGATGCTCTAGAAAGAATGGTCAACGGAAAAAAAGTTAGAGGCAGAAAAAGACATCAGATGATAGACAATATTAAAATAAATGGTTCGTATGCGGATGGTCCACCGCTGTGGTCTCGAGGTTCGATTCCCGGTCGGGACAGGCTCCTGAGTGAGGTTTTTTCAGGGGTTTTCCTTGCCTATAAGACAAATCTCAGGAAGCTTAGGGCCCAACGGTCCTCGAAAATCATACGGGTATCATCATCATCCTTATCAGTATCATCATCCTTCACCGGTGTGGAAAGCAACGGGAAGCTACCACATCTATAATTCCTTAGTAAAGCTGCAAAACATAGCATGCAAATGCTGTGATTGCAGTCAAAGACCTGCCATCGGGTAGAATTACTGTGGATGGATGGTTTGCGGATACAAAAAGGAAAGCTGTGCTAAGGAAAGAGCAGAGAATGCTGAGTTTGCAGTGAAAGGCCTGCTCTTGTGCAGAACACTATGCTTGTATGTATGTATATGTTCACACGTTGAAAAGCATTATATAATGGAAATGGACAACTAATGACAAATGAAGACAATTTTGAACAAGTGGCAGAATTCAATACCTAGGAACAATATTCACAAATAGGAATGAGATACACAAAGAAATTAAACATAGGCTCAATTCTGGAAATGCGTTCTATTATGCATTACAGAGAGTCTTGATATCCCAACTCCTTTCAAAAAACGTTAAACTGAAAATATATAAAACTATTATTCTACCAGTTATATTATGTGGATGCGAAACATGGTCTCTTGCTTTAAGGAAGGAAAGAAGATTATGAGTATTTGAGAATAGAGTTCTTAGAAAAATTGTTGGGCCACAAAGAGATGAACAGGTAATTGGAGAAAACTACATAATAGTGAAAATGTAAAATAATTAGGTAATTGATATGAAGCTGATATATTTGGTGCCTAAGCTAGGTTAGTAACATTTAAGAAGCTGTATTATTCCCCCCCCCCAACATTCTCCACGTCGCTATATTCCTGGTTGATTTGTCCACCGCGCCACTGCTATCCTCTCGTTGTTCGCTGTATCCATCGCAGAAGGTGCATTCTGGCGATGTGTCCTCCCCATCTCCATTTCAACTGTTTCGCCCTTTAACTGCGTCTCTCATACCTATACCACTGAAGTTTGGAAATTCAACAACAACTTAGAACAAAAACTTACATCGATGGAAATGGATTTCATAAGGAGAGCAGCAAGATGTTCAAAATTAGAAAAAATAAATACGACGAATGAAAGAAGAAAGGTTACTCAGAAAAACAATGGAATTGTGTCCACCTGGACGAAGAAGGAAACGAAGACCTCCACACTCGTGGATGCAAGAAATAAGAACAGGAATGAGAACAAGAGGACTGGAGGACATGGAGTGGATGGACAGAGACGAGTGGAGAAAAAAAATAAAACTTTAGGCACAGAAAGATGTGTAAACATTAAAAATCTGTATATAAATAAAAATTATTTTTTTTATTGCGGATGTAGGACTACGCAAAGTACTTAGAGGCGTTTCCTTTGAGTCCAAATTTCTTTCATTCTTTTGCTATGAGCTTGTTTTCTCTCATCTGTCCAAGTTGTTCCAGTTTTTTTTCTTCGGTCTGTCCTCTTGGTCAACTTGCCACTTATTCACCTTAATTCTAAATATATCTCTGTTTGGGATATCTTCTCTAGCAATTCCTACCAATTTTAAGTCCTTTTTTCTTCATCAATCCACTTCATAGTATCCACTGGAGCTTTACTTCTGTTTTCGTAGAATTCCATTATCTGTTTTGTAAGCCTATTTGAGTTCATTCGTTTAATATGGCCATAAAATTTTAACCTTCGTTTTCTAATATCACTATGAATGTCTGTATATTTTTTATTTCCTTTTTACTTCTGAGTCTAAATGCTTCACCTATGACTTGTGGACCTAAAACTTTTCTTATAATTTTGCATTCTTTTTTCACTATATTTTCGTTATTTTTTTTTTGTTCAAAATTAATGTTACTGCTCCATAGAGGCACTCTGGTTTAATTACAGTGTTATAGTGTCGTAATTTTGTATGTAAAGATATGCATTTTTTATTATAAGTGTTGTGAGTAAGCCGAAATGCTGTTTCCATTTTTTTGCATCTACTTTTATTGGTTTTAGTTTCAATTCCATTTTTCTGAATTATTTCACCAATATATTTAAATTGCGAAACTCGTTTAATGTTTCCATATTTGGTTTCCAGGTATTTTGGTGCTTGTTTATTATTATTATTATTATTATTATTATTATTATTATTATTATTATTATTATTATTATTATTACATTTACCTTTGAAAGTAGGTGGTTTAAATTAAAAGTTTATACAGGGCGAGTGTTCCGAGGATTACAAAGGACGAGCTGTCTGCAGTAAATCGCCGACAGGAGTTCTTTGAATAGCGGGCCTGGTAATTAAAAAACGAATACAGGATCATAAAAATATTAACAGTAGGTTCCAACATAAGGAGGGACCCGTAAAATCGCAGGACAAGTGATTTCACAATATGAGCCCATAACTCAGTCGTTAGATGCCCTCGGTCTTTCACACAGATTCATTACATTTTGCTTTTAGCCATTGCCCAACGAATCTAGCTTTGGAAGTTCTGTGATACTCATGAAAATATTTAGAATTTGTTTTTAAAATTTTAGCAAATTCTCAAAGAATATGGAGGTTATAGTCATGAACATATTTTGAAAATGTTTAAAAATTCAGAACTAAACACAACAATAGTGAAATACAGAACAAACTGGAAACTGCACTTGGTAAGGATTACTGAGAATAGAATACCAAAAGCAGCATACAGCTATTCACCACGAGGAAGAAGAAGTTTGGGAAGACCAAAGAAAAGATGGAAAGAGCAGCAATTTGGAGCCGGAACAGGCTAGTAAATAAGCCTAAACCGTTAAGAAGAAGAAGAAGTTTTAAAATTCATAAAATACGAAATTATACAGCCTATTGTTTGCAGATGACCAATTAATAATTGCAAACTCAGAAGATAATCTACAGAAAGGTCTGCATAAACTTAACAAAGTTACAGAAGAATATGGATTGAAGATATCTACAGAGAAAACAAAAATTATGGCATTTCAAGGTGTAGATCCTGTCAGAAGTAAAATTGTACTTGACAAAATTTTGGGGCAGGTGAATAATTTTACATATCTAGGATGCAATATCTCATATGAAGAAGAAAAGGATGTAAATGCAAAAATATCTAAATTTTTAAAGATTTTAAGGTTAATAAATTCTATCTTCAAGCCACAGTTAGTCCAAAAACATTCAAGACTAAAAGTGTATAAAACACTGGCTCTTCCAACTCTTTTGTATGGTAGCGAAGTATGGACATTGAAACAGAAGGATATACAGATACTTAGATCTGCTGAAATGAGATACCTTCGAAGGATTGCAGGATACACACTACTAGATCACACAAAAAAAATGAAGACATCTTAGAAGAATTACACATGGAATCTTTAGAAAACAAAATTTCTGATTATAAGTCAAGATGGATACAACATGTTCATCGAATGGAAGATCACAGAATAACCAAACAAATGTTAAGATATCAACCTGCAGGAAGAAGAAGACCAGGACGTCCACTCAAAAGACTTCTGGATGGTGTTTCTCTTGAGGCCGAAACAGGTCAACAAATGGCCTAAATTCGTGAATGTACTATGATGATGATGTTGTATGAGTGTAGGTGTGTAGCAATGAATGTATTTGTTTATATATTCGTATGCTTATTTTTACTTTATTCATGGAAAAACATGCATGCATGGCCAAGCAGGCCCGTGCGCAATGTTAATGAAAATGTATTTCCATTCTTTCAATAAATTCCATTACTGTTTTTTTTTTCATTTATGGAACATAATGTGCACATACGGCCAAACAGGTCCGTGCGCAATATAAATGAAAGTATATTTCCTTTCTTTGGGAAAAAGTCAATAAATTCCTTCTTCTTCTTCGTCACAATTTAGGCTTATTTACTAGCCTGTTCCGGCTCCAAATTGCTGTTGTTTCCATCTTTTCTTTGGTCTTCCCAAACTTCTTCTTCCTCGTGGTGAATAGTTGTATGCTGCTTTGGGTATATCAATATCAATGTCAATAAATTCCATTACTACTAACAACCCAAATAAATAAAAATGAAATAAATCTTAATTTCAAATAAAATAATAAAGAAGATATGTCGGGGTCCCTAATAGAGTCTCGGTTATCCCATGTGGGTTTTTGTGGTGGACGAAACGGACCTTAGGCTGGTTTTTCACGGGGTTTCTCCCGTTTTCCCCTGCCACAATTCCATTCCAGCATTTCTCCATTCTCATCTCATCCATTTAGTTTCATTTCGTTCATCTGTCCCTGTGATGGTGCCCTTATCATTCACACACCTCTATATAAGGATCTTCATCTCATCTCATCCCTCGATCCGACCCTGAGTTGGACAAGAATTGAGGATATTAACTACAGAATACATATTAAAATAGCACTTTTTTATTTATTTATACACATGGTCTTTTCGTGGATGAGTGTAGATATGTATTATTGTGATGTAGTGTAGACATAGATTTTACTTATATGTAGCCTGTTATTGTTTTTTGATACAGGTGTATTTGTAGGTATTTGTTTATATTATTAGTTTTATTCATGGAAAAATAATGCACGTACGGCCAAGCAGGCCCGTGCGCAATGTAAATGCATAAATGTATTTTCCTTGTTCTGAAAAAAAAAGGCAATAAATTCCATTATCTATATATCTATCTATCTATATGTCTATCTATCTATCTATCTATCTATCTAAAATATTACAAAAAAAACCTGGAGTTAGTGAAAGCGTGTTGCAAGTGTGAGCTGTGGGTTGCATAACACTATGGGTTAAGGAAACCCCTCGTTGAAACAGACGCAATCGATGAGGTTATCTCAGACCACAAGAGGACAGCGGAGTCTCTCCTGGGGATTCAGTGATTACCAGAGTATTGCGACTCCCACAGCAGGCAATTAGAGACGGTTCTATCTTGATAATTACATTTAAATCTGATAACTCCATTAATTAGTCATCCGACGCAGAAATCCATCACTTCCGTAACAATCAGTTTACAGCCCAAAACCTCACGAATAACACAGGTCCAAGTTTCTTAAATCAATCCAAATTTAGTGTTATGAATACATAGTCTTTTATATAGATTTTTATTGTTTTATAGATTATTTTAATTTTTAAAGCAAAGTCTTTTGAAAAATAGTTTAGACATGATATAGTTCAGAGCAAAGTTTTGCTTAAGCTAACTGTAAACATCCCTACATTTAGTTCATTGGAATGTTAGTGAGTACAGTTAGGGTAACTAGAGGTCAAATTGAGTATATAATACTTGAGAAGTGAGGGTCTCGTGTCTGTCTGTGTGTGTGACAACCAGAGGTGTTGATGGGTGAGTAAGCTACCATTTTTTCTTAATATGTATTCTGGACGTCAGAAATCTAATCAAGTACAATTAACTATTTTGATATTAAATTTTCAAAAAGGGATATAACATTTTTAAACATGTAGATTAGGTTAGATTTATAAATTCCACAACTCCCTCTTCTCAACCCACCAAGGAAGTACTGTAGTTTTAATATTGGCTTAGATTAGTTATTTAGGGCTAGAATACTTAGGGATTCTAATTATTTATACTTTAGTAATAAAATAGTTTAAAATAAGACTCCATTTGTTTATTTCAAAACATGTAACTGCACATCCTCATACTAACGCTCGGCTGGATAAACGCTACCAGATTTTCCAAGTCCCGAAGGTCCTTTAAGCCTAAGAAATCCAGTTGGGTTTATAATACTTAGTTGGACTATTATGGAGTAAGAAAAAATTAGTCGAAAAGAGAGTAATCGAATATACAGGAAGTTATATAAAACAAGCTAATACCCGGCGTGCGTTGCTGCGCCTAAATAAATGAAGTATTAAATGTTAATTAAATTGTATGGTATTCGCTGAGTCGAACCAAAGATGCCGGTTGCTAGTCAATTTTTAATTTCGGATTTCAGGTAACCTCCGGATAATCTATGTCGGTTTATTTTAATAGGATATACTGAGTTTCGTTCTGAAACATCAGAAATTGTGACCGCGATTTTTAAAGGTACACTTCAGGTGAACTCCTACACCTAATGGTTTCAGAGGGCCCAGCTGTAAATATAAATCATCGAGGGACTCAATCACAAACACACAAAATATTTAATCAAAATCGGTGCATTCGTTTAGTAGGAGCATAGCGACATACACACGTTCAGTAGGAGTATAGCGACATACACACGTTCAGTAGGAGTATAGCGACATACACACGTTCAGTAGGAGTATAGCGACATACACACGTTCAGTAGGAGTATAGCGACATACACACGTTCAGTAGGAGTATAGCGACATACACACGTTCAGTAGGAGTATAGCGACATACACACGTTCAGTAGGAGTATAGCGACATACACACGTTCAGTAGGAGTATAGCGACATACACACGTTCAGTAGGAGTATAGCGACATACACACGTTCAGTAGGAGTATAGCGACATACACACGTTCAGTAGGAGTATAGCGACATACACACGTTCAGTAGGAGTATAGCGACATACACACGTTCAGTAGGAGCATAGCGACATACACACGTTCAGTAGGAGCATAGCGACATACACACGTTCAGTAGCAGCATAGCGACATACACACGTTCAGTAGGAGTATAGCGACATACACACGTTCAGTAGGAGTATAGCGACATACACACGTTCAGTAGGAGTATAGCGACATACACACGTTCAGTAGGAGTATAGCGACATACACACGTTCAGTAGGAGTATAGCGACATACACACGTTCAGTAGGAGTATAGCGACATACACACGTTCAGTAGGAGTATAGCGACATACACACGTTCAGTAGGAGTATAGCGACATACACACGTTCAGTAGGAGTATAGCGACATACACACGTTCAGTAGGAGTATAGCGACATACACACGTTCAGTAGGAGTATAGCGACATACACACGTTCAGTAAGAGTATAGCGACATACACACGTTCAGTAGGAGTATAGCGACATACACACGTTCAGTAGGAGCATAGCGACATACACACGTTCAGTAGGAGTATAGCGACATACACACGTTCAGTAGGAGTATAGCGACATACACACGTTCAGTAGGAGTATAGCGACATACACACGTTCAGTAGGAGCATAGCGACATACACACGTTCAGTAGGAGTATAGCGACATGCACACGTTCAGTAGGAGTATAGCGACATGCACACGTTCAGTAGGAGTATAGCGACATACACACGTTCAGTAGGAGTATAGCGACATACACACGTTCAGTAGGAGTATAGCGACATACACACGTACAGAACAATTATATATAGCTTATAAATATAAAATAATTTACCTTAGTAGTAAGTCCGTTAATTCTTTTAGTAAAACTGCAACTAAGATAAATTGTTTTATTTTGTATATAATCAATTTCCGCAAAGCTAGGCTGACTCAATTAAATAATTATATAAATTGTCATTTACGACACAAGGATTAAATATGACGTTCTACAGATGAGCGCCTACGCCCAGATGTTGATCCTCGTGCGTACTGAAGAAAAAAATTAATAAAATACACATTTTAACAAGATATACCTACTGTATATTCATTTATGCGCTTAACAGGTTTCTGGGGAGCGAAATATTTTTTGAGGTATTAATAACATGGAGGGGCTTTTATGAGATCCTTAATTGGGATTATGTCAATTATAAATTTATTTTCATGTTTAATTCATTGGTGTCAAAATATCAAATTTTCAAGAAAAAAATAGGGGGCCATCGAAGAGAGGGTTTATGTAAGGTAACATATATAAGATACCTATGGTTACAACCAAGTTTTTTACCTTTAATTGTTGCTGCTATCTAAAGACTACAATTGGAAAAAGAGAGAGAGAGAAAGAGAGAGAAAGAGTAAGAGAAATAGAAAGAGAAAAGAGAAAGACAAAGAGAAAAAGAGAAAAAGAAAAAAGAGAGAGAAAAAGAGAGAAAAAGAGAGAAAGAGAGAGAAAAAGAGAGAGAGAAAGAGAGAGAAAAAAGAGAAGAGAAAGAGAGAGCAAAAGAGATAGAAAAAGAGAGGAAAAACGAGAGATAAGAGAGAGAAAAAGAGAGAGAAACAAGAGATATAACACATCCTCAATAGAGAACCCTCTCTCTCCCCCTCCTCCCACCCTTCTCTCTCCCCCCCTCTCTCCCTCGCTCTCTCCCCCTCTCTCTCCCTCCTCTTCCCCCCCTCTCTCCCCCCCTCTCTCCCCCTCTCCCCCCTCTCTCTCTCCCTCTCTCCCCCTCTCTCTCCCCCCCTCTCTCTCTCTCCCCCTCTCTCTCCCCCTCTCTCTCCCCCTCCTCTCCCCTCTCTCTCCCTCTCTCTCTCCCTCTCCTCTCCGCCCCCTCTCTCCCCCTCTCTCTCCCCTCTCGCCCCCCTCGTCGCTCCCCCTCTCTCTCCCCCTCTCTCCTCCCCCTCCCGCGCCCCTCTCTCTCCCTCTCTCTCTCTCCCCCTCTCTCCCCCTCTCTCTCCCCCTCTCTCTCCCCCTCTCTCTCCCCCTCTCTCCCCTCTCTCTCCCCCTCTCTCTCCCCCCCCCTCTCCCCCCTCCCTCCCCCCTCTCTCTCCCTCCCTCTCTCTCTCCCCTCTCTTAGTTTCTCCCTCGCTCTCTCTCCCTCCCGTCTCTCCTCTCTCGCTCTCTCTCCTCTTTTCCTCTCTTCCATATGATACCACTGATAACAGTGAGTTTGGAGTTATTATTCGGAAGAGACCATTAATAAGAAAAAAAATAAGTATGCATAGGACTTCAGGAGGTTAAGGCGTGAATACCTTGGTGCAGAGTTACAGAACGGCCATGGAGGAATCAATTTTCTCATGACATTTCGGGCAGCACAAGACCGATGACCACCCAGAATCTTGAGGAATTTGGATAGCTAAAATAAGCTTGGTTTCCAAGTTGAGAAAACCAGATATAAAGGCAAGGGGGCGCTACATGTCACCTCTTCCACTGGTTGGATAATTGTCCATCTCTGTGATTAACACACGTGGACGTGAGGTCACCAGCCAGCTAGGGGGCCTGCTATTAGGAATCGGATGTGTAATACATTCATTAACCGATAATCTATCTATTTATTATTATTATTATTATTATTATTATTATTATTATTATTATTATTATTATTATTTTAATGTTTTTGTATTTTACTTACCAGCCCTATGTTGCGTATTATCTGTTATTATAGGTAATTCGTAATTAAATTCTGGCGAAGAACTAAGGGACTTGCGCTGGTTCGAGTCTCCGTGGGGAATACATTTTCTTATGGAATTTCGGCCAGTATGGGACCGGTACCCAACTAGCATCGTGAGGCATTTGTGTAGCTACAGTAAGTAGCTCCAAGTTGAGGAAACCACCTATAACGGCTGGGGGACTCGAAGTGCTGATTACATGCCACCCTTGGATTGGCCATATGAACGTCTACCGCTGTGATTAACACATGTGGATGTGAGGCCAGCAGCCGGATGGTGAGCTATGTGCCTTCCAGGCCTTTCACGTTATGGAGTTTATAATTTAACCGAGATAAAGTGAAACAGAACAATTGAATGGTGTTATGCATCAACCGGCCAAGCGCCATTAAAAATATATTTTGATGTCATCTGTTGCACTGGCTCATGAAGTAAGCGTACGCACACTTTTAGAGTCAAATATTTAAATACAGACTTATCTCATATTAAAGAAAAATGTAAACGCCATCAGATCTATCAGAGATTCATGTTTTGAAACAAACGGCTATGAAACAAGATCTTATTCTTCTTCTTCTTCCTTCCAAGTATTAGGCCAAGGCCTGTTACGATCCTATAGGAAATTTCCCCTCCAGCGTTTCATAGGACAGTGATCTTCGTCCTCTTTCTAGATTGTGTTTCCAACTTAGTTGGTACTGTTTAATATATTCCAAAATTGGCGTAGTCTTCAATTCTTTTAAGATATCGGTGTTCCTTTTCTGATCCCACCAGATGGGAAAAATATCTTGATAAATGATAATCTAAATTTTACATCATGCAGTTAAGCGCCAAGTCTTTCCGATCTTAGAATGTTGATGCATAAAAGTGCCAAACAAGGAAAACAACTTGCAATATCCAATATTGTTAGTTCGGCTGTGCAATAAATAGTGAAGGTTGACTTAAACTTTAAGGGGGTGATGGGTGAAAAATTGACCATTTGAGATCATAATTGGCATTTTTTTGTTTTTTGTACTAAATATAGCCTGTACTCTAATGTATATGTTGGCAAAATTTCAGAGGCCTAAGACGCTTCTAAGTACCCTAAAGTGCTGATTAGGCCTCTATGTTACATTTTATATTTAAACTGCATGCAAATCTTCAAACTTGTTTTTCCACACTTTTATTTACACTGCATTTTTGTACATTCAAAATTGAATGGAATTCACAAATTTTGTCCTAGAAGGTTCAAATATTTACAGCGTGTCCTAAAATGAATGAGTAACAAAATAGTGCATGGGTTTCATGATTGAAGTAGTATTTTAAGAAATAAAAAATAAAATGGATGCAATTATTTTTTATTTTTTTGTAATTCCACATATGAAGTACATTTTTCTCCCTTTGTATTCACATTATAAGAATTCTAATGCATGATGTTTTTCTAAATATTTTAGGGGTCTTGTAAAAAATCAGACATTTTACTAAAAAATTATGGAACCAATTAATTATAATATATGCACATTTTTTTAATATAATATTTAATAACTCATAAAATAAATGTCTCACAAGAATGAAACTTAAACACATCATTATGTATCATGCAGTGAATGTTTGTACAGGGTGAATCATAAATATGGCTATATGTTTGATCGCGTTGTGTGATGAAAATATTACCATTACAGCAAATATGAAATTACCGTTGGAAAGACAATTTTTCAAATTACAACAATGGAATAAAACAAAACAGTGTATAACTTACGTCATTAGTCAAAATGGTGTTGAATATGCAACAGCAAATTACAATTGCTGCATGGACATTAACGTATGCTATTGATCGTGAGGCCGCAAGACGGGCAAGACGTGAGTTTAACGTAGCATTGTAGCCGTCGACTGTGGGGAAGTGGAGAAAACGACTGCTGGAAACGGGAAGGATGCAGAGAAACAAACCACCTGGAAGGCCTCGCATTAGCACGGATGCAGAAACAACGAAGAGAATTGTGGAGGCGTTCGACGCTAGCCCACAAAAATCAATCCGCCAAGCTGCACGTGAGCAGTGATTTGGTTTGTTTTGTTCTATTGTTGTAATTTGAAGGGTTCCCTTTCCAATGATAACATCATCATCATCATCATGAACAAATTCGTTTTAGGCCATGTGGCCTGTACGGTAAACCTAGCGAAGATGGTCTTGATCTTTCCACCGATGTTTTGGTCTTCCTTGGTCCCTATGTCCAGTTGGGGTATATTGCAATGCCAATTTTGGAAGTCTATTTCTTGCCATTCTCCTCAGATGTTTTTTCCATTCTTGCTGGTATCTTTGTATATCTTCATTTAAACTTGTTACTCCAAGTTTTCCTCTGATAGTAGTGTTCCTTTGGTGATCCAGTCTATTAACTCCTAACAATGATCGTAAGAAGCGCATTTGGCTTACTTGAAGTTTATGAGAGTTTCTTTTATTTAAAATCCAAATTTCACTTCCGTATTTTAGAACAGCTTTTGATGTGATGTTATGTAATCTTAGTTTTGTCTCTGTCCTCATCTGTTTACCAAAATGTCTTCGTATTACCCCATTCATTTTATTATATTTTTGTAATTTTGAATCAATGTCACTCTTATACTCTGCAAATACACTTCCTAAGTAAGAGAAATCTGACACTTGTTCTATAATTTTTCCATCAATTCCATCATATTCCCTTTAATAATAATATTTTCGTCACAAAATGCGATCAAACGTATAGCCATATTTCTGAATCACTCTGTACAAAACATCAAGTCTCTAGCTCAAAAAATGTAGAAAATATAAATTTCACACATCACCCCCTTTAAAAGCATTTTTCTCAAAACTTACTTAATGGCGCATAGCCGGTTGATACAAAATGCCATCCAATTTCGCGTATCTTGCGAACGTCACTCATAGATTGAAACGTATTTTCTGCATATGATACAGTAAATTGTACATTTTACTTCGATCTCTTGAGATGAGTGTGCAAAAGCTAGGTTTTGGAAGGAAACGTGAAAATTGAATATATTTCGCAACTGTCTGCATATAAAGCGAGGAGATGCGCTGCATTTCCCTCATGTGAATATATCTGACGCCTTTATTTTATTGTCCTCAGATCTCTCCCCTTCACTTGTCAGATGGACCAATGGCATCAATGTAAAAATCTGAAGTGTCAATATTACCAACCTCTGAAATCTTCACTTATATTCAGTTACAGGACTCCGATCCGTAGCCAATACGTTGAGTCTCGTGTGCAGACAAGTGCGTGGGAGATCTCAGATGTTCCATTTTCGCAAAAATAAAATTTTTTAACCCGACCTAGTCAATAATACATAAACGTATATTTCAAACTACTATATTAGAAGAAAACTAAAAATATATAAAACTATTATTCAACCAGTTATGTTACATGGATGCGAAACATGGACTCTTACTTTTAGGGAGGAAAGGAGGTTACGAGTTTTTGAGAATAAAATAAGAAATGAACTCCTTTGGAGAGAGAAATTAATGTCACCACGTCTGTTGTTAAGACGATTGAAAATCAAATGCTTAAATTGTATGGCCATGTACAAAGAATGGGAAATGAAAGATGGCCAAAAAATATATACCAATGGTCACCCCCTGGAAGAAATAAACGTGGCAGACCAAGATGGAAATGGAAAACCTACGTCCGAACTATAATGGATGATAAGAATTTGGAAGAGGGAGATTGGAATGATAGAGATAAATTGAAACTGAAGACGGCAATCCTATAAGTGGGGGAAAGCCGAAGAAGAAGAAGAAGAAGAAGGAGGAAAATTTTTGGACCAAAGAGAGATGAACAGACAGGACAATGGAGAAGACTGCGTAACAATGAATTACATGTTATTTATAGGAATCCAGATATGAGAACAGTTAAGTCTCGTAGACTGCGATGGGCAGGACATGTGGCACCAATGGGGAAAAAAAGACGTGCATGGAAGCTTCTTGTAGGAAAACCAGTGGAAAAACGCCCAGTTGGTAGACCAAGAATGAGGTGGGAGAACAACATTAACTATGATTTGAGGGAAGTAGATTATGCAGGGGATGATTGGAAAGCATTGGCTCAGGATATTGATGTATGGAGAGCTTATGTCTACGCGGCCATGAACCTTCGTGTTCGATAGTGTCAGTGAGTTAGTTAGAGTTATTTTATATTGGAAGTAAATAAACCGCCTTATGGTTCACATTTTTAAAAATCAATCCTGTTGGGTCTTGTTTACAATACTTCGGCTTTTTACATAATCTAAGATGAATATGAATGATGATGATGATGATGGCCATATGATTTCGGGGACCGTTTGGGCCTTAAAGTTTTTCTGACATTTGTCTTACAGGTGAGGAAAAACCCCGATAAAAATCCCACCCAGGAAAACTGCCCCGACCGGGGATCGAACCCGGGCCCGCTGCGTGACAAGGCGGCACGCTACCTCGAGACCACAGCGGTGGACTATATATATATATATATATATATATATATATATATATATATATTATTATTAATTTTGGTCATGATCACTTATCACTTTGTGTGTGTTCTAGGTAGGAATGGTGAAGGTCTGAAAACTACCGCAATTTAGTTCATATTAGAATCACTTCTAAGTAGAAATTCAGATTTGAAAAACCTCTTCAGTAATAACAGGCGAGTCAATATGTTCTAAGCCAGTTAGTATAAAATTTAAAAACATTCAAGAAGAAAACAAATCAGGAATTTATCAGATCAATTGTGACAAAATTTACATAGGGAAAGCAAAATAATTTTGAAAACAAGGCTGAGAGAACATCTTGGAAATGCCAAAAATGGTGAAGTGGAAAAGTCAGCAGTACCTGCTCATGCTTGGTCCGAAAAAAATCTAATTGATACAAAAGCCAGTCTAATTAAACAAATAGAAAACAAAAAGAACTCACGGTTTGGAAAAAAATCCACATAAAAAAAGGAAAACTTATGAACTTTGAAATTCCCGCGGATTCTTAGTTCATCTGGAGGTTTATCGATCCACCAACAGAGGGAAGAAGCAGTTCTTCTGATCGACATAACATCAGTCAACGAGAAATTACTGAAGATGAAGCTGCCAAGACTGGATATGAGGTGAGGTATAAAAACAATTTAATTTAATCACCTATTGTTTCTCCAAATGCAACAATGACGTCGCGAACCCGCGAGTTAGAGTACGCGATGTAAAATTTCTACTGTTTGTTTTTCTATTGTTTTATTGACATATGAAATAAATTATACCAGTGTATCAATTATAACTATAAGGTTATAGTTGTCCTGAAAGACTATCGTAAAGACTATTAGATCAGGTCGAGGCAGCTCTATTGGATCTAGATTGTGATCAAGAATGGCGATTATTTTGTATTCTTGTTCTTCTTCTTCTACTACAAGGTTTAGGCTATGCAGCCTGTTCCGGCGAAGTTAAAAGTGGAGTCCATCTTCTACGTGGTCGGCCAACATCTCTTGTTCCTCTCCGATTATACAGGAAGGTTCTTTTTCGTATTCTTTAGTTGTTCATTCTCATTAAGTGTTCTGTCCATTTCTTATTATTTTCGCTGATTTTATCCTCAATTTTATATATATTTAATTCTTCTCGTATAGTTTCATTCCTTATTCCATCCGCTCTTGTGCATCCTTTCACATTACGTAAAAACAGCATTTCCGCAGTCTGTATCCTGCTTTTATCCCTTGATTTCATTATCCAATTTTCAATTCCATACAACAACAAAGGAACAGCCATTGTTTTATATATGTATTCTTGTTTCTTAACGAATAATTCATGTAATCAGAGAGCTAATACCCGGCGTGCGCTGCTACGACTAAATAAATGCAAATTAATGTGCTTTTATGTGTAGCTGAATAAGTAAAAGGAAAAATAATTACAAATTTATATTTTTTTAGAAACCCCGTGCTGATTACGCGGCGTTGCCCGGGAATCTATTTATCCCGATCTTATTGACTTAAATTAGCAGAAATACTAAAATTAATGTGTTTTATGTTTAGTTAAATAAGTAGATGGAAAATTTTATATCGTGATTATTTTTAGATAATCAACCTGCAGGAAGAAGAATACCAGGACGTCCACTCAAAAGACTTTAGGATAGTGTTTTTCTTGAGGCCGAAACAGGTCAACAAATGGCCTAAATTCGTGAATGTACTATGATGATGATGATGATATTTTTAGATACCCCGTGCTGTTTACACGACGTTGCCCGGGAATCTACTCATCCCGATCTTCTTGGCATAAATGAGTTGAAAGACAAAAATTAATGCAATTCTTATGATTAGTTGAATAAGTAAAATGAAAAAGTAATTATAAATGTATATCGTAATTATTTTCATATTCCCGTGCTGATTACCCGGTGTTGCCCGGGAATCTACTTATCTGGATCTTCTTGGCATAAATGAGCTAAAAGACAAAATGCGTTATTGTGAGTTATCCGTAAAAGAATACCTGCCATGTGCTGCTATGCTTGCACAGGAACCTACGTACTTGTCTCGATCTTTTTTGGCATCAATGAAACACAAAATTGGATATTGCGAGTTATCCGTAAGAGCTAAACATATGCTGTCATGGACTTTTTTGTAGAGCTTTTTGAGATATTAAATTATGTGTACATTAATTTTGTGTATTTGTTATGGTTTAGGCAGCGTAAGCCATTTAAGCATCCAAGGAGTTACTTTTTCAAGCTTTCTACTACAAAGGGCGATTTTTAAGGGTGTAGGAGTTGAGTATCACAATTCTCTTATAGCCTATGTTCATCCCGGGAATCTCCTGAACATTTTGCAAAAAGCTCCATCACAATCGGACCAACGGTAGGGCCGCACATAAAGTATAAACAAACAAACAAACAAACAAACAAACATACATACACTTATTTTTATATATTAGATTAAATTTTTCTTATAATAATTTATTTTTACTGTTTCCACCTGTGAAATTTGGATGTTTCTGAAATTACTGCTCATTTGGTGAATAGGTTTGCTACCAGTGAGTGATGCTGCCTTCACTTTATACTGAGGGCAGCGTATGAGAAATGCCAGATTTATGGAAGTGAGCGATATCCAGACCATCATAATGTGGCTTCATGCCAAACAGATCTATCTGTACCAAACATCCAATTCAGGGGACAAAAACTTTAAGAAAAATGTGAGTTTTTTCCCCTGAATGTGTTGTAACCAACAAACAGCATTTCTTCCTTTCAAAACAAAGTAAATATATCACTGAAAATCAACAAAGGAGAGAAATTTCACTCTGAGTAAAGCATCCAAAATGCGAAGAAAACACATTTTTCTTCTTTTATTAGTATTCTTAATTCATTATGTTATTTAGTAATCAAGGAGTAAAAAATGTTTTCTAGATTTTCTTCATCACAATCATCATTCAATAATCAAGATTTTAGTCCTAGTGACTAGTTCCGGTCTCATTATCCATTCAGAATTTGGAAATCAGAGAACTTGACTTCGTTTTCCTATTGGGTGATACTTTAAAATGGGGATTCTATGCTAAGGTAACAACTACATAAATTCATAAGTAATGCCACGAGATGATTTCCAAATCATCGATAAATTCACGAGGAGTAAATTTATATAGAGGATTTGGAAATCAAGAGTGGCCTTTGTTAGGACTATTTAACGAATAAAATTAAGCTGTTTACTCACAAATCATTATTTAACTACAGTTATTTTAAATATATATATATATATATATATATATATATAATGTAAACGGCGATGTTTGAAAACAAATGAGCAACGTTTGTTATGTTTCATTTGTTCATCACTGCAACCAGATCATATTATTTATTGCCAAAGGATCGCAATATTATAACAATGCACCCTAGCGGAGAAAAAGATAAACACATCAAACTGTTTATAACTAACATGTTAATTAATTTCCGATGTCCTATGATGTAAATGTATCAATTATATTTTTCTGAAACGTTATTACTTGGGAAATAATACGTTCAAGAAAGTGCAAAAGTGGTTTCTTTTTTGTGATATAATCAATTGCTACAAATGTTTTCATATTATATCCCGCAAGCACTATCTGGTTTCATTCGTGCACTATATAATACAATTTGGTAGCCATATGCTACATCTTACATCTTAATATATAAATTGTTATATTCAATGTTTTTTCTTAGAGAGTCAGTCACTGCAAAATAATGCTCTGACCTACTGAGAATGTTAAAAAGGAGGAGCTTGATTTTAAAGTGATAAAATTAAATTGATAAAATCGAAGTGAAAAACGACTGTGATTGGTTGTAAATCAAAATTTATTAAAATTTGATTGGTCATTGACTCCCATTTGGGGCATGAGTTAAAATTAAGGTTAATGTAATTCTGCCACTCATTCTTGGTTTACCAAAGGGACGTTTTCCTACAGGAAGCTTCCATGCACGTCTTTTCATTCCCCATTCCTGCTACATGCCCTGCCCATCGCAGACTACTAGACTTAACTGTTCTTATTATATCTGGTTTCCTTTAAAGACCATGTAGTTCACCGTTAAGTAGGTTTCTCCACTCACCTGTCTGTTCACTTATCTTTATCCAAAATTTTCCTAAGAACTTTATTCTCAAATACTCGTAACCTCCTTTCCTCCCTTAAAGTAAGAGTCCATGTTTTGCAACCATATAATATAACTGGTAGAATAACAGTCTTATATATTTTCAGCTTAACGTTTTTTGAAAGGAGTTGGGACGTCAAGAGTCTCTGCAATGCATAATAGCACGCATTTCCAGAATTGAGCCTATGTTTAATTTCTTTGTGCATCTCATTCCTATTTGTGATTATTGTTCCAAGTTATTTGAATTCAGCCACTTCCTCAAAATATCCCTCGTTTCTTATTAGCTGTCCATTTCTATAATATAATGTATTTCTATGTGTGGCCATATATTTAGTTTTATTGACATTTACTTCCAGTCCCAATTACTTAATGTTACTCAATAGTGTGTACGTATTGGCTCTTAGTATCTCCTCCCTATCGCCCAATAATAAATATCGTAATAAACAAACAGCTTATTAATACCATTGAGTTGTAGGCCTTCCTCGTCCTCTAAAAGATCTGATGACATGCTCTAGTACAAAATTAAATAGTAGAGGAGATAGTGCAACTCCTTGCTTCAACCAATTGTGGATTTCAAAAGTATTCGAAAACTGTTTGTATACACGCGCCCTACTCTTTCTGCCATTTAGAAACATTCGTATAAGTCTAACAAAGTATATATATATATATATATATATATATATATATATATATATTTTCTCCTCAGACCAATAGCAGGATATCAAAGAACAGGCAAAATATATAACACAGAAATAAGACAACAACTAAAAGTAGAGGAATTAAACACAACAATAGTGAAATACAGAACAAACTGGAAAGAACACTTGGCAAGGATGACTGAGAATATAATACCAAAAGCAGCATACAGCTATTCACCACGAGGAAGAAGAAGTTTGGGAAGACCAAAGAAAAGATGGAAACAGCAGCAATTTGGAGCCGGAACAGGCTAGTAAATAAGCCTAAACCGTGAAGAAGAAGAAGAAGAAGAATATATTAATATTAAAAGTAAAAACCGTTATTCGAACTATGAAAATGCAGTCGTACATCTGATTTGTTTACATTACTACTGGATCTTAGCTGGGAATTAGTATGGGAAAATTAAACAGGATTTGAAACAATTTCCTTGTAGCAGTTGGAGAGAGGAGATGTCGTTGAATCGGAATTAAGGACGGTGTGATTTTGTGTGTCGCAAGCGTACACTAAGGAACCGTTTTGTACTCATGGAGATTAGATTACGGGTGGAACAGGACAAGTTGATGCGGTTACGTTACATCTTCTCCCAGGAGAAATACACTTCCAACTCTTTTTACATTCTGTGCGCGCTTTCATCACAAACTTCTATACTATATACTGCATCATTTCAGTATCGCAAAAATACCAGCAAATTAAAAATGGCCATTTAACTCATGCCCCAAATGGGAGTCATTAACCAATCACATTTCAATGATTTTTTATTTACAACCAATCATAGTCGTGTTTCGCCTAGAATTTACCAACTGAAGTCTATCATTAAAGAGAGCTCCTCCTTTTTAACATTCTGAATAGGTCATAGCATTATTTTGCAGTGACCGACTAATATATACAAATATATATATATATATATATATATATATATATATATAAATGTGTATGCATATGCCTATATGTATATACATAGGGCCTATATATATATATATATATATATATATATATATATATTGCATGAATGTCAGCAGATAGTGCATGCAGGAGCAAATATAAAAAACATTTGTATCAATTGATTATACCACCAGAAAGAGAAACCACTGTTTGCACTTCCTTCTTCTTCCTTCCAAGTATGGCCAAAGCCTGTTACGATCCTATAGAAAATTTTCCCTTATGGGAAATTCTCGTATAAGACTTGAAAGCATAATAATAGTCCCTTCGATTGGTTGCTAGCCAAAGGAAGGCAAGACCAGTGATGGGGCTGCCATCTTATAGCCTCTGGTCAGGCATGGAAAAAAAGGAAGGACTCCCTAGCCCTCGGATGCCCTAATAGCGTTGGGGTCGAAAAAACAAGAGTTAACCAAGAGAGGTTAGATAGTAAAGTTAAAAGAGTGCAAAACACAAGTAAGTGGAAGAAATGTTTTGCACAGCTTGGGCACCTTGTGGTCGCCATCCACATATCCCCTAGATGAGGACCCCTTAGGGGTTGCACTTCCTTAAACGAATTATATTCCAGGAAATGACGTTGCAGAAAAATATAATTGACATATTTACATCATAGGACATCAGAAATTAATTAATACCTATAATGTTGGTTATAAATTTCTCCACTAGGGTGCATTTTTTCAATATTGCGATCCTTTGGCAATAAATAATATGATCTGGTTGCAGTGATAAACAAAAGAAGCAAATCAAGCGTACCAATCGTGTCTCATTTGTTTTCAAACATCGCCGTTTACATTAAATATATAAATATTTTAAAATAACTATATTTAAATAATGATTTGTAAGTAAACAGCTTAATTTTATTCGTTAAATAGTCCTAACAAATGCCACTCTTGATTTCAAAATCATCTAGATAAATTCGCTCTTCACTTCGCGAGTCGTGAAATTATCGATAATTTGGAAATCACTCGTGGCATTACTTATGATGAATAATTTAGTTAAGTAGTTTCACCTAAAACTTACCAAGAAGGTGGGTTTCAGATTAAGAAAAAAATACTATAATGGAAGGTATAATTAACTAACTCACTGGCACTATAGAACCCACAGGTTCATGGCCGCTCGTACATAAGCTCTCCATACATCCCTATCCTGCGCTAATATTTTTCCAGTCATTCCCTGTACAATGTATTTCCCTCAAATCATAGTTACTCTCCCACCTCATTCTTGGTCTACCAACAGGGCTTTTTCCTTCTGGTTTTCCTACAAGAAACTTCCATGCACATATTTCATTCCCATATTTGAATTCAGGAGAAAAAATACTATCATAATCACATATTTGTCCACCGCTGTGGTCTCGAGGTAGCGTGCTGCCTTGTCACGCAGCGGGCCCGGGTTCGATCCCCGGTCGGGACAGTTTTTCTGGGTGAGGTTTTTATCGGGGGTTTTCCTCACCTGTAAGACAAATGTCAGGAAAACTTTAAGGCCCAAACGGTCCCCGAAATCATATGGCCATCGCAATCATCATCATTCACATTCATCTTAGATTAGTCATCGGATTAGGGACTCTCCTGGCGCACCATTATCATCATCATCACCCATCATATCATCGGGGCAACGTAACCCCTCCTTCCAGGCGCCCCAACCTCAGAAGTGGGTTACAAAACGCCATGCCAGGAGAGAAACCAGGAATGTCGAAAGACAACCTGGGCATTTGCAAAAAAAAAACCACATTTTTCTTTCTGAGACAAAAAAAAAAGTTTATTTTTTGTTGCTCAGTATTATTAAAGCAAGGTATGTTTTTCTCCGAAAGGTATTTTCCTTAACTGATCACCAGAACTTCTTTTCACAGTAATTTATCATTCTCTTGCGTTCTGTCAAGAATTCTTGTAACTTTTTAGCGCTTCCCTAGTTACAAACGTAAGATCTGCTGCAGTTGGATGAAAACTAAGAATGCAAATGAATATTTCAACGTGGAAAGAAAATTAAATTCTGTGAACGACCCTTCGTAAGGGCTATAAAACAAGAAGGGAATACATTTGTTAACAAAGTGAATTTTATTGCATTTTCACTCGCGATGTTAAGAGACCCTATAGATTCACCAGCTCAGCAGTTCGATGTATCGCTCGCTAGACTCAAGAGCAAATACAACACAGAGAAGTTGATCTCTTACTTAATTACTCTTTCCAAAGTCACAAGTGGATCAAATTAAACAAGAGAAGAAAGAATTCCCTTCCTTAAGTACCTTATCTTCAACTATTTCATATTGACCGCTTACTAAGCGCATCTTTTGTCCAGATCCTAGCATCTAGGCTATATTTATTCAGCCTGGTGGAGTTAATGCCATGTGGCCTTCTCTTCCACTAGCCAGGACAATGATGCGAGGTTGGGAAGTGGTTTTTACAGAAGGGAGAAAATCTTAAAAACCGTGTGATAGCAAGGTCTTTCATTTCCGAGATTCTGTTAAAAACACTTCACAAACGTGCGTTGTACATTATTTTTTGCGCGATGGTGTTTTCAAAATAATAAACAACAGTAAAATAATATATTTGTTGGAAATATTTGCGTTCATTATAAACAACTGACTAACGTTAACAGTGTGGACAATGTTTAATAGTTGCTACAGGAGGCCGTGACAACAATCAGCCACAAAATGGCGGCAAGTAGGTATTTATCGTTTTATATTGTTTCAAATAAAGTTCAATTCATTTAAAATGCAGTGATTTGTTTCGTTATAATATATGTTAACACTACCTTTTGGACGTTATTTAAAAAAATTCCTAGCCAGGATCGAACCTGGGCCTGCATCGTCGCAAGAAAGCATCTTATCGACTGCTCTACTGAAGTGAACGATACAAACACTGACTGCATCAGAAGTAAGCGCTAATTTACTATTGATTGGTTTAAGACACATTACTTGCTTTCAGTCATCTGATAAAATTCAATTAATAAATGTATTTGTTGAAATTCTTTCAATAACGATTGGTATAAATCTATGATTGGCCTCTTATGCCGCCGGATTTGACCTCAAAAGAGACAACACATGTAACAACTTATCAGTGTGAATCGCTCTTCAGAACTTCTAACTTTCCACCATCAAGAGGTGCGCCATCATTTTTTTTCAAAGGCTGTACATTATACGAAACAAATAACTGCATTTTAAAATTAACTGCACTTTATATTTAACAATATAAAACAATAAATAGTACTTGCCGCAATTTTATCACTAATTGGTGCCACGGCCACCTGTTATTTTATCACTAATTGGTCTCACGGCCTCCTGTTGTTTCAACTAATAAACATTGCCCACACTGGGTGAGTCAATTGTTTATAATGAACTCAAGTATTCCCAACAAAGATGCTATTATTTTACTATTATTTATTGTTTTTCTTGTTTATACTGGTTTTCGTTATTGTTTTATCTTTATCTTTGTTTGTTTTACCTGTTTGTTAACTTTCTTTAATTCTCACATAGACACAAGGACAGGAGACACACACCCAGACCCAAGGTGGAGATTTAAAATCCCCTACCCCGCCGGGAATCGAACCCGGGTCGCCGGAGTGGAAGGTAGGGACTCTAGCGACTTCGCCATTGCGACGGACGATAAAAAAAATAAAAATATTTTTAATTTCTTCCTTTCTCGTTTTCTTTCGTTTACACTGTTCTTCCTTTTTTGTTTAACATTTGTTAACCTTTTTATCTTATTCACACATACAAACACAAGACAGGACGCACACCCAGACCCAAGGTGGAGATTTAAAATCCCCTACCCCGCCGGGAATCGAGCCCGGGTCGCCGGAGTAGAAGGTAGGGACTCTACCGACTACGCCACGGCGACGGACTTTAAAAGTATGAGATGAGTATGGAGAAATAGTGGAATGAAATTGTGGCAGGGGAAAACGGGAGAAACCCCGAGAAAAACCTGCCCAAGCTCCGTTTCGTTCATCACGTGACCGAGACTCGATCTCGGGATCCCAGCGGTGAGAGGCGAGCGTCTAATCGCTTGCGCCACAGAGCTGCCTCATTTGGTAGAGTGTCCTTGTCTAATGTAGCACATAACAAACAAAGAAAAATAATGAGATATGGAAAATTAATTTTAGTAATATATACTCCAAGCGCGACAGGCCTAGAAGGCCCTTGGCCTACCAGCCGGCTGCTGGCTACACTAATTGGTCCCACGGCCTCCTGTTATTTTATCACTACTTGGTCTCGCGGCCTCCTTTTGTTTCAACTAATAAACATTGCCTACACTGTTAACGTGAGTCAATTGTTTATAAAGTAAAGTGATCCCACAACAGACCCGGTGGCCCTTGGGGTAGTAGGAGGTTACGGCTCTCACTTTTTCTAGATAATCGGCACTTTATGTCAGCCGGGTTGTCAGCCCTGCGTGACGGCCGCCTTTACCCCCAGAACAGGCGTCTGGTACTCATTTCAATTAGAGGCTGAGTCGACCCCAGGGCCATAGTGCCGCCAGAGGGTTTGGGTCAGTTTAAAAATCCTGACCCCAACGGGACTTGAACCCTCGACCCTCCGGCTTGTAGCTCAGTCCCTTAACCACTACGCTACGGCGTGCCCCCCAATTGTTTATAATGAACGCAAATATTTCCAACAAATATGTTATAATTTTAGTATAATTTATTATTATGAAAACACCATCGCGCAAAAAATATTGTACAACGCACGTTTGTGAAGCGTTTTACAGAATCTCGGAAATTAAAAACCTCGCTGTCGCTGGGTTATTAAACATTTTCCTCGATTCGGTAACAACCACTTGCCAACCTCGCATCTTAATATACTCTTCTTCAAGTTGCGAGCGCTAGTGATCAGGTACGAGACAACCTAATAAAATCGTATTTATGGGCTATTATTACTTTTAAAGGGAAAATTCAATCGGCCTGTGCATATGATAAATTAACAGGTTTCCATGGACGTCAAAGTCATTTGCAAAGAGAGAACTCTCTTAGAGCCGCAATCACTGTGAATTACGACATTAAATGTTACATGTGAGTCACAAAAGGGTTATTTGCATTTTTCATGTGTGGGATTACAGTCCATTAGCCCGTGTGATGTATCGCCTGCATTCAAATGCACCCTCACGCTTCTGTTAACTGCACCAGCCATCACAATCAACCCTGTATGTGACCAGAAATATATATTTAACGTTACAAATATTAAAAGTGCGTCATGCAGGAACCGCGTAAATTGGGGATTTCCCTAATTCGAATTTATGTCCGATTTTGTGTGTTTGTCACTCAACGTCTCCTAAACGATTGGACCGATTTTGATGACTATTTACCACATGCCCCAAATGGGACTCAATGCCCAATCACATTTCAATGATTTTTTATTTACAACCAATCACAGTCGTGTTTCGCCTACAATTTACCAATTAAAGTTTATCATAATAAAGAAAGCACCTCCCTTTTGACATTCTGAGTAGCTAATAGCCGAGCGGTTAGGAAGCCTTGGCGCAGAGCTACGGGACTTGCGCTGGTTCGAGTCTCCATGGGGGAAGAAATTTTCTCATGGTATTTCGGCCAGTATGGGACCGGTGCCCACCCAGCATCGTGAGGCAATTGGGTAGCTACAATAAGTAGCGGCTCCAGGTTGAGGAACCAGCTATAACGGCTAGGGGACTCTACATGCTAACAACATGTCACCCCTGCACTGGCTGTTGATCATCTACCTCTGTGATTGACACATGTGGATGTGAAGGGCCAGCAGCCGGCTGGTAAAAGGGCACCGCTGAAAAGTGGAAAGACCCTCAATCGGAATCGGAATTATTTTGCAGTGACTGACCCTCTAAGAAATATGGCTACCAGATTATATAGTGCATGAATGTCAACACATAGATAATGCGGGAGTTAATATAGAAACATTTGTAGCAATTGATTATACCACCAAAAAAGGAAACCACTGTTTGCACTTTCTTAAATGTGTTTTACCCAGGTAATAACATTGCAGAAAAATATAATTGTCATATTTACATCATACGACATCAGAAATGAATTAACATACAGTTTGATGTGTTTCATTTTTTTCTCCGCTAGAGTGCATTCTTACAATATTGCGTTCCTTTGGCAATAAATAATATGATCTGGTTGCAGTGATGAACAAAATAAGCAAATGAAGCGTACCAATCGTTTCCCATTTCTTTTCAAACATCGCCGTTTACATTAAATACATAAACATTTTAAAATAACTATAGTTAAAAATGATATGTGAGTAAACAGCTTAATTCTATTAGTTAAATATTCCTAACAAATGCCACTCTTGATTTCCAAATTCACTAGATAAATTCACTCCTCACTTCGTGGGTCGTGTTGGAAATTACTCGTGGCATTACTTATGATAATGATCCTAAAGAATCAGAGTTATTAAAAAATAAATATACAAAAAATGCACTTATTTGACATTTTTCTTAACATTTTCACTATTCGGTCCCCTTAAACTTACCAACACATTGTCCTTTATATCCCTCCTCATCACACTGTATATTATTCATTATCTTTTACGGTGTCACTTACCAAAACATGGAATTCCCTTCCGCCCTATGTCAGAGACTGTCAAACTATAACATCCTTCAAGAACAAACTAAAGAATTATTTAATAACAAACTAACTTATACACCCCACTGATTGTATTCTTTTAACAATTAATAAATTTAATTATTTATGAAAATAATATTAAGATTAATATTTTCTTTTGTTTTAAATATTGTATAATCGTAAAAGTCCTGAGCCGTAGCCGAGCGGTTAAGGTAGGAAGCCTTGGCGCAGAGCTACGGGACTTGCGCTGGTTCGAGTCTCCATGGGAGAAGAAATTTTCTCATGGTATTTCGGCCATTATGGGACCGGTGCCCACCCAGCATCGTGAGGCAATTGGGTAGCTACAATAAGTAGCGGCTCCAGGTTGAGGAACCAGCTATAACGGCTGGGGGACTCGATATGCTAACCACATGTCACCCCTACACTGGCTGTTGATCATCTACCTCTGTGATTGACACATGTGGATGTGAAGGGCCAGCAGCCGGCTGGTAAAAGGGCAACCGCTGAAAAGTGGAAAGACCCTCAATCGGATAATCGTAAAAAATTCTTATTAGTTTTAGTCTTAATTTTAACTAACATTAACTGGTTGCATTATAGATCGTAATATAATAGATATTATATTTTTGATCAAATTTTTATTTAGTATTTAATATTAGAGTTAATTGAGATTGTTGTATTCTGATGTAATATATGTTTGTCCTGGCGAGTGGAAGAGAAAGCCACATGGCCCCAACTCCACCAGGCTAAATAAATCTAATCTAATCTAAACACCGCGGGTTTTCGAAGCCGGGTCGCTAGAATAAAAGACAGAGACAGACTGGAGTTTGTACTTAAATTCCTCGCCAATATATTACCTCCACTCTAGATGATATTCTGTAGAAATTATCAGTTTCTTTTTACCGTGTGATTTAGGTTTTAATTTTGAGCAGCAGTTGTTGAAGATAGAAGAAGATTAGTATTTTAGTACCCAGCATGCATCGGGGCCACCGTGAAATCTGAAGTCTCTTCCATTTTCAACAAGACTCTTAATTAAAAACGTCAACCATCTGTAAAACACAGGGAATTGAGTATCTCTTTCTCCGTCTAGCAGGATATCGCTTCGTTTCCTCAACAAACCATCTCCTGTATTAGGAAAACTTCACTTCTTTTTCAAGTCAACTTGTGCCACGTGAATTCACTCTCTTTTCGACCAAATTCACTTTAACGAATTTACTGCCTTAAAGCTGATATCACAACTCTGGGCTCAACAGCAGTTCTACTTACCCTTGATTTTTTATTTCTTCTTCTTCCTTCCAAGTATTAGGCCAAAGCCTGTTACGATCCTATAGAAAATTTTCCCTCCAGCGTTTCATAGGACGGCCCAATGATCTTTGTCCTCTTCGTATATAATTATAAACAGCTTTGGGGATCCGATTTGAACTCATTCTTTTTAGATGGTGTTTCCAATTTGTTTAATATATTCCAAAATTGGCATAGTCTTCAATTTTTTCAAGATATTGGTGTTCCTTTCCCGATCCCATCTGGTGTAACCCGCTGTTCTGCGCATGAATCTCATTTCACAAGCCGTTATTCTGCTTCCATGTTGTCTTTTTAGTGTCCATGCTTCACTACCATAGGTCAACACTGGTCTTGCCAAAGTGTTATATAAACGTAATCTGGTGTTTTTTGTACAAGGGATGGTTTCATAACTTGATTAATAATTCCCAAACTTTTATTATAACTGGTAATTTTTTCAGGGATATCCTTTTCATCCCAGATAGAGAGATAATATCCAAGATATTTAAATTGATTAGATCTCTCTAAAATTTTATTCTAGAGACAGACTTTACTTTGTATGGGGTCCTTCCCATGAAATGCCATAATTTTAGTTTTGTTAATTGATATTTCCATAATAAATTTGGCACCTATTTTTTGTAAATTATAAATTGATCGTTGCAAATCATTTTCGGAAAGTGCCAGAAGAACTAAATCGTCTGCAAAAAGAATAGCATCGAGTTTGAGATTCCTATTGATGGGTATATATCCTCGTTGTGTTTTCCTCCATTCGTTTATTAATTTATTCATGTATATAATGAAAAGCACCGGTGAAAGTCCACATCCCTGTCTTACTCCAGTGTTGATCTTTTCCCAAGAAGATAATTTGCCATCTTGTTTAACAGAGATTTCATTATCTTTATAGATGTTGAAGATATTAATAATATATTGTTGTGGAACGTTATCATCAGCTAAAATTTGTAATAATATATTTCTGTCTACTTTGTCAGTTTATTGTTGTAAACTATATCTCTTCTTCTGTATTTACAAACTTTTTTTAATATTTTTAACTTTTTCAAACAATTTTTATAACAGTACTAGCTAATACGCCTAAATAAATGAAAATGAATGTGCTTTTATGTTGAGTTGAACAAGTAAAAGGAAACATTATTATAAATTTATATTTTTTTTAGATACCCCCTACTGATTACCCGGCGTTGCCCGGGAATCTACTTATCCCGATCTTCTTGACATAAATGAGCTGAAATACGAAAATTAATGTGTTTTACGTTTAGTTAAATTAAGTATATAGAAAATTTTACATCGTAATTATTTTAGATACCCCGTGCTGTTTACCCGACGTTGTCTGGGAATCTACTCATCCCGATCTTCTTGGCATAAATGAGCTAAAAGACAAAAAATAATGTACTTCTTGTGATTAGTTAAATAATTAGAATGAAAAGTAATATTATTAATGTATATCGTAATAATTTTAAGATTCCCCGTGCTGATTACCCGGTGTTGCCCGGGAATATACTTATCTCGATCTTCTTGACATAAATGAGCTAAAAGACGAAATTCGTTATTGTGAGTTATCCGTAAAAGAATACCCGCCATGTGTTGCTATGTTTGCACAAGAATTTACGTATTTGTCTCGATCTTCTTAGCATCAATGAAAGACAAAAATTGGTTATTGTGAGTTATCCATAAGAGATAAATATATGCTGTCGCGGACTTTTTTGTAGAGCTTTTTGAGATATTCAATTCTGTGTACATTAATTTTGTGTATTTGTTATGGTTTAGGCAGCGTAAGACATTTAAGCGTCCAAATAGCTACTTTTTTCACGTTTTCCACTACAAAGGGCGATTTTTAAGGGCGTAGGATATAAGTATCACAACTCTCTTATAGCCTATGTTCATCCCGGGAATTTCCTGAACATTTTACAAAAAACCCCATCACAATCGGATCAACGGTATGGCCGCGCATAAAGTACGAACCAAAAAACATTCATGTTTATATTTTGTATTTGACAAATTTTTAAGTATTTATTTAAAATTCGCAAATCACAATATTATGACACCCTTAGACAATATTGTGATGCTGACTGCTATTTTCTCCACAGAGTATATTACTTACTCCATGATTTTTCTATCGCTGGTTGGAACGGTATGATATTAGATCCCACAATTCGTTTTGAGACTCATAGTGGCCAACCTGAGGAAGTTGACTCTGAAAAGAAAGCCATATATCAGCCAACAATTGACTATTACAAAGATAAATACCAACTAGATAGTATAACTGTCACAGGATTGATGATCGGGGCAAGAGGTACTATACCAGGATTCCCAGCCAAATTTTGGAATTCCTTAGATTTGGACAGGGTGTATCTTTCTAAAATTGCCATCGCTGCCGTTAGAGGATCAATTTCAATTTGAAGAAACCATTTTTACAAAATTTCTACTTTGTAGTATGTATACTTCAATTAGAACTACAATTTAATTTTTTTTAATGTATTTACAAAATGTATTTTATAAATTCAAAAAATTAATTGTCTGTATCACTTTGTCCTTGTGGCGGTCCTCTAATGAGGAAAGTTATATATAATAAAAAAATCTCCAGCCGACCCGATGGTAATGGTAAGCACAACCCCAGCAAAAAATCTATACCGGAAATATTTTGTAATAACAACGCTGCTAGTGAAAAATTTCACTCAACTGATAGATGAATGCGTGTGGCGTTTTTATTAACACCATGTATAGTTTTGGACATCGAATTTGACCGATCTCCTGAATGATATTTTTTCTCTCCATATTTCGCTATAGCGAACGGTTGATACAAGATTGCATTAAAAACTATTGGAAACAAGGAACGTAAAACTCGCGGTTTTCTTGCTCCTCCTCTCTTTTCCTTATCACATTTTTAATATTCCCTTTTTTCAGTTTCACTATTTACTGTCTCAGTAATATAATGTACGGCTAAAAACTATTATATAGTTACCTTGTAGGTCCGTCTCCTCAACTTAAGTTCTTTTAAAACTCTGTAGGCCTTTCAGGACTAGTCCCATCATCAGCAGAATGCATTAGGTCCGTTCTTGTTGACCCTTGTTGAAGCACTGACTTGGTTGTGAGAATTTTGTACAGAGGATTGTGTGGATTATGTGTGTATTCATTGAGAATCAGGTTGTTGTTGATTTCTCTTAGGATTGCGATTTCCTCCAGTATATTTATTCTCGTTGGAATGTTTTCTCTATGTACTATTGTGAGATTCCAACGAGAATAAATATACTGGAGGAAATCGCAAACCTAAGAGAAATCAACAACAACCTGATTCTCAATGAATACACACTTAATCCACACAATCCTCTGTACAAAATTCTCACAACCAAGTCAGTGCTTCAACAAGGGTCAACATGAACGGACCTAATGCATTCTGCTGATGATGGGACTAGTCCCGAAAGGCCTACAGAGTTTTAAAAGAACTTAAGTTGAGGAGACGGACCTACAAGGTAACTATATTATAGTTTTTAACCGTACATTATATTACTGTGAACTAATACCTCAACGGAAAATCACCATGAATTTTACTAGTATCGATTCACTGTCTCGCTGTTAATGTGACCCAGGTGCTTCCACCTTTCTCTGTTCTTTGCCACTCTTGACCATTGTCTTCCTGCGGTCATGTCGCACCGATGAACCACTAAGAGATTGACACATCGAGTCACCATATGGGACCCAAAAATAGGATAGAGGAACGTGGGCAGGCAAAGAACCATAACACTATATAGCCTTAATATTATAATGATATTGTGAAAAGAAAACAATTAATGTCTGAACAAGGAATCGAACCGTGGGCATCTAGTTCTCCAGATTAGTGTGCGGTCTTTGTTTACATTCTGTGTTTTTCTGACTACCCACATGCACCTATTGCATATTTATCTATTTCGCCAATTTTAACATTTCTAAGATGTTGTTACAACCTTGTATTTTACATAATCTACAATTATGGGGTAAGTTGTTAAATCAAACTCAATTTATTAACTAGCCTACTCTACTTTGTGTAAGAGAACCTCGGACATCATAGACATTATAGAAAAGAAAAGATTACAGTGGTATAGCCATGTCAAAAGAATTCCAGAACAAAGATTACATAAACTTTTGATGGAATTGGTCCCAATGGAAACGAAGACCAAAGAAAACCTGGATAGAGGGTGTGCAAGTGCCATTATTACACTGTTCAACATGATTTTTGTCTCATGAGTACCAATAGTTGTACTTAATGCAGTTTTTTATCGATTTTCAAATATGTATTCGGAATTTCTCCTTCACCCACAGTTTTTTTATTTCAATTTCAATTAATGGATTTAAATAATTATTTTTTAATAAACTTTTTTCCCTCCATTTGCTCACTGTAAAACAAAACCAAATGAGCTAACTCAAATGGTTTCAGCTATGGAAAAGAGATATCAAAGCAAATGGAATCCTAATATGCTGGCCGATTATTGTTGGACCATCAAGAGGGATGCTCCACAGGCGAAATATAGCAGAAAATCATTTTTTTACTTTCTAAGTCAGTCCGAATGTTCGAATATTGTGTAGTTATGAATGTAGAAAATATTAAAGTGTTTGAAATTATAAAAACCTGTCTCTCGGAAACCTTGCGTGATGGAGAAAAACCGATATCATATTTGAATTCAGGAGAAAAAATACTATCAGAATCACATATTTTTCTTTCTGAGACAAACACATATTTGTTTTGTTGCTCAGTGTTATCAGAGGATTGGAGGAAGATCAATGGATGGAGAGAGAGGAATGGCGTTTGGTTTCCGGAAGACAACGGCAGCTGTCATGATACCGGATGATGATGACTATTTAACTCATGCCCCAAATGGGAGTCAATGACCAATCATGTTTCAATGATTTCTGTTTTACAACCAATCAGAGTCGTGTTTCGCAAAATATTTATCAGTGTTATATTTACCATATTAAAGAAAGCTCCTCCGTTTTAATATTCTGAACAGGTCTGACCAATATTTTGCAGACTGAGCTTGTAAGAAATACGGCTACCAGATCGTATATATAGTGCATAGATGTCAACACATAGCGCTTGCAGGAGTTAATATAAAAACATTTGTAGCAATTTATTATACCACCAAAAAAAGAAACCACTATTTGCACTTTCTTAAATGTATTTTTTCCCAGGTAACAATCCAAAAAAATATAATTGTCATATTTACATCATACGACATCGGAAATGAATTAATATACAGTTTGATGTGTTTCATTTTTTCTCCACTAGAGAGCATTCTTGCAATATTGCGTTCCTTTGGCAATAAATAGTATGATCTGGTTGCAGTGATAAACAAAAGAAGCAGATGAAGCGTACCTATCGTTTCTCATTTGTTTGCAAACATCGCCGTTTACATTAAATATATAAATATTTTAAAATAAATATAGTTAAATAATGATTTGTGAGTAAACAGCTTAATTTTATTCGTTAAATAGTCCTAACAAATGCCACTCTTGATTTCCAAATTCTCTAGATAAATTCACTCCTCACTTCGTGAGTCGTGAATTTATCGATAATTTGGAAATCACTCGTGGCATTACTTATGATAATCTACTTTTTTTTACCGCTCCATGGAAAGAGACTCACATTTTAACGGTGGATCCAATTCCGTGTCTGAAGCTATACATTTGATTGAGTTCTCAAATTAGAGCGCGTAAATCATCTTACAGAATATCGGCTTCCATTGAGACAACTCTGCATACGCCCACTCTCTAGAGAGATGTAAGATCAGTTGCAGAAGTTTGTTCTGTATACCAGAGCATCAAATTACCAGAATTAATTAAGTATATCAGAATAACAGTCCGGAACGTTGGGTTCTATTTCATTCTGTCAGTTGTTCTGCAAGAATTAGCTTCTGGTATTGAGCATAAAAATGATTCAATTATATATTTTCTCTTTATTCTTCGTCTCATTGTAAAATTGTATACGTTACATAAACATGGAGAGAGTAGTTTAGCAAAATTTATTACTATTTTGTTTTTAAAATTAATGTAATGTAATCCATGCAATATTTTTATGTAATGGGACATGCTAAGGATTTCAATAAATCTATCTATCTTCGGGTTTTTGCAGCTGCTGCCGTCTTCCCGTGCCAAACCTCCAAAACCTACGATCTTGGGCATCTTCAATGCTTAGCCCTCTTGCTTGCATTAATGTCTTCATGCTCTCCATCCATGTTAACTTCGGTCTCCCTCTCTTCCTCCTTCTGGACGGAAGCCATTGATATAGTAGCTTCGGCCATCGCTCATCTTCCATTCTTAAAACATGTCCTAACCACTTTAATTCCTTCTCCTCAATTCTTTCAATTATGCTTTCTTCTGCTTCCATTATGTTTCTTATTCTTCTTCTTCCGAATGCAGTATTGGGTGATGATGCCCGTTCTGCGACTACAAAAACTGATATTTCCATCGGTTGAAGGGTCTTCCGAGGTCTCTTTTGCCTTTAGGGTTCAGGTGGTAAATCATCTTTGGTAAACGGGAATTTGACATTCTCTGGATGTGTTGGAACCATTTAATCTGATAATTTTGTATATGTTCAACCATTTCCCTACTATTCCACTGCATCCTTATCTCATCACTTTTCATTCTATCCCTTAATGTTACTCCAGTTAGTGATCGGAGGAATCTCATTTGTGAACTATTAATGCGGGATTTATCTTTTGCTCGAAGTGTCCAGCATTCAGTCCCGTATAGTAGAGCAGGTTTGGCTATGGCATTATGAAATCTCAATTGGATTTCTTTCCTCATTTGTTTACCAAAATTTCTCCTAATTACACCATTTAATCTGTTATATTTTTCTAAATTTGTTTCCACATATTTTTGATTATGAAACTGCGATATATTATTACCTAAATAATTAAAGTGTGATACTTGTTCTATTGGTTTATTATTTATTATTATTTTTACTCTCGAAAGTCCCTTTCCAGTGATTGCCATGGATTTGGTTTTATTTTCAGATATTTTCATGTTGTATTTTTCCAGGTTATTCTGCAAATTAAACACTGATGTTTCTAATTTCCTTATTTGTGACATGTTCTAATTTTAACTTTGTGGCACACTTCTGCGTAAATAATCAATTTTTAAAGCTATTGGTCTATTCTTGTAGTACTTACTGATTGTCCATACCTCACTTCCATACATTGCAACAGATTCCACCAATGTTTTATCAATATATTTTTTTGTGTAATTCCAAATACGCTTATCCCACCATATGGAATTTAATGATGATATTATTTTATTACTCAATTCAATTCTATGTTTTATATTCCCTTTGCCTATACCTTCAATGTTATTCAAAATTATTCCCAAATATTTAGTTTGTTTCACTTGCTTTATTTGATTCCTTCCTCCAATATTAAATTTTCTCTTTCATTGCTATTTATTGCCAGATATTCTGTTTTTTGTAAATTTACTGTGAGACCCCATGATATGTGTTGTTCAACCTTTTTATCATGAATTCCACATCAAATTTGTCTTGCGCTAAAACCGGTTGATCATCGGCAAATTGTAATGTCAGCAAAAATCTGTTGCCTATTGGGATCCCCATACCTTTACAGCTTTGTTTCCATTTCATTAATATAAATTCTACATAAATATTAAATAAAATTGATGTGCTTTTATAGGATTAGATATTATATTTCCAATTTCAACATAAGCGGAGTTATCTTTATAAATTTGTTTAATAATTTCAATAGTTTGGTTACTGAATAAAAAGAGAGAGGGAGGCAGAGAGAGATAGGGAAAGAGGCAAAGACATAGAGAGGAAGTCAGAGAGTCAAATATTTTTAACAATATTTACTAGCAGCATGCACCTTTACAATGCAATATTACATGCTTTCTGTTACATAAATATTGGCCTACATTTTTAATTCATGTGCTTATTCAAAATTATGTTTATTTACAATGTTCTTATGTTATTGCTGTTTTACTATGATATTAAGCTATTAGTTTATTATTCTATCAGTCTTTTTTTTTAATGCTATGCTCTTATACATTTATTGATTGTGTAAACTGATAAAAGCTGGTTTCTGTAAAAGTCCCTCATTTGTCACTGGCCAGTTGCCTCCATTCTTCCTTATCTCTCCGATTAGTATTCTTCTTTGTTGCCTTACGTCCGGACAATAATATATTATGTTGTTAACTGTTTGTTGTAGTCTACCGCATGTGCGTCCAAGTATATGGAATATGTCAAGGTTATCTCTGGTTTGAGAGAGGAAGACACAGAGAGAGTAAGAGACACAGACATAGATGAGAGACCAGTGAGAGAGAACAAGAGGCAGACAGAGATAGAGAGAGAGAGAGAGAGAGAGAGAGAGAGAGAGAGAGAGAGAGAATCAATCAGAAAGGCAGCAGGAATAGAGAGAGACACACAGAGAAGAATTCAGGGATAGATAGATAGTTAGAGAGAGAGAGAGTCAATCGGAATGGCAGCGGGAATAGAGAGAGAGAGAAGGAGAGACATAAATTTAGGGAGAAATAAATAGAGAGAGAGAAAGAGAGAGAGAAAGAGGGAGATAAAGAGAGAGAGAGAGTCAATCCTAAAGGCAGCAGGAATAGAGAGAGAGAGACACACACACACACACACACACACACAGAAATTCGGAAAGAAATAGATAGATAGAGGGATAAAGAGAGAGAGAGAGAGAGTCAGTCAGAAAGGCAGCAGGAATAAACACACACACACACACACAGAAATTCACGTAGATATAAATAGATAGAGAGAAAGAGAGTCAGTCAAAAAGGCAGCAGGAATATATATATATATATATATATATATATATATATATATATAGAGAGAGAGAGAGAGAGAGAGAGAGACGCAGAGAGATTCAGGGAGAAATAGATAGATAGAGAGTAAGAGAATTAATCAGAATGGCAGCGGAAAAAAGAGATAGACACACAGAAATTCAGGGAGAAATAGATAGAGAGAGAGAGAAAGAGAGTCAATCATAAAGGAAGCAGCGGGAATATATATATATAGAGAGAGAGGCTCAGAGAGATTCAGAGAGAAATAGATAGATAGATAAAGAGAGAGAGAGAGTGAGAGAGAGAGAGAGAGAGAGAGAGAGAGAAAGTGAGTCAACCAGAATGGCAGCGGGAATAGACACACACACACACATACACACACACACACACACACACACACACACACACACACACACACAGGAATACAGGGAAAAATAGAAAGAGAGTCAATCAGAAAGGCAGCAGGAATACAGGAATAGACACACACACACACACAGAAATTCAGGGAGAGATAGAGATAGATAGAGACAGAGAGAGAAAGAATCAATGAATAAATTAGAAAGACAGCAGGAATAGAGAGAAAATTCAGGGAACGATAGAGAGAGGGAGAGAAAGAGAGAGTTAATCAGAAAGTCAGCAGGAATAGAGAGACAGAGAGAGAGAGAGAGAGAGAGAGAGAGAGACAAACATATAGAAATATGCACGAATAAAGAGAGAAAGAAAGGAGATATAGATAAACCGACAGATGAAGAGAGAGAAGCTTTAAGGATTATGGATGTTTGCTTTTATAATTAAGATTGTGGACGAGGAACGTGAAGTGGACGGCAAACAATAATAAGCCGAGAGCGGAATCAATTAGACGTCCTCATCTCCTCAACTATGTGAAATCTTCAAACTTAACAATTATTCATACCATCTCTTAAGCATTCCTTCCTTTGAGATTAGATAGGACACATGAAGACACTTTACCGAGGGAGCTTTAGACTCTTATTTGGGAGGTCCCATGATCAATTCCCGGTGCCACTAACTTGACTAATGAATTTTCTTTTTAATTTTCCTCAAACATCAAGTCTAACCACTATCTCTTTAAGCATAGGACATTCACAAGAGGTCTTCAACGGATACTATTGTATAGCTGGCTTAACTTGAGAGAGAGAGAGAGAGAGAGAGAGAGAGAAGGAGAGAGAGAAGGAGAGAGAGAGAGGGAGAGAGAGAGGGAGAGAGAGGGGGAGGGGGGGAGGGAGAGAGAGATAGAGAGAGAGGGAGATAGAGAGGGAGAGAGGGGGAGGGGGAGGAAGAGGGAGAGAGAGATAGATAGAGAGAGAAAGGGAGAGAGATAGAGAGAGAGAGGGAGAGAGAGAAAGGGAGAGATAGAGAGAGAGAGGGAGAAAGAGGGAGAGGGAGAGAGAGGGAGAGGGAGAGAGAGGGAGAGAGAGAGGGAGAGGGAGAGAGATAGAGATAGAGAGAGAAAGGGAGAGAGATAGAGAGAGAGAGGGAGGGAGAGGGAGAGAGAGAGGGAGAGAGGGGGAGAGAGAGATAGAGAGAGATGGAGATACAAGGGTAGATCGTTGACCGCTTTAGTCCAGACATACAAGAAAGAACCCACCCTGTTGTCAGTTTTCCTCTTCCCCTTGCCCCCATTAACATCTGGTGAAGAAAAACCGCCAACACTGGTACGAGTGAGAGACGTGAGTACAGTAGCCTCATTCTACAAATTTCTCGAAAAGTTAAACCAGAGAGACTATAATCTTCTTCTACTTCAGGGATTAGGCATTTTTGCCTATACCGGCCACAAAATTCTGTACGGTTTCATCCATTCATCTTGATAATTGTCGCCCTTGATTCCTCCGTCCTTTGGCTTTGTATAACAGTGTCTGTTTTGCTAGATCACACTGGTCAACATGATTTTCGTCTCATGAGTACCAATAGTTGTATTTAATGCAGTTTTTTTTATCGTGTTTTCAAAAGTGTCCCGAAAACAGATCTAACCCACAAACTATAAATTGTTGGGATCCCGAGAAAAAAGCTTAATATTCATTTTGAGGCTATTGCCTTTAATATATCCTAAACATTGAAATCTCTCATCCTATTGGAAACATATTCTGCCAATTTCAATGTAAAATAACTTGTTACTAACTAAATATTAACAATTTAATACAGAATTGTTGGGAAAATGATCTAACCCATATTTAAAACTAAAATGCTATTGCAAGAAATATACATATTGAATAGTGATACAATTAGAAACATTTGTAACTGAATCAATATTCAATATTATTTTGTATTTAATGTAATTTCGTTAATCCTTTGTCTTTGTTATTTTCATTCATTTTCTCTAATATTCTGATAGATTTCAGGGAACTGTGGTGGAATGTGCAAGAATTGTTTCTCTGCACTGCTACTCATGACTTCCGCCATTTTTGTTACATATAAATCACTATTCGCTACAAAGCCACAGACTAAATAATAAATAAAATTTCATCTCCCAGAATTTTATATTCAAGCAATAGCTATAAGTAAAGCTAAAACTTTCACAAATAAATAAAGCAGGTCTGGAAGAGAGTAGGGATAGTTTTACATCAACCATGCGGTGAAATTCTCCGGATATATATCCATTCATCCATAGTATGTCTGCCAGAGGGCAGGTCTTTCACTGCAACCATAGCATTTTTATGCTATGCTTTGTAGCTTTACTAGGGAAATAATAGCTTCCCGTTGCTTTCCACACCGGTGAAAGATGGTGATGATGATAATGATGATGGAGATGGCCGGATGATTTTCGGGGACCGTTCGGCCCTAAGCTTCCTGAAATCAGTCTTATAGGTGAGGAAAAACCCCGAAAAAAACTCATCCAGGAGCCTGTCACGACCGGGAATCGAACCCAAGCCCGCTGTGACAAAGCAGCAAGCTACCTCGAGACTACAGCGGTGGACCGGATATATATATCCAGGTATACAAAGTTTCAAGTCGATCCATCGTTTTTAATTAGGTGAAACTCGCGTTCAAAGATTCCGTTACATAATTATAGACACTTTTTTTTTATTTTCTGATGATTCAGGCCAGGATTTTGTGTTGGTTAGATCTCATTTGGAGGCAACTGTTAATTTATACATTTTCTTCAATCTAGACAAATGCAAGATTCGAATCTCATTATCAGAACCTTCTTCTTCTTCTTCTTCTTCTACTACAAGGTTTAGGCTATGCTGCCTGTTCCGGCGAAGATAAAAGTGGAGTCCATCTTCTGCGTGGTTGGCCAACATCTCTTGTTCCTCCCCGGTCGGGACAGTTTTTTTGGGTGAAGTTTTTATCGGGGTTTTTCCTGAACTGTAAGACAAATGTCAGGAAAACTGTAAGTTCCAAACGGTCCACGAAATCATATAGCCATCATCATCATCATCATCATTCACCGGTGTGGAAAGCAACGGGAAGCTACCACAAATACAATTGTCTAGTAAAGCTGCAAATCATAGCATGAGAATTTTATGACTGCAGTGAAAGACCTGTCATCGGGTAGAATTACTATGGATGGATGGACATGTGTTTAATGCAATTTTTCGCTATTCTCGTTAATTAGAATGTTTCCCTTTATACGTCTTCTTCTGATATGGTAAAAATTACCAAACCATCTGCACTGGATTCCCGCTATAAATATGTCAAATCCCCTAGATAACTGATTACTCGCTAGGTAAAAAAAATGTATGTAAAAAAGAACGTTAGGGCTCCAGAGTTGGCATGAACTCAATGATTTGGCTACACTCCACCTGATATCAAAATGGTAATTGAAGGAGTTTGGTATCAATAAGTTCTTAGAGAGTATCCCCCTCTCTGGTAAATGGCACAGGATGTAGGCCCTGCGCGCTGACCATCTGTCTCTCTGAAAAAAATCTTGTGGATCAATACTAATAACATTCATTGTTAAAACCGTTGAGGTGGAGAGTCATAATATAAGTTAATATATACCTTCTTATGTAAGATCCGTCGTCCTCAACTTATGAAATATGTATTATTTATGCCTGCAGGCCTTTTAGAACATCGGTTGAATCTTCAGCAGGTCCTTCTTCGCTACAATATCTAGTATAATGATTGATGCTGCTGGTCCTAATGTGGTGTTGTCGTGTCACGAGCAGCACGAACCATCATACTAGATATTGTAGCGAATAAGGACCTGCTGAAGATGGAACGGATGTTGTGAAAGGCCTACAGGCATAAAGATTGCATATTTTATAAGTTGAAGACGGCGGACCTTCCCTAAGAAGGTATATTTTAACTGATTTTACTAATCTTGGGGATATTACCGTTTGCTTCAAATCAAGATACCTGAGAGAATTCAGGTCCGGTTGAGATGCATGGTCTTGCGACGTGCGTTCTATAGAGCTACGGCGACGAAAGTTCTAACAAACGTTAATAAAATAACCATTTTATCGATTTTAAGGTACAAACCTAAAATCGAATTCAAGAATTGCATATTAAACCTTCAGAAGGGGTAGGCGCAATTATTTATGATATGATGTATAAAATTGGAAACCGAGTCCTAACCATTGTTATACTTAAAAATACATTCCGGTTACAATTATGTTGCATCAAATTAACGCCTTTCACTCGCTCTATTAAAACAATATAATTAAAGAAGAGAAGACAGCAGATAATTGACAAAATCTATGTTTTATTTCTCATAATACAACAATAATTATTTTTAATAATTATTCCCTAATAACACTGCCATCTATCAGTACTCTAACGAAGCTTGCAGCACCAACCCCGGACAATAGAACAGGAAGAGAAACAGCGTCATTATAAACGAAATAACTACTGTAGATACAGGTTTAGGTCAGTGTTTACGTCTATGTCATAAGAATTATTCCGTTGTCGATCACGTATAATTTGTAGATCAGGCCATTTTTTTTTCTCCTTTGGTCGACCCGATTCGACCCGTATGTTTGGATTTTAAAACTAATTTTTGGGTGTAATTCTTCGTACATATGCGTTGGACACATGTAAACGAATTCTCAGGGAACGTAGAAATTTTCTCGTAGGTCCCAAACGGTCCCCGAAATGATATGGCCGGCAACATCATCGTCATCCTTAACCGGTGCGGAAAGGAACGGGAAGCTACAACACGTACAATTCCCTAGTAAAGCTGCAAAGCATAGAATGAGAATGCTATGATTGCAGTGAAAGACCTGCCCTCGGGCAGAATTCCTATGGATGGATGGAAATGTATTTTTATGCAATTTTTCGCTATACGGGTTAATTAGAACATTTCCTTTATACATCATCTTCTGATATACACTGCTCAAAACAATTAGAGGAACACTTGTAATAAATCAAAAAAACAATTGTTTTTTAAAGATGTGATGCTGAACGTTGGACAATATGTGAATTGAATTATTAATTTTATCATTGGATACAAATTTTAAAGATACATGGCCTAAATACAGAGAAATTACCTCAAATAACAAATATAGAGCTTTTTTTTATTTTGGAAGGCACTGGCCACTTCTAATTGGTAATTTCCTGATGTTGCTATAGTGACGAATGTTGATTATTGCCTTGTTTATTGAAGTCTCTGACAAAATGAGGCATTTAAATGAGTTTGAAGTGTATCATGCTCTACATCTTTTACGACAAGGTCAATCTCTGCGACAAGTGGCTAGAGAGCTTGGGGTTTCTCCTTCCGTAGTGTCCAGGTTACGCAACAGGCACACAGAGACAGGTCAGTATTGTAGAAGACGTGACCAGGGCCGTAAATTTAAAACAAGCCCCCAGGATGACAGACACGTTGTTCTTTCTGCTCTTCGACAGCGTACAAAAACTGCAAAAGACCTGCAGAATGACCTTCACATGGCTTCCGGAATCCGGGTATCAGACCAAACCGTAAGGAACAGATTAAAGAAAGAGAATATTCGTCCAAAAAGGCCCGTTAAAAAAACACGTTTAACAAATGGGCATAAGTAAGCAAGACGTACGTATGCTGAAAACCATGTGATTGGAACCTGAACCAGTGGGAGTCTGTGCTCTTCTCGGACGAATCCAGGTATCGTCTTACACGTTGTGATGGTCGATTGAGGGTGTGGGGACGGCCAGGAGAAATATTTTCTGCAGAGGCTGTACAGGAAATTGATAGATTCGGAGGAGGTTCCATAATGGTGTGGGCCGGAGTTATGTACAACAATCGTACGGACCTTGTACTTGTTCCCCAGCGACTGAATGCTGTCCGGTATATCGAGCACGTTTTGGAAGACATGTAGTACCTGCTGCCATTGGAGTAGGCCCTGGATTTCTGTTTATGCAGGATAATGTCAGGGCACATTCTGCGGCTGTCACCAGGGACTTCCTGAGGAGGAATGAAATTGAGGTAATGGAGTGGCCAGCGGTCTGCCCAGACCTCAACCCTATTGAACACTTGTGGGATCTTCTAGATAGGAAGGTCAGGAACCGACATCAAGCTCCACAAACTCTGCAGCAACTTGGAGATGCTCTGAAGGAGGAAAGGGAGAATATCCCGCAAGAGGAAATCCAGAATCTTATTGGGAGCATGCCACGAAGGTGCCAAAGTGTCATCGAATGTCGTGGAGGCCATACACGATACTAAATCTATATAACGAGTGTGTAACTTTGAAAAATAAGCAGAAGATTCAATTGCTTACATATCGGAATTATTTGAAAAGTTAATTATTCATTTGTTATTACTGACATGAGCAATAAATAAATAAATAAATAAATAACCACAAATAATTTACTTTATTAATTTCATGTTTGTACCTTTATCCAATGAAAAAATATTTGCATATTTCATAGTGGTCCTCTAATTGTTTTGAGCAGTGTAGTAAAAATCACAAAACCATCTGCAAGGATTCCCGCTAGAAAAATATCAAATCCCCTACATAACTCACTACTCGCTAGGTAAAAAAAAATATTAAAAATAACGTTTAGGGCTCCAGAGTTGGCGTGAACTCAATGGTTTGGCTACACTGTACCTGGTCTCACAATGGCAATTGAAGGAGTGGGGTATCACGATGTACTTAGAGAGTACCCCCCACTCTGGTAAATGGCACAGGATATAGGCCCTGCGCGCTGACCATCTGTCTCTCTGAAAACAATCTTCTGGATCAATACTAATAAAATTCATTGTTAAAACCGTTGAGGTGGAGAGTCATAAAATAAAATAAGTTAAAATATACCTTCTTAGGTAAGATCCGTCGTCCTCAACTTATAAAATATGTATTCTTTATGCCTGTAGGCTTTTCAGAACTCCCGTTCCATTTTCAGCAGGTCCTTCTTCGCCACAATATCTAGTATGATGGTTGATGCTCCTGGTCCTAATGTGGTGTTGTCGTGTCACGAGCAGCATGAACTATCATACTCAATTTTATAGCAAGAAGTACCTGCTGAAGATGGAACGGATGTTGTGAAAGGCTTAGCGGCATAAATACATATTTCATAAGTTGAGAACGACGGATATTACCTGAGAAGGTCTATTTATCTTGTGGATATTACCGATTGCTTCAAATCAATGTACCTAAGAGGGAATTCAGGTCTGGTTGCGATTCATGGTCTTGCAAAGTGCACTCTGTAGAACTATGGCGACGAAGATTTTAACAAACGTTAATAAAATAACTACTGCATTGTGTCGATTTTAAGGCACGAACCTAAAATCGAATTCAAAAATTGTATTTTAACCTTTTAGACACTGAAACAGATGTGCAATTATTTACGTTATGATGTATAAAATTGGAAACCGAGTCGTAACCGTTGTTATACTTATAAAATACATTCCGGCTACAATTATGTTGTATCAAATTCACGCGTTTCATTCGCTCTATTAAAACAATATAAATAAACATGAGAAAGCAGCAGATAATTAACAAATATCTATGTTTTATTTCTCATAATAAAACATTGTTACTTCAGTAATCATTTATTGATAGTACTGCCATCTACGAGAACTCTATGAAACTTTTGTATGAGCGCTTTAGAAAAATGATAGTCGATGCAGCGGAAATAGCCGAAGTTGATTTAATGGAGCGCTACTGCAGTGGAACCACAACTTAAATTTGTTCGTAGCCTTAATACATTATTTACGCGATGCTATTGACACTAATCACGTATCCAAAACGGATATGCAGAATTTACTATTTACTTTAATGCATGAAATGTATGAAATGAACGAATATATAGTTTATAATAAAATATTATAGTAGCGAGAAAAAAGTTGCAATTCTTATTATTACTAAAATACCAGGCGGTTCTGTGACGCAAACAGACGCTCTCCTCTCACCGCTGGGGTCTTAAGATCGAGTCTCGGTTACTATATGTGGACGAAAAGTAGCTACGACAGGTTTTTCACGGTTTTTCACATTTTCCCTTGCCATAAATTTCATTCCACCTTTCTCCATACTCATCTTTTCCATTTCGTACATCCGCCATTTTGACGGTGCGTCAGACGTGGTCGACCAGCACCCTTATCGCTCACAGACAGGGGTTTCATCTCATCTCACGCCCGAACCTGAGTTGGACACGAGTTGAGGATATTATTTTTTTATAATAAAATATTACTCCTGCAAATTCCCTATGCAATGTCTATCTTGCTCCCTTGGCATCACATAACATATATACTTCATAACCAAGCTAAAGGTATTGTCATATGGAAAGTAGGACTAATTTTATACAATTGTTCCGCCATTTTATTAATACCATTTGTTACCAACATTTATAAGTTAATATTGAAATCTATAGGAATTGGGGGTTTCATCAAATATCATACGAAATATAGGCATATGTGCAAAAGCAATGTAAATAGTGCAAGACATGGCGTCAGTACAACATCATTGTGTTTTTCATCCTCAAACGTACTTCATCTTTATTTTTATTTTGTTAAGGAATAGAGGAATGAACATAAACAGGAATATAAATTATTTACAATTTAATGAAGTTTTCTTAATAACTGATTCATTTTATTCCTTTGCATCATCTAAATATATAATTTCTTAAAAGGTAATACATTTGATTGACTATTTAACTCATGCCCCAAATGGGAGTCAATGACCAATCACATTTCAATGATTTTTGATTTACAACCAATCACAATCGTGTTTCGCCTGGAATTTACCAACTAAAGTTTATCATAATAAAGAACGTATCTCCTTTTTAACATTCTGAATATGTCATAGCATTATTTTGCAGTGACTGACTCTATGAGGAATACGGCTACCAGATTGTATACGAGTATATAGTGCATGCATGTCAACACATAGCGCATGCGGGAGTTAATATAAAACACTTGTAGCAATTGATTATACCACAAAAAAACACCTTTTGCACTTTCTTAAATGCATTTTTCCCAGGTAATAACTTTCCAGAAAAATTATGATGGTCATATTTACATCATAGGACAACAGAAATGAATTAATATACAGTGTGATGTGTTTCATTTTTTCTCCATTAGAGTACATTCTTACAATATTGCGTTCCTTTGGCAATAAGTAATATGATCTGGTTGCAGTGATGAACAAAAGAAGCAAATTAAGCGTACCAATCATTTCTCCTTTGTTTTCAAACATCGCCGTTTACATTAAATATATAAATATTTTAAAATACCTATATTTAAATAATGGTTTGTGAGTAAACAGCTTAATTTTATTCGTTAAATAGACCTAACAAATGCCACTCTTCATTTCCAAATTATCTAGATAAATTGGAAATCACTCGTGGCATTACTTATGATTATTTTAACTTTTAAATTATTAAAAAAACAAATTAACTTAAGTAGCAAAAGAAAATACGTATCTACTGAAATATGGTACTTACTCCCCTGTTCAATGGAGGCTCCAACATACGAGCACGTACCTGCAACAAATATAAGCATAATATGATTATTTTATAAAAAGACCGTCCCGCAGGAACTGCTTAATTAAGCAAATTTCTCCAGAAAACTCTAACTTACGGTTCGATTTTTATGGTTTTTCGAATATATATTCCATCAGTTCACTAAATCTTATGTATATACGTTGCGAGAATACAAATCTAAGCCATTTTTAAATTACAATCCTACTGTGGGATTTCCCTGATTTTTGGAAAATGCTTTTCTCGTTTTATTTTAATTTCATATACCAAGTTTCGTTGTGGAAAATATGAACTTGCGGGAGCTAGAGCGATATTAAAACTCTCGCTTCAGTAGTACATTCATTCATAATAATTGTCCCATTTTGTTGGTTAACAAACTCGACTTTACCTTTCTTTATTGATTGTTATATGCCAAGTTTGGTTCTGAAAAATAATAACAATTGCGTACAATAGAGAACAACTAACTAACTAACTAACTCACTGGCACTATCGAACCCGTCGGTTTATGGCCGCGCGGATATAAGCACACCATACATCCCTATCCTGAGTTAATGTTTCCCAACCATCCCCTGTATAATCTACTGTTCATCTCGCTTTGGTCCAAAAATTGTCCTAAGAACTTTATTATCAAATACTCGTAATCTCCTTTCCTTCCTTAAAGTAAGAGTCCACGTTTCGCTACCGTATAATATAACTGGTAGAATAAAAGTTTTATATATTTTCAGTTTAACGTTTTTTGAAAGGGTCAAGAGTTTCTGCAATGCATAATAGCACGCATTTCCAGAATTGAGCCTATGTTTAATTTCTTTGTGCATCTCATTCCTATTTGTGATTATTGTTCCTACGTATTTGAATTCAGCCACTTCCTCAAAATTTCCCTCATTTGTAATTAGCTGTATATTTCCATTATATAATGTATTTATATGTGTGACCATATATTTAGTTTTATTGATATTTACTTCCAGTCCCAATTTCTTAATGTTACTCAATAGCGTGTGCGTGTTGGCCTTTAGTATCTCCTCGCTATCGGCCAGTAGTACTACATCATCAGCATAATATATAAGAACAGAACTTAATATATTTAATCTCTGTGAAAGAATAACATATTATCAAAATGCTTATCTTCAGCACGTATTACGAATGAATGAACAGCGCATACCAAGAAGAATGTATAATTATAAACCTAAAGGGAGAAGAATGTTGGGAAGACCATTGAAGAAAATGGCAGGACCAATTCGACCTATAATGAGATCGGAACAGGCCATTGGGCTTAATCCTTGTTGTTGATGATGATGATGATATGAATTGGTATGATAGGAAAACAGGCCGCGGTGGACTAGTGGTTATGCTCCTTGCCTCTGGTCCCGAGGGTCGCGGGTTCAAATCCGGCCGTGGTCGAAGGATTTTTTAGGACGCAAAAATCCAAGGAGCAAGTCCTCCGGGAGGGACTTTAAGCCGTGTCCCGAGTCTGAAGATTTTCAGGCTCGTAAAAAATCCTTAAGCCTGAATGAAAAGGCCTCTAAGCAAAATTTACCGAATTTTCCCGTCCTAGTACTACCTTGGTTTCCTGGATGTCAGTATGAGGCGGAACGCTGACCACGGACCACTCAAAATGACATCTATACGAAAACAAGTGTAACTAAATTATTATGGTTCAAATTCTTCCCTGTAGGGGGAGAGCGCCTAAATCTCTGTAAAGGGAAGACAGGCTTACAATACAATAGAATATGATAGGAAAACATTAGGAAAAACGTATGTCCGCGCGGCCATGAACCTACGGGTTAGATTGTGCCAGTGAGTTGGTTAGTTATAAATCTTATTTAGTTAGAAATAAAACCAATTTCAACTAAACAGATTTGAATTAATATTAGGGAGGGGGCTATAAGTAAAAACACACCTAGTAGCTAAAAATTTTGATATTAATGAAGATCTGATTTCCAGAAAAAAAGAGAAGATACGCCACTTTGTCGGCGGTTCTTATCTCGCATAACAAATGGGTTATCGCTTGAATTCCTTTACATCGGACCACGTTTCCACATGTTGACGATTATTCTAGTAATATAATACCCTGTTGTTAAAAAACATGACTAAAATTTAGAAAAAACAAATAAATTTTCAGCTACAACACAAAATTCCAGCACTATTAAGCAGCACCGAAGTCAACATGTATGTATAAACATTTTTCAGAAATAATTTGCCCAAATTATTGTTCTTTGACTTCTGGATGGTTCAGGACACAAGTACATTAAAACTTATGGGTTGTAAACACAGTAGAAATTATACAGCCTATCTGATTACCTGATATTATTTTTTGTGTTATGCAAGGTTTAACTTTAATATTTATATATATATGTATATATATATTCGGCAACTGTGGTCTCAAGGTAGCGTGCTGCCTTGTCACGCAGCGGCCCCAGGTTCGATCTCCGGCCGGGACAGTTTTTCTCGGTGGTTTTTATCGGGGTTTTCCTCACTTGTAAGACAAATGTCAGGAAAACTTTAAGGCCCAAATGGTCTCCGAAATCATATGGCCATCGCAATCATCATCATTCATATTCATCTTAGATTAAGCTTAGGATTAGGGACTCTCCTGGCGCACCACTATCATCATCATCGCCCATCATATCATGGGGGCAGTGTAACCCCGCCTTCCAGGCACCCCAACCTCAGAAGTGGGTTACAAGTACGCCATTCCAGGAGAAAACACCACGAATGTCGAAAGACAACATGGGGCATTTGAAAAAAAAAATATATATATGGCTTGATGCGTTTCATTTTTTCTCCACTAGGGCGCATTCTTACAATATTGCGATTCAATGGGTTATTGCTGATTACAATCTTATTTGGGAATAAATAATATGATCAAGTTGCGGTGAATGAACAAATGAAACAAAACCACACATTTCTTATTTGTTTTCAGACATCGCCGTTTACTTTAAATATTTTTAAAACATTAAAAATACCGGAAACTATATTTAAATAAAGATTTTTTAGTAAACAGCTTAGTTTTATTCGTTAAATAGTCCTAACCAATGTCACAAGTGGTTTCCAAATCCTCTAGAAAAACTCACTTGTCATTTCGCGACTCGTGAATTTATCGATGATTTGGAAATCACTCGTGACATCACTTATGATCACGAATAATTTCATGGTATTTCGAAATTCGCTGATCATTCTAACGCTATGTTGGTGGACCTGTAAACTTGGAGGATGGCTTGTTGATGGAAGTGTTCCAATCCAGATGCTGAGGATTCCAGAGAGATAAGGTTGTTGCCAGCATCAGAATAATGTGGCGGAAAGGAACTCCGTATTTTTAAAACCCATCCATTTTTCAAACTAGAAAGAGAAACAAACACGGAGAAGCTGCCGTAGTTAGCGTGATGGATAAACAGCAATCTGTTTCTCTCAACTTGCGTTGTTTCCGATTACAAACAGATTGTTCATTACTTCTGGAATTTACCTAATTTCTTCTTGTTTAATTAAGCAAGCAAATATTTTCTCAAGATCATTTCACGCTGCACTGCACCACAAACAGAAATCAAATGAGTAAAATAATACACAATAACTGTGACAGGATTGATGATCGGGGCAAGAGGTACTACACCAGGATTCTTAGCTAAATTTTGGAATTCCTTAGATTTGGACAGGATGTATCTTTCTAGAATTGCCATCGCTGCCATTAGAGGATCAATTTCAATTTTAAGAAACCATATTTACAAAATTACTTTATAGTATATTGGAAGAAGGAATCCAAATAAAGCAAGTGAAACAAACTAAATATTTGGGAATGGTTATGGATAGGTAAAGAGAACACAAAACATAGAATTGAATTGAGTAGCAAAATAATATCATTGTTAAATTCCATATGGTGGAATAAGTATATTTGGAAAGACACAAAAAAATATATTCGTAAAACATTGGTGGAATCTGTTGCAATGTACGGAAGTGAGGTATGGACAATCAATAAGTACTACAAGAATAGACTAATAGCTCTAGAAATGGATTATTTACGCAGAAGTGCCAGAAAGTCTAAATTAGAACGTGTCACAAATAAGGAAATTAGAAACATAATGGAAGCAGAAGAAAGCATAATTGAAAGAATTGAGGAAAAGGAATTAAAGTGGTTAGGACATGTCTTAAGAATGGAAGATGAGCGATGGCCGAAGGAACTATATGAATGACATCCGAACAGAAAGAAGAAAAGAGGAAGACCAAGGTTAACATGGAAGGAAAACATGAAGACAGTAATGCAAGCTAGAGGGCTAAGCATCGAAGATGCCCAAGACCGTAGGCTTTGGAGGTTTGGCACGGGAAGACGGCAGCAGCTGTAAAAACCCGAAGATAGATAGATAGACTTTATGGTATGTATACTTCAGTTAGGACTACAAGTTGAATTTTTTAAAATGTATTTACAAAAGTATTTCATCAATTACAAATATTAATTGTCTGTATCACTTTGTCCTTGAGGCAATCCTCTAATGAGGAAAGTTTTATATAGTAATTTATATAGAAACCACCGCTGTGATATCTTATCATGCAGCGGGCCCTGGTTCGATTCTCGGTCGGGACAGGCTCCTGGGTCGGGGTATTTTCTCAGCTATGAGACAAATATTAGGAAGCTTAGGGTCAACGGTCCCCGAAGATTATCCGGCCATCATTATCATCCTTATCATTTTCATCATCATCCTTCACCGGTGTGGAAAGCAACGGGAAGCTACCACACCTACAATTCCCTGGTAAAGCTGCAAGGCTTAGCATGGATTGCAGTGAAAGCTTACCCTCGGGCAGAACACTACAGAAGAGATCAACAGACAGCGAATGGAGAAGCTTAGAAAACAGAGAGTTGCATGATCTTTATGTGAAGCCAGATACAATAAGAACAGTTAAGTCTTGTAGACTGAATTGGGCAGGGCATGTGACAAGAATGGGGAAAGAAAGAGAAGCATGGAAACTCCGTATAAGAAAATCAGAGGGAAAATACCCGAATGAGGTGAGAGAATAACAACCATGATTTGATGGAAGTAGATTATGCTGGGGATGATTGCAAAACAGTCCAGAGTAGGATTGTATGGAAGCTTATTTCCGCGCGTCCATGAACCTAGGCACCATAATCGTCAAATTTATAGAACCCTATTATGAAATTAAACTCAATTTGCACATTATGATTTTTTTATTCCGAAACTTTCATCTTTAAGTTCGTAATATAAAAATTCGCCGGAATACAGTGGCACGCCGTAGCGTAGTGGTTAAGGCCGGAGGGTCGAGGGTTCAAGTCCCGTTGGGGTCAGGATTTTTAAACTGACCCAAACCCTCTGGCGGCACTATGGCCCTGGGGTCGACTCAGCCTCTAACGGAAATGAGTACCTGACGTTTGTTCTGGGGGTAAAGGCGGCCGTCACGCAGGGCTGACAACCCGGCTGACATAAAGTGCTGATTGCCTAGGAAAAGTGGGAGCCTTAACCTCCTACTACCCCAAGGGCCTCCGGGCCTATCACTTTACTTTACAGTAGCCTGGAATTCCCTCAAAATACATTAATACACTATCACTTGTTAAGTCATTTTTCTCTACAATGAAATTTATTGTGTCATTAGTAGTTCCTTTTTCTGTCTTGTATACTTTACGTTTTATTCGTTAAATAAACACAAAATCAATATAAATATATTGTAGAGTTCCGCAGATATAAGTATGCTTATGAAAGTTTTCTTGGGTTTTCCGCGTCATGGATTCAAGGCCACTGATTCCGCCGTTTCGACATGATCCCACATGTCTTATCAAGGAATATGACATAAAGAAATTATATATATATATATATATATATATATATATATATTATAATTAAATGTTTAACATTGAGCAATGCAAGCTTAATATGGTATGATAAGAAAAATAAATGCCTGGACCGGATTCGAACCCGGATCTCTGAGTCTGAACCTCAGTGTGATATCCATTTTATATATATGTAAGAAAAAATAAATGTAGCGTAATCGGTAGCGCACTGAGATATCAATCCAGAGGTTGGGGTTCAAATCCAATCCGAGCATTTATTTTTTCTTATCATGTCATATATATATATATATATATATATATATATATGATATGAAAAGAAAAATGAATGCTTGAGTCGGGATTTGAACCCGAGTCCCTAAACTATGTACGTTTAGCGCTCTAACCAACTGAGCTACTCAAGAATTCCAACACAAACATACATTTTTCTTAAGTATGTAGTATTCTCAATTCACACAAGAGGTAGCGGGAAGTCGTTCCAACACCATCTAGTTGCCAATATAACAGTTAAGCAATTTTTTAGTAGCTCAGTTGGTTAGAGCGCTAAACGTACAGAGTTTAGGGACTTGGGTTCAAATCCCGACTCAAGCATTCATTTTTCTTTTCATATCATATTTGCCTTCATTGCCAAATGTCAAAAATATAGTTATAACATCTAAATATATATATATATATATATATATATATCCATAGTAATTCTGCTGATGGCAGGTCTTTCACTGCAATCATAGCATTTGCATGCTATGTTTTGCAATTTTATTAGGGAATTATAGGTGTGGTAGCTTCCCATTGCATTCCACACACATACACACACACACACACACACACACACACACATATATATATATATATATATATATATATATATATATAGGAAGTGACACTGTAAGACCAGGAAAAAGTGAGGCATACACCTACAAAGGAAAAAAGTTAGACTAAGACAGATATAGATAGATAGATAGATAGATAGATAGAGAGAGAGAGAGAGAGAAGAGAGAGAGAGAGAGAGAGAGAGAGAGAGAGTTGCGAGAAGGGAAAGAGATAGTATTTTATTTAAGGTAAACAAGTCTCAAAATGTTATATTTATAGATTTTCAAGTTATAATTTAATAATAAACACATATTATTCTGTCAATAATCTATAACCTTTTTACTAGGACTTATATATAAAATTCTATCACAATACTTGTATAAATATGTAAAAAACCTATAAAGTATGGATCACTTAGGAACTCGATATTTTTATTTGCGAACAATGTTAACAATCTCTAGTAGATAAACATAAACAGGAAACTGGAAAGTTGGAAGCTCTTTATTGAGAAGTTAAGGGGGAAAAATGACCTGGGTCTACAATTCTGAAACAACAAGCAAAAACAACAACAGTCTTTTATTTAACGACGGCCTTCAACAACTCAGAAAACTAGCGCTGCAATTAAAATATATTCGTCAAAGTTCCGCCAGGATCGATTGATCTTTAAGCTGGAAAAATGCAAGGGACAAGCCCTTAAGAAGTAGGTCCCGAGTATCAAGATTTTTCAGGCTTGTACAAGAACCTAAAGCCTTAATAAAGATGCCTCTGAGCAAAATTAACCGAACTTCTTCCACCCGAGTAATAATTAGTTACCATCTAGATGTCTCCTCGAAGCAATGTACTATTGTCACTCGCTGACATCTATAGAGAAATAAGCGTCACTAAACCAGCCTTAGTGAATAAACTCTCGCTATACCTCTATACGTATAAACAATTCTTCTGTACTGAACTCCTCCTAAACAACTGGGTTTAATTAAATCTTTTGTCTGTGTTTGAGTTGGTCCCTCGATGGTTTAGATCCACAGTTGCACCCTCTAAAACAATTAGGTGTAGGAGTTCACCTCAAGTGAAAAATTAAAAATCGCTCTAGCGGTAACAATTTTCGATGATTTACAACTAAATTGAGTATATCTAATTAAAATAAACTGAGGTAGGTATTATCCAAAAATGAGCGAAATCCGACAATTAGAAGTGGAGGTTTACCTGAAATCTGAAATTAAAAACTGACTAGCAACCGCCATGTTTGGTTCGTCTCAGCACATACCATGCAACTTAATTAATCCTTAATATTTAAATTATTTAGGCGTAGAAGCGCACGCCGGGTATTAACTAGTATATATATATATATATATATAGGAAGTGACACTGTAAGACCAGGAAAAAGTGAGGCATACACCTACAAAGGAAAAAAGTTAGACTAAGACAGATATAGATAGATAGATAGATAGATAGACAGAGAGAGAGAGAGAGAGAGAGAGAGAGAGTTGCGAGAAGGGAAAGAGATAGTATTTTATTTAAGGTAAACAAGTCTCAAAATGTTATATTTATAGATTTTCAAGTTATAATTTAATAATAAACACATATTATTCTGTCAATAATCTATAACCTTTTTACTAGGACTTATATATAAAATTCTATCACAATACTTGTATAAATATGTAAAAAACCTATAAAGTATGGATCACTTAGGAACTCGATATTTTTATTTGCGAACAATGTTAACAATCTCTAGTAGATAAACATAAACAGGAAACTGGAAAGTTGGAAGCTCTTTATTGAGAAGTTAAGGGGGAAAAATGACCTGGGTCTACAATTCTGAAACAACAAGCAAAAACAACAACAGTCTTTTATTTAACGACGGCCTTCAACAACTCAGAAAACTAGCGCTGCAATTAAAATATATTCGTCAAAGTTCCGCCAGGATCGATTGATCTTTAAGCTGGAAAAATGCAAGGGACAAGCCCTTAAGAAGTAGGTCCCGAGTATCAAGATTTTTCAGGCTTGTACAAGAACCTAAAGCCTTAATAAAGATGCCTCTGAGCAAAATTAACCGAACTTCTTCCACCCGAGTAATAATTAGTTACCATCTAGATGTCTCCTCGAAGCAATGTACTATTGTCACTCGCTGACATCTATAGAGAAATAAGCGTCACTAAACCAGCCTTAGTGAATAAACTCTCGCTATACCTCTATACGTATAAACAATTCTTCTGTACTGAACTCCTCCTAAACAACTGGGTTTAATTAAATCTTTTGTCTGTGTTTGAGTTGGTCCCTCGATGGTTTAGATCCACAGTTGCACCCTCTAAAACAATTAGGTGTAGGAGTTCACCTCAAGTGAAAAATTAAAAATCGCTCTAGCGGTAACAATTTTCGATGATTTACAACTAAATTGAGTATATCTAATTAAAATAAACTGAGGTAGGTATTATCCAAAAATGAGCGAAATCCGACAATTAGAAGTGGAGGTTTACCTGAAATCTGAAATTAAAAACTGACTAGCAACCGCCATGTTTGGTTCGTCTCAGCACATACCATGCAACTTAATTAATCCTTAATATTTAAATTATTTAGGCGTAGAAGCGCACGCCGCGTATTAACTAGTATATATATATATATATATATATATATATATATATATGCGTGTGTTGTGTGTGTTTGTGTGTGTGCATTTTAACCGTCTTTTTTGGTGTTTAGTAAATGGGATCGTTGAAAATTTGTAAACAATTACAAAAAAACATTTTCATAGTTACAAAGTCCATAGCTAATTTTTTTCCAAATACGCCAAAATAATAAGTTCGGCAAAAAGTTAATTTCCGAATCCTGATTACAATCAAATTATGCTGACATTTCTTTAATAAAAATCGATTTTGCGAATCTATCGTTTGTGTGTTCCGTGGTTTCTGCTACTTCGCAGTTGTATTGAGATAAAGAGAAACAATAAAAGAAACACGCAGACTCCGTTAGGAAGGGGAGAGGTGGGAAGAGAGTGAAATTGAGAGATGCAAGTTGCAGCATCCCATTTCTGTAGTATAAAGCCTGCCATCCCTTTCTCTTGGTTTTAATTACACCCTTAGGCACCAGAGGGTGATATGACCGCAATTTGTAACAAGCCACATGACTTGCTCCCAATCACACAGCGATGTGCAATAACGCATCAACCACACCGATACTATTCCCTACATACTCCAGTAGAAGAGAAGATAATTGCCTGCGACCCATATTGAACTTTTGCTGGTCTATGTAGCCAAGTATAGCCAGTCCATAATCCTAGACATGCAGTCCATTTACCCCAGTAATTTTGGATTGGTGTCCTGAAACGTACTAATCCATCCATCCATAGTAATTCTGCCCGAGGGCATATCTTTCACTGCAATCATAGCATTTTCATGCTATGTTTTGCAGCTTTACTAGCGAATTAGAGACCTCAGCGGTAGGTACTACTTTGACACCAATTTATCTTTTTATAAATATTTTTATTGTAAACAACCTCACTACAAATGTTTTATAACTGTAATTTGACAAAATAAACTTAAACTTCTTTATCAATTCTGACGCGCAACAGAACACAAAAATTATATAATTATTGTAGTTAGACAATCAGGAATTAATTAGAAAACATGCATTTTTGAAACAACAGTAGGAAAAAAAACAGATTTTCACATCTCATCTTCACATAGTTCACATTCATATTGAGAATTGTTCGATCCTCTGTTACACATACCACAGACCCAGAGCTTGCATCTTACACAACCGAAAATCACAATTTTATCCTTGCTGACAATTCATTGTTGTTGAAAGTGACACAGATGTGTCTCCAACAATTAACATCCTCTTTTAAAGCAACTTAATTATTCTTCAAGGAAATGTCTACACCATTGAATTGTTGTCAAAATAGCCCAAAACACGCAAGACATTTATAATGTCAAAGAAGTCCCTAATCTGTCAAAGTTGCCCCTCGAGTCAGAGTAACTCCGTTTTACGGTACTTTATTTGCACACACACACACACACACACACACACACACACACACACACACACACACACACACACACACACACACACACACCACCACACACACATATCATGAATGGCATGCGGACAACTAACCGACTCAATGAAGCATCTAGCAGACAACTCATGTCGTTGAAGTGATAAGGTCATCGAAGTTGGTAAATTTTGCTTAGATGCCTTTTTACACGCTTTATATTAGCTTGACCTGTATCTATCTATCTATCTATCTATGTAACGGAATCTTTCAACGCGATTTTCACCCACTTAAAAACATTGGATCGAGTTGAAACTTTGTATACTTGTAGAGGACCCGTGACAATACAATAATTTCACATTTATTTTCTAAAATCCTGGCAATAACCATCAGAAAATCAAAAAAAGTGTTTTTGTATCAATGTAACGGAATCTTTAAATACGATTTTCACCCACTTAGAAACATTGGATAGATTTGAAACTTTGTATACATGTAAAGGACCCGTGACAATACAATAAATTCATATTTATTTTTTAAAATCCTTGCCAGAATCATCAGAAAATCAAAAAAAGTTTCTTTATATATATGTAACGGAATTTTTGAACACGATTTTCACCCACTTATAAACATTGGATCGACTTGAAACTTTGTGTACTTGTAGAGGACCCGTGACAATACAATAATTTCATATTTGTTTCTAAAATCCTGGCCAGAATCATCAGAAAATAAAAAAAAAATGAAAACTAGTATAATAGGTTGCGGACTTGTCGACATTTTAGCCAATCGTTGTAACAGCTCAGATGGTAGAGCGGTCAACTATGATGATATATAATTTCACTAATCCATGTCGCTGGTTCAAATCCGGCTGAGAGGTTTTTTTAGAAGAGTATTACTTTTAGCTCATACTACAATAGTAGCCTATCAAATTTAAATATATTTACATTTTTATCTTATTCTGTAAAATATTAAAACTAAAAAGTAAAAAATAAATAATAGTTTTAAAAAACTAAAAAAAAAAACACGGTTTATTAGAAAACCGAACTAAAAAATTGAAAAATAATTTTAATTTCCAACACGCTTGGGATAAATAATTTTACCATCAAAAGCGTGGGGTGCTTTTTATGATTTTTACGTTTTCTTCTTAGAGACTTTACTTTTACCAATATCTGTTTATTATCAAACATATTAATTGGTAAACAGCACCCCACGCTTTTGATGGTAAAATTATTTATCCCAAGCGTGTTGGAAATTAAAATTATTTTTCAATTTTTTTAGTTCGGTTTTCTAATAAAGCGTGTTTTTTTTAGTTTTTTAAAACTATTTTTTATTTTATTCAATCTTAAGGAACTTTGGAGTTCTTTTACGAGCTGAAAATCTTCAGACTAGGAAAGCACGGCTTAAATTCCTTCCTGGTGGACCACCAGGACCGACAATAAGAAGTAAATAATACATAACCCCCCCTCTTTCATTAGTGAGTGAGCAAATGCGTGAATGTTGAGCTGGGAACATCCTGTAGTGAATCCATTCCACGAGGCTGACCCTCGCATATATGCAACATAATCGCAGCGCCCCTTTCAATTTCACGGTGAGATGGCGTCACGGTATGATTAGGTTGGGATCGCTCAGCTGGGATAACTCTCTTCCCTGGAGACCTCGGCACTTCAATACCTCCGTCTCATTTCCTATTGATTTGCATCTCCACAGTCCAATTCTATCGTCATCGTCATCATCAACCATGTGCAGTAACATGATCATTCGCTATATTTATGATTCTCGTAAGTAATGTCACGAGTGATTTCCAATTCACGAGTTACTTTGTGACTCTTGATTCTTATCCGGAGGATTTGGAAATCAAGAGAGCATTTGTTAGGACTATTTAACGAATAAAATTAAGCTGTTTACTCACAAATCATTATTTAAATATAGTTATTTAAAAATATTTTTATATTTAACGTAAACGGCGATGTTTTAAAACAAATGAGAAACGTTCGTAATGTTTCACTTGTTTATCACTGCAACCAGATCACAATATATAACCACATGCATTCTATAATTCTTATATATTAATACATAAATTGTTATAATCTCAAAGTCTCAACTTCAAAAACTCAAATTATGGCTTTTCAGGGCAAAGTGCCAGTCAGAGCAGAAATAGTAATCAATAATGAAATAATAGAACAGATAGCACACTTTAACTAATCTTGGTTCAGATATAACATATAGCTATGATTGGGGTATACATAATAAATTAAACCGATATCAAATGATGTGTGACACCATAAGAAGAAACCTCCGAAGCGAAGAGAAACTCAGCTCAGGTTTTATAAAATTATGGCTGTTCCTGTTCTTTTATATGGATCTGAATCTTGGGTACTTACAAAAAAAAAATATCTCACACATTCAAGCCACTGAAATTAAATTTTTAAGATCTGTAAAAGGATGTACACATATGGATAGATTACACAATGAATCAATAAGAAATGAACTGGAGATATTTTCAATAGTTGATAAACTAGAAGAGCACAAATACCAAAGGAAAGAGCATTTAGACAGAATGGATAATATAAGATTACCCAAGAAGATCAACGCCTACAAACCACATGGGAAAATATCTTTGGGACGACCAAGGAAACGATGGACTTGAGACCGGAACAGGTCACATTGGCCTAATCCTGCAAAGGAAGAAGGAGAAGTAGAAGATAAATTGTTATATTCAACGTATTTCTTAGAGAGTCAGTCACTGCAAAATAATGCTCTGACCTATTCAGAATGTTACAAAAGAGGAGCTTGACTTTAAAGTGATGAAACTCAATTGATAAATTCTAGGTGAAAAATTGCTGTGATTGGTTGTAATCAAAATTCATTGAAATGCGATTGGTCATTGACTCCCATTTGGGGCATGCGTTAAATAGTCATAAGTAATGCCAAATTATCGATAAATTCACGACTGATGAAGTGAGGAGTGAATTTATCTAGAGAATTTGGAAATCAAGAGTGGCATTTGTTAGGACTATTTAACGAATAAAATTAAGCTGTTTACTCACAAATCATTGTTTAACTATAGTTATTTTAAAATATTTATATATTTAATGTAAACGGCGATATTTGAAAACAAATGAGAAACGTTATGTTTCATTTGTTCATCACTGCAACCAGATTATATTTTTGCCAAATAGAATCGCAATATTGTAAGAATGCACCCTAGTGGAGAAAAAATGAAACTCATCATTACAGGTTATTAATTAATTTCTGATGTCCTATGATGTAAATATGTTCAATTATATTTTTCTGCAACGTTAATTTCTGGGAAATAATACGTTTAAGAAAGTGCAAACAGTGGTTTGTTTTTTATGGTATAATCAATTGCTACGAATGTTTTTCTATTATATCTCGCAAGCAGAATCTGGTTACATTCATACAATATATATACAATCTGATAAAATGAAAGTGATAAAATCGAGATAAGAAACGACTGTGGTTGGTTGTAAATAAAAATTCATTGAAATGTGTTCTTCATATTTTGTCTTGGTCAACAGTGGTTTCAGATTTTCATAAGATTCTGTGTGAATCACTGAGTAACAACTGGAAATGAAGCATATACATTCCCATTATACATAACCCTTCAAACACCCTTCGAACTGCGTTTTGACGCATCAATAAAAAGTCTCCATTCAGTAGGGTCATAACTATAATTTCTGAGGAAATGTGATGTAATAGGGTTTTTCTGAGTTCAAATCTGGATTCTGTAGGCACGTTTCACCCTAGAAACGTTCAGAAGATCCAAGCAATGAAATAATTGTTGCCAAGTGTTATTGTAATTTTGAATTCTATTACTTATTTCCTCTTTAATCTCATTAGTGTTGTTAATTTGGATCCTCTGATATACATCGATATTTAACTCTTATTACAACAAGTTACATCTGGTTTCCCATAAAGATCATGTAGCCCGCTATTATATATCTAGTCTTCTCCATTCACCTGTCTGTTCATCTATCTTTGGTCCAAAAATCTTCCTAACAACTTTATTCTCATATACTCGTAATCTATTTTTCTGCCTTAAGTTAAGAGTCCACCATGTTTCTCATCTAATGGGACAAGATTACCGGTAATTATATATATATATATATATATATATATATATGTATATCCATCCATAGTAATTCTGCCCAAAGGCAGGTCCTTCACTGCAATCATAGCATTTTAATGCTATGCTTGCAGCTTTACTAGGGAATTGTGTAGGTGTGGTAGCTTCCCGTTGCTTTCCACACCGGTGAAGGATGATGATGATAATGATAATGGTAAGGATGATAATGATAAGGATGATGGCCATATGATTTCGGGGACCGTTTGGGCCTTAAAGTTTTCCTGACATTTGTCTTACAGGCGAGGAAAACTCCGATAAAAACCTCACCCAGAAAAACTGCCCCGACCGGGGATCGAACCCGGGTCCGCTGCGTGACAAGGCAGCACGCTACCTCGAGACCACAGCGGTGGACTATATATATATATATATATATTTTTTTTTTTTTGACATTTGGCAATGAATATTTATAATATCTATATATACAAGCGTTACTGCTATAAAGTAAATATTCTCTAAAAATTTGCTTAACTGTTATGTTAGCCACCAGATGTCAATTGGAACAAATTTCCGCTACCTCTTGTGTGAATTGAGAATACTACATATATAAGAAAATTGTATGTTTGAATTGTAATTCTTGGGTAGCTCAGTTGGTTAGAGCGCTAAAGGTACAGACTTTAGAGACTCGAGTTCAAATCCCGACTCAAGCATTCATTTTTCTTTTCATATCATATATATATATATATATATATATATATATATATATATATATATATATATAATACACACACACACACCGTGATCCAAAATGATGGACGGGTTTTAAGTAGTTAGTATAGCTTTACAAACGAAATTAGGTGCGTGATTATCTGCTATCCATCCATAGTAATTCTGCCCGAAGGCAGGTCCTTCACTGCAATCATAGCATTTTCATGTTAGGCTTTGCAGCTTTACTAGGGAATTTTAGGTGTGGTAGCTTCCCGTTGCTTTCCACACCGGTGAAGGATGATGATGATAATGATAAGGATAATGATGATGGCCATATGATTTCGGGGACCGTTTGGGCCTTAACGTTTTGCTGACATTTGTCTTACAGGTGAGTAAAAACCCTGATAAAAACCTCACCCAGAAAAACTGCCCCGACCGGGGATCGAAGCCGGGCCCGCTGCGTGACAAGCCAGCACGCTACCTAGATACCACAGAGGTGGTCTTATCTGCTATTATGAAAGAAAAACTGTGCGAGTTTCATATCCCGTCTGCAGTAATCAGTTTCTTGTCATTATTACGTCATCAGCGTTAAATTAGTGAATTTGTGAAAATGGCGACTCCTGTACAGAAGTAATTCCGTGTGTTGCAATTTGCGAGGTCTGGTTCCATTGTTGCAGTGCAGCCAGCTTTCCGACGGCAATTTGAAATTCGTCCTCCGACAGATAAGACGTCAATGGTATAAACAGTTAGAAACAACTGGATGTATCTGTAAAAGGAAAAGCCCATGACGTCCACGAACACCAAATGACGCGTCGGTCCGGATGACATGATTCATTCCCACACCCTCCACGGTCTCCCGATCTCACACCTTGTCATTTCTTCCTGTGGGGGTATGTGAAGGCCCTGTGTACGTACCATCACCTCCGGTCGACCTTCCAGACTTGTTAAGAAGGATTGTTGCTGCTGTTGAATCCATTACTCCAAATATGCTGACCAAGTATTGGGAGGAATTGTCACGAAAGGTGCTCACATCGAACACTTATAAAGTATGTTATGAAAACTCGAAGAGTTTCTCTTTAATCCCATGTAACTTTTGTTCTTATATATATCATGTAAGGGAAATTAAACAACTTTGAAACCCCGTCCATCATTTTGGAACACTCTGTATGTATATATATATATATATATGTGTCCTAAGTGATTCGATGAAGATTTATAAAACAAATTTCAAAAAATAATTTCATGAGAACAACTCTATCAACTGCATTTCTTCGGTGTACCCCTACAACATATAAGTATGGACCGGGATTTGAACTTAGGACCTCCCAAATACGAGTTTCAAACGCTATCCGCAGAGCCAAGTCGCTCTGTCGCAATATACTGTATAAATATGGCAATGCCAATATTTGCCTTTATATTATCACGCCCATTCGATTGTACTGCTTGTTCGCTTGCCAAATACCCCGCTGTCTGGTATCGAATACCGGCCGCTTGGCACATGGCCAGATGTTGTACATGATGAATGAGCTCCCAGTAACTAAGTACTTCATTTTATTTTCAGATGAGACAAATTAACTCATTTATATTTGCAAGCATTCAATTAATGTATTTATTACCGTCAGCAGGAGATCAGCACGTCAGCCGCACGCATGAATACCAATGAGCTGACGATATGATCTGTTCTTACTTCTACATCATAATACACTTCTAACAGTTATCATCTCTCGTTCCTCTCGTTTTAGCGAATTACGAAGGAATGGAGTTATTGACATTGTTTTTACACGCTTTATATTAGCTTGATCTGTATATATCTACGTAACGGAATCTTTCAACGAGATTTTCACCCATTGAAAATCATTGGATCGACTTGAAACGTTGTATACTTGTAAAGGACCAATGACAATAAAATAATTTCATAATTGTTTTTCTAAAATCATGACCAGAATCATCAGAAATACAAAAAAAGTGTCTGTGTAATTATGTAACGGAATTTTTCAACACGATTTTCACCCACTTAAAATCATTGGATCGACTTGAAACTTTGTATACTTGTAAAGGAACAATGCCTGTACAATAATTTCATAATGTTTTTCTAAGATCATGGCCAGAATCATCAGGAAAAAAAAGTGTCCGTGTAATTATGTAACGGAATTTTTCAACACGATTTTCACCCACTTAAAATCATTGGATCGACTTGAAACTTTGTATACTTGTAAAGGAACAATGACAGTACAATAATTTCATAATGTTTTGTCTAGAATAAGGACACGCATAATAAGAAAAAAAGGGTCCGTGTAATTATGGAAGGAATATGTTTGTCAACACGATTTTCACCCACTTAAAATTATTGGATCGACTTGAAACTTTGTATACTTGTAAAGGAACAATGACAGTACAATAATTTCATAATGTTTTTCTAAAATCATGACCAGAATCATCAGAAAAAAAGTGTCCGTGTAATTATGTAACGGAATTTTTCAACACGATTTTCACCCACTTAAAATTATTGGATCGACTTGAAACTTTGTATACTTGTAAAGGAACAATGACAGTACAATAATTTCATAATGTTTTTCTAAAATCATGACCAGAATCATCAGAAAAAAAGTGTCCGTGTAATTATGTAACGGAATTTTTCAACACGATTTTCACCCACTTAAAATTATTGGATCGACTTGAAACTTTGTATACTTGTAAAGGAACAATGACGTACAATAATTTCATAATGTTTTTCTAAAATCATGGCCAGAATCATCAGAAAAAAAAAGTGTCTGTGTAATTATGTAACGGAATCTTTCAACACGATTTTCACCCACTTAAAATCATTGGATCAGCAAATTTTAACCATTAGGGGAAATTTACCTGGTAATTCCACTTTACTATTTGAAACTATGACTATTTTCACTAATCATACAGATATTTGAACTTTGTACTTCATTTTCGCGGCTGAGATTAAAAAATCACTTTAGCGGTGCCATAAAATAATATTAACGATATTCAATCAAATAAAAATCATTACAGCCTTGCATTCAATAAAATGAACCAATTCATTTATAATTAAATAAATTATAAATTTTCCATGTTTCCACATGAAATCTAACAAGAGGTTGTGTTTTTATGAAAACAAATCGCGAGTGATTTTTGGTAATGAAGGAACATCAACCTCGCGTTGGATTCGCCAAGAAGTGACTATTTAGAGAAAAATTTTTAATAGGGGAGAGTCTTCTGTGGAAGAAGGCTCAAAAAAAATGAAAGAAAGAAAAATACCTCTGAAATAATAAATAGAATTATTCCTCATCGTAATCCTTTTGTAACAAACTTAGTATGAAGTCCCTGACAACATCAGAAGCTAAAAGTAATTATAATGTTTAATATTTACCAAATGTGAGGTTATGTATTCCGATCTTACTTCCGGGCGATTTTTAAGCCGGCTGTGTAGTTATAAATAGCACATATTTACTGTTAAATCTCTTTGGGCTTGGGAAAAATCAATAACAGATGATTGTATGAGAAATAACTAATTACAATAATGCAGATTCATTATACAACATTTAATAATTTATTTTAGAGCAACAGAACTTTTTTTGTGATTTTTGAAGTTTTTTTTTTTCATTTCTTGCTGTACCACATCGATCGTACATTGTTGAACCGATATCCTTGTCAAAGAAGTTAATTTGCGGAGATATCTCTCATTACCAACAGGAAGCGGCAAAATTATCGGTCTATGTGATAAATACTCGAAATAAAATGGACACAAGTAGCAAGAAACTTAATTTCTGAATCAACATAGGAGGATTAAAAGGTAAATATATCCCACTACAGACCTCATGTGGTCCTTAAGGTTCTGTTCTCAAGTGTCTAGATGTCAGCCCTACATAACGTCCGCTTTCATCCCCAAAACATATGTCTAAAATTAATTTCCATTAGACCCTGAATGGGCCACAGGGCCATGGTTTCGCCAGTAGATTTAGACCAGTTTAAAAATACTGACCCTAATGGGAATCGATTCCGCTACTGTGTCCCCCATGGAGCGTGCAAATCATAACAAGAATGAGAGGGAAAAAATGAAAAAAGAAAGGGTTACTAAATAGAGTTATAACAAGTTTTTAAAATAAAGATATCTTCTTGTTGCTACTGGTACAGTATTTTTAATGACTGCATAATTATGTGGGCCAAAGGTGATGTTATTTATTTCTTTATGTTGCCAACTTAACAGATTACAAGACCACGTTTACGCTGATGGATCTTCGCTTAAAGTAATCAACAGTCAGGAAACTTGAATGCGTAACAAATTGAACGTTTAAATGTAAATGAAGTATTAATTAAGGCTGCAGCTCTCACAGAACAACCAAAATTCGTTTTTATTCATCTACTTTCCCATGTGGCTTTCTCTTCCACTCATCAAGACAGCCATATGTTGCATTATAACACAATCATAATTAACTCTATAGCAGGATTTTAATATCATAATAAATATGAAAGTTAATAATCTTGTATTTTATCATCATCATCATCATCATAGTACATTCACGAATTTAGGCCATTTGTTGACCTGTTTCGGCCTCAAGAGAAACACCATCCAAAAGTCTTTTGAGTGGACGTCCTGGTCTTCTTCTTCCTGCAGGTTGACATCTTAACATTTGTTTGGGTATCCTGTGATCTTCCATTCGATGAACATGTTGCATCCATCTTCACTTATAAACAGAAATGTTGTTATATTATTTTTAGTCTGAACATCTTACCTCAATATTAATGTTAAAAATTTAGATATCTTTGCATTTACAACCTTTTCTTCTTCATATGAGATATTGCATCCTAGATATGTAAAATTATTCACCTGCTCCAAAATTTTATTGTCCAGTACAATTTTACTTCTGACAGGATCTACACCTTGAAATGCCATAATTTTTGTTTTTTTTCGGTAGATATCTTCAATCCATATTCTTCTGTAATTTTGTTAAGTTCATACAGACCTTTCTGTAGATTATCTTCGGAATTTGCTATTATTATTTGGTCATCTCCAAACAATAGGGTGTTTAATTTTCTATTTTCTGATATTCTTATTCCAAATTTATATGTCTTGTTCCAGCAATATATTACTTCATTGATATAAATTGCAAAGAGTGTTGGGGATGGGGGCAGCCTTGTCTCACACCACGATTTATAATTCCTTCTTCAGAAAATCTGTTATTTAATTTAATCTTTATGGTGTTGTCTTTGTATTTTAAAATTGATTTAATATTTAAATATAACTTAAATAAAGAAAAACATCTAAATAATTCATTGTTGAATAAAAATGTCTCAGTAACAATTAAAGAAATTGTATTACATAACAGTCTTTCTAAATAATGCTTTTAAAAATTGATTCAAATCATTGTTGTCAGAATTATAAAGCTTTCTGTTATAACTGTAATAAGAACACCTGCTTAACTTCATATTTTTAAATGAAAGTAAACTAAACTCTGATTGGATGTTAAAACAATTAACTTTTTGATTTAACAAATAAAATTTAAACCTGGTATTTAATGGGCTATTAACCAATAGAATTTAAACCTAACATCATGTGATGTAATAATGTTCTTTAAAATTATAAAAGAATTACCTAGTCATTCTGCAGACAACATTCAACAAACATAGAAGCAATAAGAGTTCTCCTGATAAAATGTAATATTTAATACAAGAAGAATAGTTGATTCAAGAAAATAAAATTTTATTTTAATTGACGGTGAAGAATAATACACCTACATTTACTTAATCTGCTGTGAACCTACAAAGTGAATAAATGTGAAATTATTTCTACAAGAAACAATTTTTTTAATGATTGTGAAGTGTTTTCCTATCCTGTGTACCAACTTCCGACCCTAAGAACAGAATCCAGCTCTACCGAAAATTAAACCCAACCTGAACCAGTATTTTTTTTGACACCAATCCTTCAAAATGTTACAACAACATCGGGCATGAGGAGAGTTAGCTGCATCAAAACATCGTCATAACATGGGAAAATAATTACTTCTTCAACTCTAATATTAAATACTGAATGGAAATTCGATCAATAAGTTAATATATACCGGGCTTCCAATATAAACCCGGACCGGCCTCACGGGGTTTCACCCGTCAGGCAGCGCTCTCTCCTCGTCCGCATTTCACTCTGCCAGCCGCTCGTCCTTGAACTAGTCAGTTTAGTATCGTTCGACAAGATGAGACGTCAGCTGACATTAGAGCAGCGCATTTATGTGTGTAAATGTTATTATAAATACGAATCAGCTCGTCGCGTTCGCGAGGAATTTATTCGGAACTTCCCTGGACAATTACCTTCTTCCAGACCGACAATCCACGATCTTGTGACCAAATTTGAGACCACTGGTTCAGTACAAAATAAGAAACACTCGCTCCCCAGATCTAACAGTGTGTGATTTTTATTTGTGGGGTAGCCTGAAAGACAAAGTGTACAAAACAAATCCGCACACATTGGAAGAACTGAAGAACAACATAAGAAATGAAATCAGAAACTTGACAGTGCCCGAACTGCAGCGTGTCAATCTAAATGTATTTACTCGGTATAATGCCTGTTTAACTGCGGGAGGACAATATTTTCCAGCATTTTCTATAAGGTAAGAAACAGTTCAAGGACGGGTGGCAGACAGGGTGAATTGCGGGAGGAAGAGACAGCACTGCGTGCCGGGTGAAACTCCGTAAGGCCGGTCCGGTTTTATATTGGAAGCCCGTTATAAGTTAACATCGATAACATGATAATGTTAAGCGGAGTGATGGATGAAATTTCTACATTGTTTTGTAGAACTTCAATCTTGTATCCTTCCTTATAATTATACATTTCATCATCATCATCTGCATTCATGGATTAGGTCTGTTGACCTGTTCCGACTTCAGCTCATCTCTTTCTAGGTTTGCCCACATCTCGGGTGCCTTTAGGTTTGTATTTTGTTATTTGTTTTGGATATCTATCTTCATTCTGTCTATGGGCTCCTTCCATTTTCGTCTATATGTATCTATTTTATCAGTTATTGCAAATATTTCAAGTTCCTGTCTTATTTCTGTGTTCTTGATTCTGTCTTCCTTAGTGCATCCTTTAACAGATCTCAAAAATTTCATTTCTGTCGCCGTTATCCTACTTAGATCTTGTTTTATTATGTATCCAGGCTTCTGAACCATAGAGTAGTACCGGTACTGCCAACGTTTTATAAAATTTCAATTGGGTCTCTCTTGTTGTTTTGTTATTAGTGATATTTTTATCGTACCACATATTCTCTGGAATTTTGCTATTTTATTCTTCTTCTTCTTCCTTCCTTCCAAGTATTAGGCCAAGGCCTGTTACGATCATATAGAAAATTTTCCCTCCAGCGTTTCATAAGACGGCCAAGTGTCGTATAAGACTTGAAAGCATAATAATAGTCCCTTCGATTGGTTGCTGGCCAAAGGAAGGCAAGACCAGTGATGGGGCTGCCATCTTATAGCCTCTGGTCAGGCTTTTCTGGAGAAGAAAAGAAAATATAGGAAAGAATAAATGGAAGAAAGGAAATACTCCCTAGCCCTCGGGTGCCCTAATAGCGTCGGGGTCGAAAAAAACAAGAGTTAACCAAGAGAGGTTAGATAGTAAAGTTAAAAGAGTGCAAAACACAAGTAAGTGGAAGAAATGTTTTGCTCAGCTTTGGCACCTTGTGGTCGCCATCCACATATCCCCTAGATGAGGACCCCTGAGATATGCTATTTTATTAGTTATATATAATTATACTTACTTACTTCCTCACTGGCACTATCGAACCCGTAGGTTCATGGCCGCGCGGACATAAGCTCTCCATACATCCCTATCCTGAGCTAATGCTTTCCAATCATTCCATGTATAATCTACTTATATATAACTGGTATATAACTGGTAGAATAATAGTTACATATATTTTCAGTTTAACGTTTTTTGAAAGGAGCTGGGACATCAAAAGTATCTGCAATACATAATAGCACGCATTTCCAGAATTGAGCCTATGTTTAATTTTTTTGTGCATCTCAAGAACAGTTAAGTCCCGTAGACTACGATGGGCAGGACATGTTGCGCGTATGGGGAATGAAAGACGTGCATGGAAACTTCTTGTAGGAAAGCCAGAAGGAAAACGCCCAGTTGGTAGACCAAGAATGAGGTGGGAGAACAACATTAACTATGATTTGAGGGAAGTAGATTATACAGGGAATGATTGGAAAGCATTAGCTCAGGATAGGGATGTATGGAGAGCTTATGTCCGTGCGGCCATGAACCTACGGGTTCGATAGTGCCAGTGAGTAAGTAAGTAAGCATCTCATTCCTATTTGTGATTATTGTTCCTAGGTATTTTAATTCAGCCACTTCCTCAAAATTTCCCTCATTTGTCATTAGCTGTCCTATATATATATATATATATATATATATATATAATTATACATTTAAAAATAATATTTTATTTTTTCTTCTCCCTAAACCCAGTTTCAAAATAGGCCTATATCGTCATTAATTTAACGACTAGTGGCATATTCTAACAACCTTTTTAAACAGTCACAAATTGATTATTGTATTGTGTGTAATCGATGTGGTGATGGCTACTGAACCGTTTCTACTATTTTCACACATGGCTGAACATCAATAATACAACATATTACATAATGTGTGTGTCTGACCTACTGCACTCAGTTGTGAGAGATATTAAAGTTTTCACTACCCTTTCATTTAAATCACTTCCTACAATCACAGCGCTGTATCTTGATTTTAAATACATTCACTTACTCAGTATTTTGTAATCTTATTTGATAAATCTCACAAAATAGGTCACTTGACTGTCCCTTGCACTCGTTATTTACATCAAACACTCACTAACTACAGCACATTTTAAGACTTAAAATAATAACTTCTTCTTAAAAGGCACCTACAACGTGGCTATGCGTTAGCCTTCTCAACAAATCCCTTTCACAACTTTCTGCCATGGACACGTTTAAAACGATTTTTTTTTACCTTCATTTATTTGATTTCATTTACATCACAATTTTCCCACATTTTTTTTTTGTCGTCCTACAAATTAGCCCTTAAATTCGTAATGTATCCATTTGGATACATCAGTTAGTTCAGTTAATTTAATATTTTGAATAAATCAGAAGAAAACGAACAAAAATAAACCACTTAAATGTGTGCCTAATTATACAATATACCTAATAATAACAATTATACAAGGTTCCGTTTTCACTGCGGTCCGCCACATTCAAATAACTAACAAAATAAATTTGTATTTTGCCAATTTAAGGGTTAATAACAGTCTGCCTTGTCACGCAGCGGGCCCGGGTTCGATCCCCGGTCGGGGCAGTTTTTCTGGGTGAGGTTTTTATCGGGGGTTTTCCTCACCTGTAAGACAAATGTCAGGAAAACTGTAAGGCCCAAACGGTCCCCGAAATCATATGGCCATCATTATCATTCTTATCATTATCATCATCATCCTTCACCGGTGTGGAAAGCAACGGGAAGCTACCACACCTACAATTCCCTAGTAAAGCTGCAAGCATAGCATGAAAATGGTATGATTGCAGTGAAGGACCTGCCTTCGGGCAGAATTACTATGGATGGATGGAACAGTCTGTTTGGTTTTTTTTAATTTTTTTTCTTCAACTGCCCCAGGTTTCTCTCATGGCATGGCGTACTTGTAACCCACTTCTGAGGTTGAGGCGCCTGAAAGGCGGGGTTACGTTGCCCTGATGATATGATGGGTGATGATGATGATAATGGTGCGCCAGGTGAGTCCCTAATCCTAAGCTTAACCTAAGATCAATATGAACGATGATGATTGCGATGGCCATATGATTTCGAGGACCGTTTGGGTCTTAAAGTTTTCCTGACATTTGTCTTACAGGTGAGGAAAAACCCCGATAAAAACCTCACCCAGAAAAACTGCCCCGACCGGGGATCGAACCCGGGCCCGCTGCGTGACAAGGCAGCACGCTACCCCGAGACCACAGCGGTGGACGTATTTAAAATATGACACTGCTGATATTCTTGCCAAAAAAGGTTCCAATCTAATTCAGAATACAACTAAAAGCTTACCTTTCGCATCCATAAAAAGAAGAATTAAAAACAAATATAAAATCAAACAAAACTAAGACCTACGTAAAAAGCCAAAGACAAAAAATGGAATATTTTAGTAAAGAAGCCAGATATTATTCCAGAAATTCCACGTAAAATTACAGTAGCAATATTTAGAGTGCTTACAGAACATGACTATTTGGCCAAACATTTATATAAAACAGGAATCTACACGAATCCAAATTGTCCCACAACTATTTTAAAATAACTATAGTTACATAATGATTTGTGAGTAAACAGCTTAATTTTATTCGTTAAATAGTCCTAACAAATGTCACTCTTGATTTCCAAATTCTTTATATGAATTCACTCCTCACTTCGTGAGTCCTGAATTTATCAATAATTTGAAAATCACTCGTGGCATTACTTACGATAATATTTTTTTTAAGATTTGACAGTGCGTGGAAACTCGAACAGTAATGATAGGTAAATTAAAACATCACACAATATTGCTATTATCCAACATATATTGATGTTTAACTCAATCATCGTATGGATATGAGTAAAACTTGTTAATGCACCAAATTGCCAATTAAAACATAATTCACTCATTACAGTGTGTGGTCAGTATTAAACTTTATGTTCTATTGATTTTCCACGTAAAAACAACATTAATTGCGTTATAATCACATTACTTTGAAAAGCAATAAACATTACAACGTAACAGACTGTAATAATATTCATTATCTGCATCATTAAAATCTAATTAATTTGTTACCGAGCGCTCAAAGAGTGGTAAAGTCAAGTAAATTACATCAGTAGCAGTTGTTACCATCATTTACATACGTTTCTTTCTTTCTACTTGTTACTTTGACGCTCATCTGTGTAATGTGCAAGTATTAAATTAAGAAACTTGTTTACTTTAATACACTGGTCAACATGATTCTTGTCTCATGAGTACCAATAGTTGTTCTAAATTCAAATCGGCATGCTACGAGTTATTGGTAAATCCAGAAAATTGGATAAACCTCGGTAAATTTCTGGACAAAACGCGGAAAATAAGGACAACACTCATTCATGAATAAATATATGTTATCAAAATGCAATACCATTAATTCTTAAAATTTATATATATAAATGAATTAGTAATATTAAAATATATATGTAGTCAATATCTGGTCTTGAGAATGACAGCTTGGCTGTAGAAACTTGTTGACCATTTTAAAACATTAATTGGTGAAATGGGCATATTGACTACATATATATTTTAATATTATATCACCAAGAAGATCACTTGTGTATTAAATGAATTAGTGTATAATGCTATTGTGTTATTATTTAATTTTAATATTATTGTGTTTTCTTTATGTAATTGTAATGTTAATGCTTTTTTAGTGTATAATGCTATTGTGTTATTATTTAATTTTAATATTATTGTGTTTTCTTTATGTAGGCCTAATTGTAATGTTAATGCTTTTTTAGTGTATAATGCTATTGTGTTATTATTTAATTTTAATATTATTGTGTTTTCTTTATGTAGGCCTAATTGTAATGTTAATGCTTTTTTAGTGTATAATGCTATTGTGTTATTATTTAATTGTAATATTATTGTGTTTTCTTTATATAATTGTAATGTTATTGCTTTTTTTGTTGTTTATTTTTCTTTACACTAGTAGCAATTATTACTTTATTGTAACGGACTGTCAACAGCATTTCCGGCTTACAGCCCGTGCGGCCCATATTTGTAAATAACATTGTATGTATCTTACTTTTTGTCTAATACAGTCCTACTACTACTACTACTACTACTACTACTACTACTACTTTTTTATCCTGTTTTCCTAAGAACTTGGAGATACATTATATATGGAATAATTGAAAGAAAAAAAACTCAGGATATGGATGCAAAATGACTTATATCCGCACCTCCGAGTTTCGACTGAGCCAGCGATGTATGATTTTTTTTTTCAAATGCCCTGATTTGGAGAGTTTTCCCCAAATAGGCAACACTGCGCGTAACAAAGTTCTAGAACACTTACCGCGGGTGGAGATACATGGAAAGGGTGGTTTAGACATTAAGATAACCAGATCCAGTTCATAATTTGTGAGATAAGGCGGGATCCTCAGCGTGACGTCAAGAAATTAGCCCAATTAGAGCGAGTAAATTGATGACAGAGCCACACATTTGTATAACGACATGGGCTAATGAAGGCACTGGTCATTAGTCAAAGAGAGGCTTCCAACCCTCCTCCGGACATCTCTACACGTGTAAAACAACACCGTCATCATGCGCATGCGTGCATCAATAATATTCAAGCAGATAAGTCTCTATCATACGATCCCACTTTATTTTCCGACTCCCTTCATAAGTCACCTGATCCCAAATTCGGTTCCTAGATTTTGGTAAATTTTGACTATGCTATACTCAGCCAAACTCTGGTCTTTGGAGTTTAATAATGGCATTGCATTTTGGCTAAAATGCAATATTTTAATAATAATCTTCTTCTTCACGGTTTAGGCTTATTTACTAGCCTGTTCCGACTCCATCTTTTCTTTGGTCTTCCCAAACTTCTTCTTTCTCGTGGTGAATAGGTGTATACTGCTTTTGGCATTCTATTCTCAGTCATCCTTGCCAAGTGTTCTTTCCAGTTTGTTCTGTATTTCTCTATTGTTGTGTTTAATTCCTCTACTTTTAGTTGTTGTCTTATTTCTGTGTTATGTTTTTTGTCTGTTCTTTCATATCCTGCTATTGGTCCGAGGAATTTCATTTCAGCAGCTTGTATTCGTGCTGATTGTTGTGTTGTCACTGTCCATGTTTCGGATCCATAAGTAATAATAGGCACTGCCATTGTCTTGTATAATTTCATTATAGAGTCTTTCCTGACTTTATTTTTCAAAGTTCTTTTTAGTGTTCCTGTTATATAATTAAACTTATTTAGTTTGTTATTTATATCTGTTTCCGCTTTAATAATAATAATAATAATAATAATAATAATAATAATAATAATAATAATAATAATAATAATAATAATAATAATAATAATAACAATAATAATAATAATTCTTTATTTAGGAATATTCAACAATACAGTGTGACTCCAAAGATTCTGTTCATTTACTGAACTTATATTTTTTTTTTTTATTTAGGAATATTCCACAATACAGTGTTCCTCCTTCAACCCAAAGTGATTTGTCGCCAGAGGTTCCTGTCTAAAGCATCTTCTTCCCTCAAATCTCTAGCTTCAAGACTTTTCTTCACTCCAACTATCCATTGTTCTATAGGCCTGCCTCTTCCACTTATTCCATTAGCTTTCCAATTAAGGATCTTCTTTGGTATTCTCTCTTCCTCCATTCTTAAGAGGTGTCCATACCATTTCAAACGTTTTTCTTCTATTTTTCCTAATATCATCATCATCATCGTCCTTTCAAGTATTAGGCCCAGTGGCCCGTTACGGTCTCCCGCCATCTCCGAAAATGTCGACCCACAGATCTTCTGTCTCGAGGAATGTAGTGAAGAATTTGTTTTGGCATTCTGTGACGACCCATGCGCTGAATATGGGCTAGCCAATTGTTTCTATATTCTTGGAGGTATTCAGATATAGGTACGATGTTTAACTCTCGGGCTATTGTTGAATTTCTTTGGTGGTCTAGAAGGCTATAACCTGCAGTTCGTCGCAGAAATTTCATCTCCGTGGCTGTAATATGACGATTTATTTTTACTAATATTATTTTTTCAAGTTGCGTAATTTCCCTTATTGTGCTGTTTCTTACCTTATGCATTCTTGAAATTCTTGTCGATCGCCTCCAAAATTCCATTTCTACTGCTAATAGCTTGTTGGCTTGTTTTCTACTTAAAGTATAAAAATTATGGAATATTTACCTAAAAGGTCCGTCTCCTCAACTTTGTTAGTTATTTAACTGTAGTGCTTTCGGGACTAGTCCCATCATCAGCAGGATTATATTAGCCGTGTTTTGAAAGAGGAAATTTATACAGGGAGTGATTGGTAAACACTAGTCCAGGATAAATGAATGAACCAAAGAGAGACAGACAGATGAATGGAAAATATTATACAGCAATGCGCTATGTGGCTTTTATTGGAAACTAGACATAATAAGAATGGGTACCTCTCATATACAGCGATGGGGAGAACAAATGGCACGAATGGAGAGTGATAGAAGAGCACTGGAAATACATGCAAGAAAACTGGAGGGAAAAGGGCCACAATGTAGTTCAAGAATGAGGTGGGGAAAATTATATAAACCATCTTTTTAATGAGGGAAATTATACAGTGAATGGTTGGAAAACAGAAGTTCATTATTATATACAACTTTCCTCATTAGAGGATTGCCTCAAAGACAAAGTGATACATACAATTCATTTTTGGTATTGAAATACATTTTGTAAATACGTTTAAAAAATTCAAATTTTAGGCCTAATTGAAGTATACATACTATAAAGTAGAGATTTTGTAAATATGGTTTTTTAAAATTGAAATTGATCCTCTAATGGTAGCGATGGCAATTTTAGAAAGATACACCCTGTCCAAATCTAAGACATTCCAAAATTTGGCTAAGAATCCTGGTATAGTACCTCTTGCCCCGATCATCAATCCTGTGACAGTTATACTATCTAGTTGGTATTTATCATAAGTAATGCCACGAGTGATTTCCAAATTATCGATAAATTCACGACTCACGAAGTGAGGAGTGAATTTATCTAGAGAATTTGGAAATCAAGAGTGGCATTTGTTAGGACTATTTAACGAATAAAATTAAGCTGTTTACTCACAAATCATTATTTAAATATAGTTATTTTAAAATATTTATATATTTAATGTAAACGGCGATGTTTGAAAACAATGAGAACCGGTTGGTACGCTTCATTTGCTTCTTGTTCATCACTGCAACAAGATCATATTACTTATTGCCAAAGGAACGGAATATTGTAAGAATGCTCTCTAGTGGAGAAAAAATGAAACACATCAAACTGTATATTAATTCATTTCTGATGTCGTATGATGTAAATATGACAATTATATTTTTCTGGATTATTACCTGGGAAAAAATACATTTAAGAAAATGCAAACAGTTGTTTCTTTTTTTTTGGTGGTATAATAAATTGCTACAAATGTTTTTATATTAACTCCCGCATGCGGTATGTGTTGACATGCATGCACTATATATACAATCTGGTAGCTGTATTTATTGTTCAGATAGTCACTGCAAAATAATGCTATGACCTATTCAGAATGTTAAAAGAAGGTGCTTTCTTTATTATGATAAACTTTAGTTGGTAAATTATAGGCGAAACACGACTGTGATTTGTTGTATATCAAAAATCATTGTAACGTGATTGGTCATTGGGGCATGAGTTAAATAGTCTTTGTAATAGTCAATTGTTGGCTCATATATGACCCTTTTCAGAGTCAATTTTAGAAGATAGTCTAAATGCAATAATATCAGTACAGGGAAAGATGAGTTTATGTCCGCGTGGCCACGAACCTCCGGGTATTGTACGTCCTTTAGAAACGAGCTGCAATATATAACAAAGAGTTCTACCACCTGCTAGGTCACGTGGAGCACAATCATTTGTCCAACTTCACTTTGCTATAAAGCACTTCCTAATGACCTTGTGAGCCAAGCTTTGAGCTTCCCGACGGTACTAGTTTCTACTTGTTCATTATTTGTTTGCAATTATAACATCAGCACGTTGTGAACAGTAAGACAATTCTACAGAATAAACTTCAGGGGGATATTATTTATTCTCCGATACATCATCATCGTCACGAATTAGGACTTCGTAGACCTGTCTCCGCCCCATCTAGCAGTCTTTTAAGAGGTCTTCCTGATCGACGATGTCCTTTGGATTTATATTGCATCATCTTTTTTTTGGGATTCTTGACTTATCCATTAATTTTACAGGGTCCAGCCAGTTTAATTTATATCTGTTGAGTTTTTCTTATACTGATTCCACTTCCAATTGTTCTAAAATGTCTATCATTATTATTTTTCGATTTAAAAGAGTGTATCAGTTGTCCTTCTGAAAATTTTATTTCCATTGCTTGGATTATGATCCTGTCTTCCAGGTCTGCTAATATATATATATATATATATATATATATATGATTTAAGAAAAATAAATGCCTGGACGGGATTTGAACCTGGACCTCTGGATTGGCACTCCAGTGTGCTATTCATTACACTACCGTGCAAATCTAATACAAACAAACACACACACACACATATATATATATATACACACACACTCCATTATTACGAGATGTAGCGAGAACTCTGTCTTCACTGCCACCAGGTAGCTACTATAACAAGTAACCAATTTAAACAGAATATATATATATATATATATATATATATATGGATGTTATAAATAATTTTTTGACATTGAGCACCACTGTGGTCTCGAGGTAGCGTGCTGCCTTCTCAGCGGGCCCGGGTTCGATCCCCGGTCGGGGCACTTTTTCTGGGTGAGGTTTATATCGGGGTTTTTCCTCACCTGTAAGACAAATGTCAGGAAAACTTTAAGGCCCAAACGGTCCCCGAAATCATATGGCTATCATCATCCTTATTATCATCATCATCATCATCCTTCAGCGGTGTGGAAAGCAACGGGAAGCTCTAGTGGCCGTGATTCTTGTCTTATCAGAAACAAACTTGGCAACTAGCAATAAATTTAAAAAAAAGTAAGGTCGGGTTCGTTAACCGGCAAAATAGGACCATTAAGTGTAGGAGTTCACCTAAAACGAAAACTTAAAAATCGTTCTAGCGTCGCAATGTTCAATGTTTCGCAACGGAACTCTGTATATACTATTAAAATAAAACGATAAATATGTTCTACAAAAATCAGCGAAATTGGGATATTGGATGTGGCGGTACACCGGCGAAATTAAGCAGCAATTTTAGCTGCAGTTGCTGATATATTTTAAGTAATTGTATACCGTAGATATTATCCTGACAGTTGAAGTATTCAGTATATTTATAACTTTTTTTCCCCCAACAGATATCTTGAAAAAAAGTTAACACACTAAATGTATGTTTAATTTTGTTAAATATAGGTTTTTTCATCTACTCGTGTAAAATTGTAACCGAAATACGTTGAAGCTATTTTTATGTAAAATAAAACCATCTGGAATCATTAATTGGGTGTGCGGTGGCGAGATTTAATTTCCCAGTGATAGCAATCAATGTAATTGGAAACCAACTTGAGGCAATATTGCAGAAAGTCTACCTAAAAATACAAAAAGATTATCACATCTCTTCTTTCCCTCCTCGAACAAAGTAAACTTTAAAGCAGGATTTAAAATCATAATAAATATGAAAGTTAAAGTTAATAATCAGATGGATTCTTTACTCTAAAACTACTATTAGAAAAGCACAAGGAATTCAATATAGAAACTCATATCGCCTTCGTTGACTTCATAAAGGCTTTTGACAAAGTAGACAGAAATATATTAAATTCTTGTGCAAACATAGCAACACATGGCGGGTATTCTTTTACGGATAACTCACAATAACGAATTCGTCTTTTAGCTCATTTATGTCAAGAAGATCGAGATAAGTATATTCCCGGGCAACACCGGGTAATCAGCACGGGGAATCTTAAAATTATTACGATATACATTAATAATATTACTTTTCATTCTAATTATTTAACTAATCACAAGAAGTACATTATTTTTTGTCTTTTAGCTCATTTATGCCAAGAAGATCGGGATGAGTAGATTCCCAGACAACGTCGGGTAAACAGCACGGGGTATCTAAAATAATTACGATGTAAAATTTTCTATATACTAATTTAACTAAACGTAAAACACATTAATTTTCGTATTTCAGCTCATTTATGTCAAGAAGATCGGGATAAGTAGATTCCCGGGCAACGCCGGGTAATCAGTAGGGGGTATCTAAAAAAATATAAATTTATAATAATGTTTCCTTTTACTTGTTCAACTCAACATAAAAGCACATTCATTTTCATTTATTTAGGCGTATTAGCTAGTACTGTTATAAAAATTGTTTGAAAAAGTTAAAAATATTAAAAAAAGTTTGTAAATACAGAAGAAGAGATATAGTTTACAACAATAAACTGACAAAGTAGACAGAAATATATTATTACAAATTTTAGCTGATGATAACGTTCCACAACAATATATTACTAATATCTTCAACATCTATAAAGATAATGAAATCTCTGTTAAACAAGATGGCAAATTATCTTCTTGGGAAACGATCAACACTGGAGTAAGACAGGGATGTGGACTTTCACCGGTGCTTTTCATTATATATATGAATAAATTAATAAACGAATGGAGGAAAACACAACGAGGATATATACCCATTAACAGGAACCTCAAACTCGATGCTATTCTTTTTGCAGACGATTTAGCTCTTCTGGCCCTTTCCGAAAATGATTTGCAACGATCAATTTATAATTTACAAAAAATAGGTGCCAAATTTATTATGGAAATATCAATTAACAAAACTAAAATTATGGCATTTCATGGGAAGGACCCCATACAAAGTAAAATCTGTCTCCAGAATAAAATTTTAGAGAGATCTAATCAATTTAAATATCTTGGATATTATCTCTCTATCTGGGATGAAAAGGATATCCCTGAAAAAGTTACTAGTTATAATAAAAGTTTAGGAATTATTAATCAAGTTATGAAACCATCCCTTGTACAAAAAAACACCAGATTACGTTTATATAACACTTTGGCTAGACCAGTGTTGACCTATGGTAGTGAAGCATGGACACTAAAAAAACAACATGAAAGCAGAATAACGGCTTGTGAAATGAGATTCATGCGCAGAACAGCGGGTTACACCAGATGGGATCGGAAAAGGAACACCGATATCTTAAAATAATTGAAGACTACGCCAATTTTGGAATATATTAAACAGTACCAACTAAATTGGAAACACCATCTTGAAAGAATGAGTTCAAATCGGATCCCCAAAGCTGTTTATAATTATATACCAAGAGGACGAAGATCACTGGGCCGTCCTATGAAACGCTGGAGGGAAAATTTTCTATAGGATCGTAACAGGCCTTGGCCTAATACTTGGAAGGAAGAAGAAGAAGATAATAATCTTATACTTTAAAATTCTTTTAATATTTAAATATAACTTAAATAAAGAAAAACATCTAAATAATTCATTGTTGAATAAAAATGTTTCAGTAACAATTAAAGAAATTGTATTACATAACAGTTTCTAAATAATTGTTTAAAGTCATTGTTGTCAGAATTACATATAACTTTCTGTTATAACTGTAATAAGAACACCTGCTTAACTTCATATTTTTAAATGAAAGTAAACTAAACTCTGATTGGATGTTAAAACAATTAAGTTTTTTTTTATTTAACAAATCAAATTTAAACATTATATTAACCAATAGAAATTTAAAATATAACATCATGTGATGTAATAATGTTCTTTAAAATTATGAAATAATTACAGTAGGCATTCTTCATATAACTTTCCACAAAGATAGAAGCAAATAGAAATCTCCTGATAAAATGTGATATTTAATACAAGAAGAATAGTTGACTCAAGAAAAGAAAATTTAATTTTAATTGACGGTGAAGAATAATACCACCTACATTTACTTGATCTGCTGGGAAATTAAATAGAAATAAATTTACAACTATTTCTACAAGAAACATTTTTTTTATGATTGTGAAATGTTTTCCCATCCTGTGTACCAACTTCCGGCCCTAAGAATAGAATCCAGCTCTACCGAAAATCAAACCCAACCTGAACCAGTAATTATTTTTGAGACACCAATCCTTCAAAATGTTACAACAACATCGGGCATGAAGAGAGTTAGCTGCTTCAAAACGTCACCACGTCCAGTGTAGGGGTGACATGTGGTTAGCATGTCGAGTCCCCCAGCCGTTATAGCTTTGTAGAGTTTTTTGAGATGTTAAATTCTGTGTACATTAATTTGGTGGAATTGTTATGATTTATGCAGCATAAGCCATTTAAGTTTCCGGAAAGCTACTTTTTTCACGTTTTTCACTACAAAGGGTGATTTTTAAGGTGAAGGAGTTCAGTATTACAACTCTTTTATTCACTAAAACCATCCCGGGAAACTCCTGAACATTTTGCAAAAAGCCCCATCACTATAGTATGAACGGTATGGTAGCGCATAAAGAACACAAGGACAAATAGACATTTATTTATTTATTTATTTATTTATTTTTAATAGCTTTATTTTACCTGGCAGAGTTAAGGCCTTAAGGCCTTGTCTACCACTCAACCAGTTTTAAAAAAAATACAAAAAAATAGTCTTAAATCTAAATTACAATATATATATATATATATATATATATATATATATATATAAACGATTACAAGTTATGAATACAATACAATTAATATTTATAATGTATTTTGGTTTAGTCTAAATTTAACGAATTAAATATATAATATGTACAAGATATATAAAAAAACGAGGAAAAGATTAATGACATAGTATAAAATTAAATAAATAGAGAAAAATTAATTATTAGACAACAGGTAACTGTATAAGCGTGACTTATAGGTACCAAGTGTGCGGCAACCACTGATATCTTGAGGAAGGAGATTTCAGGAGCGTGCAGAGGCTACTGTGAAGGAAGTAGAATAGAAAGAAGTGCTATGAAGAGGAATTGTTAGCAGACTGCTATCTTGTGACCTAGTGTCAATATTGTGGTAAGAGGATATATACAGTGTCATTATAAAGTCCCAGTACATTTTAAAGAAATCGCTTACATATCGTATTTCTGTTACAGCCATTCGAAAGATATAAATATGTTCACCATTGAAGAGCGGATAGAGATTGTTGCTGCGCGTTTAAGAGGCCGGTCGTACTAGGAAGTTAGAGACAGATTCCAAAGGAAACCATCACTGGAGATGTATATCTTGATGTGTTGTAACTCTTCTTACAGCCACAGTTACAGCAAGATGGTATCATTGATACAGTGGTGTTGCAACAAGATGGAGCACCGCCACACTTTGCTCTGGCTGTACGCGGGTATCTCAATGACAGGTTTCCCAACAGGTGGATTGGAAGGGCATCTCCTCGTATCTGGGCACCTCGTTCGCCAGACTTCGCACCCCTGGACTTTTTGCTTGGGGGTTCATCAAGCAACAGGTGTACAGAACCAAGTTTTCTAATCTGCAAGTGCTGAAAGAACGCATACGCCAAGCGAGTGGAATGATTACAGAGGATATGTTGGTGCACGTTTTCCGGGCGACGGTGCGTCGGGGAAACATGTTTTGAGATTGATGGAGGTTATGTTGAACACTAACTTGGTAGTAGAAACTACCTTATAATTTTTGTTTTATTTGCGCTACGTTATCCACAAAATGTGCTGGGACTTTATAATCACACTGTATATAAAGAGCGGGAAGTGCGTAAGAAAAAGTTATTGGTTGCGGATACCTCAGTAAATAACAGAAACAATCCTGAAATAAAAACGATGTAGATTAAACAGGACTTTGTCCAATTACTTAAATTTACGTCATTAAAATGAAATAGGAATATATTATGAAAATATATATATATTAAAAAGATGGACTGGACCATGTGTATCAAATATCGATATTTGTAAAGTTGTAGAACGCGGGACCCTCCTCCTTCTCTAATTTGCGACTACTTGCCGCTTCCCCTATCCTGTTATTAACGAAGCACGCTCCTTAGTTGGCGCTAGGAAATTAATTTCCCGTCGCCTCTCTCAGGAAGGTCAATTTACAGTTGTCAAGATTTGAGACCTCAGCACCACCTGACTTCACTGCACAACACCTGCTGTTTAATAACTCTGTTTCGTCTCTACGAGTGCAAGTAATTTACGTGTGCAACTAACCCACTGGCACTATCAAATCCGGAGCTTTATAGCCGTCATGCCATGAGCTATCCATACATCACTATCCTGAGGTAATGTTTTCCAATTATCCCTTGTAAATTTTCTCCATCTTCATATTCTTCTTCTTTCAAGGATTAAACCTTTTTGGTTCGTTCCGGTTCCAAGTATCATAGCTGTTGCGTGGGCGCCCCGATCTATTTTTCCTCCTCTTTGTTGATTTTGTCCAGTTCTGACAACTGTAGCCGTCTTGTGACGCCTGGCAGGAGGGAACATGGCCGAGTGAGGGAGGGAACTAATAAAGTAAAGTAAAGTAAAGTACAACACGCACACACTATTGACTAACACTAAGAAATTAGGACTGGAAGTAAATACCAATAAAACTAAATATATGGTCACACGTACAAATACATTATACAATGGAAATGGACAGCTAATGACAAATGAGGGAAATTTTGAGGAAGTGGCTGAATTCAAATACCTAGGAACAATAATCACAAATAGTAATGAGATGCACAAAGAAATTAAACATAGGCTCAATTCTGGAAATGCGTGCTATTATGCATTGCAGAGACTCTTGATGTCCCAACTCCTTTCAAGAAACGTTAAGCTGAAAATATATAAAACTATTATTCTACCAGTTATATTATATGGGTGCGAAACATGGACTCTTACTTTAAGGGAGGAAAGGAGATTACGAGTATTTGAGAATAAAGTTCTTAGGAACATTTTTGGACCAAAGAGAGATGAACAGACAGGTGAATGGAGAAGACTACATAACAATGAACTACATGGTCTTTATAGGAAGCCAGATATAATATGAACAGTCAATCTCGTAGACTGCGATGGGCAGGACATGTTGCACGTAATGGGGAATGAAAGACTTGCATGGAAGCTTCTTGTAGGAAAGCCAGAGGGAAAACGCCCAGTTGGTAGACCAAGAATGAGGTGGGAAATTAACATTAACTATGATTTGAGGGAAGTAGATTATACAGGGAATGATTGGAAAGCATTAGCTCAGGATAGGGATGTATGGAGAACTTATGTCTTCGCGGCCATGAACCTATGGGTTCGATAGTGCCAGTGAGTAAGTAAGTATAGTAAAGCGATCCCACTAGAGGCTTGAGAGACCCTTGGAGTAGTAGGCGGTTAAGGCTCCCACGTTTTCTAGACAATCGGCACTTGATGTCAGCCGGGTTGCCAGCCATGTGTGACGGCCGCCTTTACCCCCAGAACAAGCGCCTGATACTCATTTATGTTAGAGGCTGAGTCGACCCCAGGTACATGGTGCCGCCAGAAGGTTTATCGTGTTGGAGACTCAGTGCGAAGAAGATCAGCTGCCTGTATTGAGGCACAAGGAGGTCACTTTGTACATTTCATCTGACAGAACAGAGCGCTCCAACAAGTCCCTTGCATTTTTGTCGTCATGTACTAACATTCATAAAGGTTCCAATAACTCTATAATTATCCATTTCCGGACATATTCTCTCCATATGAGAAACTCATTCCTGAAATTTTGCCGTTCAGTTATGTTACACCCTGTATATATAATGTTAATTTTTCGGTGTTTACAAGGTAGGATCGATAAAAATTTGTGAAAAAATAAAAGTCTCTCCATGAGAATATTCTCAATAACTCAATTCTTCCCGGATTTCGCTAAAAAAAAGAGAGGAAAAATAAGAGTTTGGGTTCCTACATGGAACTTTACATCTAGAAGCATTAAGAACTTTCTGGTTTTACAATAATGTGAGTATTTAACTTTGCTTTTAATGAAGCCATATTCATGCGGTCTGGGAATCCAGAAACAACTTAAGGGCTCCATAACTACTGAGTGGTGTTAATTACCCGGGAGAACTGCTTGAATCCACACCCACAGGCGTTAAACCTTTAATTTTCATGTCATGACGTCCCTCAGCGTATGGTGACCTGCTCTAAATTAAGAATAATAATTTTCCATCATCATCATCATCATCATCATCCGGTATCATGGCAGCTGCCGCCGTCTTCCGGAAACCAAACGCCATTCCTCTCTGTCCATCCATTGATCTTCCTCTAATCCTCTGATAACCAAAGCCGCTTGTACCCCTTCTATCCAGATTTTCTTTGGTCTTCTTTTCTTCCTCCTGTCCATTGGGATTCATTCCATAATAAGTTTAGGCAATCTTTGCTCTGACATTCTTTTCACATTGCCATACCACTGTAATCATTTCTTTTCTATCCATTCCATAGTAATTTTGCCCTAGGACAGATCTTTCACTGCATTCATAGCATTTTCATGCTATGCTTTGCAGCTTTACTAGGGAATTATAGGTGTGGTAGCTTCCCGTTGCTTTTCACATAGGTGAAGGATGATGATGATGATGGCCGGATGATTTTCGGGGACCGTTGGGCCCTAAGCTTCCCAACATCTGTCTTACAGGTGAAGAAAAAACCCTAAAAACCTCACCCAGAAACCTGTCCCAACCGGGAATCGGAACCCGGCCTGCTCTGTGAGCCTGCGGCCCGCTACCTCAAGACCACAGCGGTGGACCTTCCTTTCTATAATGTCAATGATGCCCGGCTTCTCTTGTACACCATAATTTCCTTTATTTCCTATTTCGTATTCTATCAATTCTAGATTTTCCAGCTGATCTTCATAAAACATCCGTTTCTGTACTTAAAATTCTTTTCATTTCCCTGGTAGGAATTTTCCAAACTTCAGCACCATATGTTAGAATGCTCTGAATTATGGTTTGATATATTTGTAATTTTCTATTTTTGTAATATTTTCGCTCCACCAAACAGAGTTTAAAGCATTTATTGCTAGTTTATTCAATACAATCAAAATTCATACCGAACCACCTTTCAGAACCACTTGTCCCATCTTCAGGCCTATACACGTTTAATGATTTTTAATGTAAAGGTCAAGCGATATCTCAGGTAGGCCTAATGATTTTATTATTTTAACTTAACAATTTATTGCCTTGTGTGTTGTCAAAGCGGTGCATTATGCTTACTTTATAAGATTTTTTAAAATAATAATATAAGTAATTTTTATATCAGACTTTCTCAATTAAAATGAATTTTTGTTTAAAAAAAAACTTCGTTAATTAATTAATTATCTACGCTCATGTTTTCCAATCATCCCCCGAATAATCTACTTACCTCAAATCATGGTTAGTGTTATTCTCCAACCTCATTCCTGGTCTACCAACTGAGCTTTTTCCTTCGATTTTCCTAAAACAAGCTTCCATGGCCGTATTCCATTCCCCATTCGTGCCACATATTCTGCTCATCTCAGTCTACGAGACTTAACTGATCTTATTATATCTGGCTTCCTATAAAGATAATGCAGTTCACTGTTATGTAGTTTTCTCCGTTCGCCTGTATATTCATCTCTCTTTGGTGAAAAAAAATCCTAAGAACCTTATTCTCAAATACTCGTTATCTTGTTTCTTCTTCCTTCCAAGTATTAGGCCAAGGCCTGTTACGATCCTATAGAACATTTCCGGGAAATTCTCGTATAAGACTTGAAAGCATAATAATAGTCCCTTCGATTGGTTGCTGGCCAAAGGAAGGCAAGACCAGTGATGGGGCTGCCATCTTATAGCCTCTGGTCAGGCTTTTCTGGAGAAGAAAATAAAATAAAGGAAAGAAGAAATGGAAGAAAGGAAAGACTCCCTAGCCCTCGGATGTCCTAATAGCGTCGGGGTCGAAAAAACAAGAGTTAACCAAGAGAGGTTATTTAGTAAATTTATCTTTTTTTTCCTCCCTTAAAGTAAGAGTCCATGTTTCGTATCCATATAATTTTGAGTTTACTGTTTTTTTTAAAGGAGTTCGAACGACAAGAATCCCTATAATCCATAATAACAGGCATTTCCAGAATTGAGCCTGTGTTTAATTTCTTTGTGCATCTCATTCCTATTTGTGATTATTGTTCCTAGGTATTTGTTTTCATCCACTTCTTCAAAATTTCTCTCATTTGTTATTAACTGTCCATTTCCATTAAATATGTATTTATATGTGTGAACATATATATATATATATATATATATATTTATATATGCCCACCGCTGTGGTCTCCAGGTAGCGTGCTGCCTTGTCACGCAGCGGGCCCGGTTTCGATCCCCGGTCGGGGCAGTTTTTCTGGGTGTGGTTATTATCGGGGTTTTTCCTCACCTGTAAGACAAATGTCAGGAAAACTTTGGGGTCCAAATGGTCCCCGAAATCATATGGTCATCATCATCATTATCATCATCATCCTTCACCGGTGTGGAAAGCAACGGGAAGCTACCACACCTACAATTCCCTAGTAAATCTGCAATCATAGCATACACCTATATACACACATTTCCGTCATGCTCATTTTGAGCGAATCAAGATAGAATCGGTGAATATCTGTAAAATATTTCCAAATATCTTTCCATGACTATTTAACTCATGCCCCAAATGGGAGTCAATGACCAATCACGTTTCAATGATTTCTGTTTTACAACCAATCAGAGTCGTGTTTCACCAAATATTTATCAGTGTTATAATTACCATATTAAAGATAGCTCCTCCTTACAATATTGCGTTCCTTTGGCAATAAATAGTATGATCTGGTTGCAGTGATAAACAAAAGAAGCAGTAGAAGCGTACCTATCGTTTCTCATTTGTTTTCAAACATCGCCGTTTACATTAAATATATAAATATTTTAAAATAACTATAGTTAAATAATGATTTGTGAGTAAACAGCTTAATTTTATTCGTTAAATAGTCCTAACAAATGCCACTCTTGATTTCCAAATTCTCTAGATAAATTCACTCCTCACTTCGTGAGTCGTGAATTTATCGATAATTTGGAAATCACTCGTGGCATTACTTATGAGAAATAAAACTCAATACATTAACTATTTCGGATATCGTTAAAAGTTGTCATAAACAATCATAGAGATATGAATATAAACACGTGAGATTTGATAAAATAGGTTATGTTTTCACAATTTTCTCATGAATTACAAATGAAATTCCCTTAATTTATACCGATGTGAATGAAAGTAGAATACTTGGAAATATGCCATCATGTAGCCCGCTTTAAAGCAAATATTTGACGAGACAAAACTCTCACAAATCAGAAATAATACCCGGTTATAATTTGGATGCACGTGTATCAGCTTCAAATGTGGGCAATTTTCCAGCCTTAAAAATATCAAAGCATCACGTCTAATGAATTAAATCCACTTGTTTATTTCTTCCAACTACATTACTTATTCTATATTTTTATTAAATACATCATTATCACTGTCGGCTGTGGTGGGCTAGTGGTTACATTCCTTGCTTCTAATTCCGAGGGTCGCGGGTTTAAATGCGGCCGAGGTTGATGTATTTTTGGGATGGAAAAATTCAAGGGACGAGTCTTCCGGGAAGATCTTTAAGCCGGGTCCCGAATCTAAACTTTTTCGGACTTCATTATTATTAGGAGCCCCACCACCATCCCCCCGGGTTTCCTCGGGTTTAATGCCCATATCCCCAGGTCTGCTCTTGTCTCTAATTACTCTCTGCTGTTTTTATTTTGTTCATTTTCTGGATACAACTTTCGGGTGTTTGTTCTTAATACTACTTACATACAGTTACTTACTTACTTACTTACTCACTGGCACTATCGAACCCGTAGGTTCATGGCCGCGCGGACATAAGCTCTCCATACATCCCTATCCTGAGCTAATGCTTTCCAATCATTCCCTGTATAATCTACTTCCCTCAAATCATAGTTAATGTTAATTTCCCACCTCATTCTTGGTCTACCAACTGGGCGTTTTCCCTCTGGCTTTCCTACAAGAAGCTTCCATGCACGTCTTTCATTCCCCATACGTGCAACATGTCCTGCCCATCGCAGTCTACGAGACTTAACTGTTCATATTATATCTGGCTTCCTATAAAAACCATGTAGTTCATTGTTATGTAGTCTTGTCCATTCACCTGTCTGTTCATCTCTCTTTAGTCCAAACATTTTCCTAAGAACTTTATTCTCAAATACTCGTAATCTCCTTTCCTCCCTTAAAGTAAGAGTCCATGTTTCGCATCCATATAATATAACTGGTAAAATAATAGTTTTATATATTTTCAGCTTAACGTTTCTTGAAAGGAGTTGGGACATCAAGAGTCTCTGCAATGTATAATAGCACGCATTTCCAGAATTGAGCCTATGTTTAATTTCTTTGTGCATCTCATTCCTATTTGTGATTATTGTTACTTATATACAGTTATGTTTATATATTAATCCTTAACCTAAGTCTTAAATCTGCCACCTAATCTAGTAATATTTACATGGCGTTGTTTAACCTAAGTTGTAAAACTAATACTTAATTTACTAACTTTCAACTAAGTTATTGCTAGATTACATCTAATCACTTCTTCTTTGTCTGCGGATGTCCTCCTCTTGGCGTTGAGTAAGAACCCATCCGATGAACCTTCTCACCGCCTGATATGGCTGTTTTTCTGTCCAAAACCGTAGAGGAGGCGGCCAGTTCATATCACCGTTTAGTGCAGCCTCGCGTAAGTCCCTTCGTCTGGCCTCGTATTTGATGCATTCGTACAGGACGTGTTGTACAGTGTTCAGCTCTGTTCCGAAGCAATCGCAAGGAGGCGTTCGTGTGAGGCCTCTTCCATGGAGCCGTGGCCGCTCAGGAGTTGCGTGATATGGTGACTTAGTTGGATCCAAGTTTTCTTTAGCCTTACTTTGATGTTAGGCAGAAATTCCTATTTTTTCTGACTCGTAAAAAGAACCACAAGTCTGAATAAAGAGGAATCTGTGCAAAATTTACCGAATTTTATCCATCCAAGTAATACCTTAGTGCACGCCGTTGTGTAGTTGGTTAAGGCAATATGCTACAAAGCAGAAGGTCGAGGGTTCGAGTTCCAGTCGATTCAGGATTTTTAAACAGTCCCAAACGTTCTGGTGGCACCATGGCTTTGGGGTCGACTCAGCCCCTAACGTAAATGAGTACAGGCGCTTGTTCTGGGGGCAAAGGCAACCGTCACGCAGGGCTGACAACCCGGTTGATATCAAGTGCCGATTGTCTAGAAAAAAAGTAGGAGCCCTAATCTCCTTCTACCCCAGGGGTATCCTGTGGCCTGTAGTGGGATAACTTTACCTTACATGTCCACTAGGTGTCTCACTGATGCGATATGCCGACCACATATCTCTCGCTGACATCTATGAGTAAATAAGAATAACTAAATTATCTTGATTAAAACACTCCCACAGTCCCGCGCCGTAGCGGAGTGGTTAAGGCAAGAAGCCTTGGCGCAGAGCTACGGGACTTGCGCTGGTTCGAGTCTCCATGGGGGAAGAAATTTTCTCATAGTATTTCGGCCAGTATGGGACCGGTGCCCACCCAGCATCGTGAGGCATTTGGTAGCTACAATAAGTAGCGGCCCCAGGTTAAGAAAACCAGCTATGACGGCTGGGGGACCCGACATGCTGACCTCATGTCTGGCTAGATGATCATCCACCTCTGTGATTGACACTTGTGGATGTGAGGCCAGCAGCCGGCTGGTACGCAATGCCCTTCTAGACCTGTCGCGTCATGAAAAAAAAAACTCCCAGTATGAAGTACCTTAATCCGCACACAGAGAAAGACGGGGTATATAGATAAATCATCATCAACTACCAGAATAGGCCTTCCGGTCTGTTTCGGTTCTTCATTCCACCGCCTTCTTGGTCTTCCTTGAGATTTCTTCCCTAAAGGTGCTTTTGAACTTTGGAGTAATAGAGTAGCCCTCCTAAGACGCTACAAACATATCGAAGAGCAAGTCATCTGGTAGGGCTGCTACCTTAAGGAGGCCTGACAACCTGCCTAACAATATACCGTACTGTGTTCATCCCCTGATAGATAGATCATACACAATAAGTAGGGCAAGGAATTGTACATACTAGAACTTAAGATGGCAACACAGTTAGTAATGGGATATTAAACTGAGCAAGACAAAATAAACTTTTTTTTTTGTCTCAGAAAGAAAAATAAGTGATTCTGGTAGTATTTTTTTCTCCTGAATTCAAATATGATATTGGTGTTTCTCCATCACGCAAGATTTCCGAGAGACAGGTATTTATAATTTCAAACACTTTAATATTTTCTACATTCGTAACTACACAATATTCGAACATTCGGACTCATCTAGAATGTAAGAAATGACAATTTTCTGTGGAGCATCCCTCTTGATGGTCCAACAATAATCGGCCAGCATATTAGGATTCCATTTGCCTTGATATCTCTTTTCCATAGCTGAAATCTCCTGATGAAAGTGTTCCCCGTGCTCATCGCTCACTGCGCCAAGATAATAAATGGACGAAAAAAACGTTTATTAAAGAAATAATTATTTAAATCCATTAACTGAAAATTAAATTTAAAAAAATATGGGCGATGGAGAAATTCCGAATACATATTTGAAAACAAGATAAAAAAACTGCATTAAGTACAAGTATTGGTACTCATGAGACAAAAATCATGTTGACCAGTGTAATTCAAGACATCAAACAGACGTCTTACTTCTCATTACAATCTTAATTACTGGCATATAAATGCCCTTGTCTTGATTATAAGATTTAAGTTCATTACTAGTGCATTTGATAAGCAATGGAAACTTTGCTATAATATCACAAAAAAATCATTTAGGTTATTTTTGACACTACGAACTTCATTTATTGTCTCTTTCCAAGTCAACGTTGCCAAATCCTTGGAAGAGAACGCACTCCATCTGCAGCACCATTTCTGGATATTTCATTTGATCGATCAAGTCTTGATTGAAATCCAATACCTCGTAGAGATTCTTTGATCTTTAGGAATAAATTATGGTCACAAGGGCTCATGTCTGGTGAATTTAGTGGATGTTCGAGTACTACCCAATTACACTTTCTAAACAAATTACACTGAATATCTTTCTGGAACGGTATTACTTATTGCATGTGATAAACTATGAATGTATACACAAAATATTGCTATTTCGAAACTTTCAATATTACAGATTTATACAACAAGGCTACTCAACAACATACTACAAGATTATAATGGTCACCAATAGGATCGCCTTATAGAATGTCCTAGTACGTTATAGTAATGATAGATCTATTCCTATTTTGCAGCTAAACTGTAGAAGCCCCAAACAACGAGCCGCCACTATTAATATGATGCAATGTGCTGGAGAAGGGCTGGACTTTCTCAAGGGCTGATAAAGGAATATACCGCGAGGCATGCAAATCACGATATATAATTCCCCCCTAGATGTCTATCTAATTCTAGCGATTTTCAGTGACTAAACAAGACAGACACCAAGTAGAGGGGGGGGAGGGTTGTACAAGCCAAGTCAGTTTAAACGCTCACTTGCGGGTGCACAACTAAAATGTCATCGTAAATTCAATTAGCGGCGACCACATTGAGCAGAACGCACTGGGCTCACAGCGAACTGTCCGATAGTTTGCAGTTCCTTTTTATGAATTCTGCTAAAATAGGTCTCACCTTACTTCGGTCCTAACGTAAGCAAACATATAGTAGGCATACGTGGTTATCATAATCTCTGTTATCAGTGAATAGAAAACAAATGAAAGTATATATATATATATATATATATATATATATATATATATATATATATATATATATATATATATGCATTTCCAGAATCAAGCCCATGTCTAGTTTTTCCTGAACCTTACTTCTCTATGTTGAGTCCACCGCTGTGGTCTCGAGGTAGCGTGATGCCTTGTCACGCAGCGGGCCCGGGTTCGATTCCCGGTCGGGACAGGTTCCTGGGAGAGGTTTTTTCCGGAGTTTTTCCTCACCTGTAAGACAAATGTCAGGAAGCGTAGGGGCCAACGGTCCCCGAAAATCATCCGGCTATCTTCATCATCCTTATCATTATCATCATCATCTTTCACCGGTGTGGAAAGCAACGGGAAGCTACCACACCTACAATTTCCTAGTAAAGCTACGAAGCATAGCACGAAAATGCTATGATTGCATTGAAAGATGTGCCCTCGGGCAGATTACTATGGATGTATATATATCTTCTTTTTGTAAGCCCATGTTTCCCTTAACAGAGATTTAGGCGCTCCCCCCCCTACAGGGAAGAATTTGAACCATAATAATTTAGTTATACTTGTTTTCGTATAGATGTCACTTGAGTGATCCGTGTCAGCGTTCCGCCTCATACTGAAATCTAGGAAACCAAGGTAGTACTAGGACGGGAAAATTCGGTAAATTTTGGTTTGAGGCCTTTTTATTCAGGCTTAAGGATCTTTTATGAGCCTGAAAATTTTCAGACTCGGGACCCACGGCTTAAAGTCCCTCCAGGAGGACTTGCTATTTGGATTTTTCCATCCTAAAAAATCCATCGACCCCGGCCGGGTTTGAACCCGCGACCCTCGAGACCAGAGGCAAGGAGCATAACCACTAATCCACCGCGGCCGATCATATATATATATATATATAATGATGGTAATTTTCTGTGTATACTAGATGGATCGGGGAAAATCTGTATTTTTTTTTCAAAAAATATATTCACGAGAAGAACTTGAATAGATTCATTCCTTGGGAATTTGTTAATAATGAACGCGATGTATTTTAATGCGTTATGATAATGGAAGACTGTGATGTAATAAAATTCAAAGTAGTTTAATTCCTGGATTGTTTGAAAACATAATTTTATTTGCTGTAGCTAATTGTGTATTGTATGGACGAACGCCAGATGAACAAAATGATCCCAGTTAGCCTCGAGTCTGAATATCAGGCGGGTCCCACATGTTAGCCAGGGTCCGTGAAGCAATTAAATTTGCGAACATTCAGTTTACAACCGGAGTCGGTCCGCATGTTTATGCCCTACAATCTCGCCACATGGCTTGGCCTTAGAATATTATTAGTTCCAAACAAAACTATAAGTGTCATAAAAACTGTTGCCATGTATGGCATAATCCCCAAAAACAGAAACAAAATTTAAAAAATATATATTGTTGACTATTTTATTCCTACCCTGACATTGAATATTCGCCAATCCAATTTACATCTCATGCGAATTTAAAACAATTACGGTCAATAACTGTAAAGTATCGTCGAAATGAGATATAATTGTACTCGCGAATGTTTCTGATTTGCGAGCTATGAAGCATAGAAGGTCATTCTCTTCCCAGCTAGGTTCCAGTTGTAAAATGTAAACAAACCAGAAATTTGACTTCATTTTCATTTGTCGAATAATGATTTTACATTTAAGCGTGTAAGAAAATATAGCAGCCCACGCTAGTTCGTTTCCCAACCTGGTTCGCGAACCCCCAGGGGTTCGCAAAATATTTCTAGCGGTTCGCCAAAACTTTTCCGTGATGGCGGGTTTCGAGATTAGGTCTATTATAGTTTCCTTCATTTCTGCAACATTTTAATAATAATAATAATAATAATAATAATAATAATAATAATAATAATAATAATAATAATAATCATAGTACATTCACGAATTTAGGCCATTTGTTGACCTGTTTCGGCCTCAAGAGAAACACCATCCAAAAGTCTTTTGAGTGGACGACCTGGTCTTCTTCTTCCTGCATTTGTTTGGGTATTCTGTGATCTTCCATTCGATCAACATGTTGCATCCATCTTGACTTATAATCAGAAATTTTGTTTTCTAAAGGTTCCATGTGTAATTCTTCTAAGATGTCTTCATTTTTTTGTGTAATAATAATAATAATAATAATAATAATAATAATAATAATAATAATAATAATAATAATAATAATAATAATAATAATAATAAAAATAATAATAATTTTATTTATATACAGAATTTTAATGTTTACACATCTTTCTGTGCCTAAAGTTTTATTTTTCTTCTCCACTCGTCTCTCTCCATCCAATCCATGTCCTCCAGTCCTCTTGCCCTCATTCCAGTTTTTATTTCCTGCATCCACGAGTTTCGAGTTCTTCCTCTCCTGCTTCTTCCAGGTGGACACCATTCCAATGTTTTCCTGGGTAATCTTTCTTCTTGCATTCGTCGTACGTGCCCATACCAATTTAATTGCTTATACCGTATATAATCTACTATTGAATAACCAATATTCATATTTTCTCTTATAACAGTATTTCTTATTTTGTCTAATTTTGAACATCTTGCTGCTCTCCTCAAGAAATCTAATAATAATAATAATAATAATAATAATAATAATAATAATAATAATAATAATAATAATAATAATAATAATAATAATAATAATAATAATAATAATAATAATAATACTTATTAATAATATAATAATAATAAGTATTATTATTATTATTATTATTATTTTAAAATTAAATTCACCCTATAATGCCCCTTGTTGCATATGTGTAACATCGAGAAGTTACCGCGAATGTCTGATTTACAGTTATGTAACAACGTTAGGAATTAAAATATAAAATTATGGAATATTCACCTGAAAGGTCCGTCTCCTCAACTTAATTAATTATTTAACTGTAGCGCTTTCGGGACTTGTCCCATCATCGGCAGGATTCAAAAGTTTTGATCCCGACATGTGTTTCGTCCTTGAACAGGGCATCATCAGGGAATGTAGTATATAACATTGTAAAGTGAATTAAATGATGCGACCTAACAGTATAAAACCGTTTAAAATGTAACAGGAAAATATCAGAAATTGAGAAAAAGGGAATTGTCGACAGAATGGGGCAAAAGAAAAAATAAAGGTGTAATGGTAATATAAAATTAGATCCATTCTCAATTTCTGGAAACATTTCACTCATTGGTTTCTTTTAGAAAGTTCTTATCTGCTTTTCAAAGACCACTCAACTCATGCCCCAAATGGTAGTCAATGACCAATCACGTTTCAATTAAATTTGTTTTACAACCAATGACAGTCGTGTTTCACTTCGCACTTCATCGATGCCTCTTTATCAGCTCCTGCTTTTGTGATAAAGAAAGCTCCTCCTTTTTAATGTTCTGAACAGGTCAGAGCATTATTTTTCTCCGACAAATACATTGAATATAGTAAATAATGAAAAGATTCCTTGATTTTACTGAGTTGTTCACTAAAAAAATAAATTAATAAGTGTAAAGCACAAAATATGCATGATTAGTAAATAGTTTATCTTGCTCACTTGTCACTCAGTTGGGTCAGGGATGATTGTTCTCGCACCATATGGCGTGGTATCTGTCACACTTTTTCCCGCACCACTCGCACTTACACTCGTTCGTCGGTTGGTAATATGTCTTGGTCTTACACACTTTGAAGTGGAAACCGTGTGTCGCTAGTCTTGTCACAGCGTGTCGAAGGTCATACAGGGGTTCCATCCAGTCTTTGTGTACCATCGCGTCCGTGCAAAAGAAGTCATCCCATATCTCTCTGAGCTTCCTTTGCATGTCTTTCAGTAGTTTCTCATAGTTGGGGTTGGATTGCAGTAGAAGCTGTTGTCTCAAGTCATCCACCAATGGTAACTCTCTGTCAGTACATACGCTAGGCGGGAGGGTGTGAACTTCGATAGGCCCAGGTACGTGCTCTTAATTTTTTCTAGGTCTACTAGATTCTGGTAACTTAGGTGCGTCCATATATTTTCTAGTCCATAAGTTGCTACCGGGACTATTTTCAGCTGAAAGAGTTTCAATGGTGTCTGTAGTGACATCTCCCGGAGGTGCCTAATGTCGCTCATTGCTCTTACTGCAGCATTCTGTCTGTCTTTAATATGTGCTGTGAACGTTGTCCCTGTCGTCTGCATCGTTACTCCAAGGTATTTGAACTGTTTTACTGATGTCAGGTTTTTCCCTTTGTATGTTAGTTGTGCCTCTTTACCTCCTTTTCTGAAGGTCATTGTAACTGTCTCTGATTCATTGGGGGTTAGGTCATTTCTTTCTGCCCAGTCCGCTACACCGTTGAAGGCTTTCTGTAAGTCCCCAAGACTTGTGGATGACAGAGCCATGTCGTCTGCATAGAGGTAGATATTTACGTTTGTTGGGATTGTTCTTGTGACGTCAGCTGTGGCCAGGGTGAACAATAATGGGCTGAGTGGGTCCCCTTGTAGGACGCCGTTCGTCTGTTGTATTTCTTTGGAGTTGGTGATATTATCCGATATTTCGATGCAGTTGTTGCTTAGTAGATTTCTGACGAGTTTCAATTCGTGGTTGTTTCTTCCTAGCATGTCTTCTAATTTGTCGATTAAGGTCTGTCTGTTTACATTGTCGAATGCCTTAGAATAATCCAGGAAGGCGGCATACAATTTTCCACCCGGTCTTATCAGGACTTCCTCTATATCTCTTTGCAAGCAACCGATCGCCTGTATAGCTGATCTTCCCTTCCGGAAGCCGAGTTGTTCTTCTGGTATTTGCGATTCTACTGCCTTTGTGATGCGGTCACATAGTAGTCTGTTGAGTAGCTTTAGTACTACTGACTCCAGGGCAATCCCTCTATACGAGTTCGGGTCGCCGCTGTCTCCCTTCCCTTTGTACAGCATTTTTACTGTCGCCTTTCTCCACGATTCTGGTATAGTGCCCTGGCGTTGAATAGAGTCGTTATGCATTTTCCTAATTTTTCGATGGAGTACTTCAGGTGCTCATTGAATATAAGATCGGGGCCGCATGCCTTGTTATTCTTCGATGCCTTTATGGCTGATATCACCTCAACTTCTGTGAAAAGCTCTGGGTCTTCTAGGATGTCGTTTGCAGGCCTTGGTGTGGGGCGGGTCTCCTTGTTTTGTAGAACTTTCGTTAGGTGAGCTTCCCATGTTTCCATCGATATATTTCTTGGGTATTTAGGCTTTATAGGATGGAGTGCCTTGTATGGGTTGGCTTCTGCCTCTTCTACGAGTTTCTTTTCTATTTCCTTTTGAAAAATTTTCTTTGTCGATTTGATTATTTGTTTGTATTTTTTTCTGTTGATGTGATGTACTTGTAGGTTTTCGTATGTCGGGGTTTTCCGTGCTGTATGCAGCGTTTCTAGGGCCCGTCTGCGGGCTTTATAACAAGTTTCGTTTAACCATCTCTTCGCCTTTCTTGGTCTGTTTATTAGCGGTTCTGCTGCTTGACTTACTATCTTTCCTATCTGGCGTGTTGCCTCGTCTAATTTTCCCTCTACGATTTGCAATTGTATCTCGTTGATGCTTTGTTGGCTTATAAGTTCTGTGTTTATTTTCCTAGATACTCTCTGCTGTGGCTTGGTTGGGTTCGTCTTCTTCTTTTGCAATTCACATGTGGTTATAACTTGTAGGTGTTTCTTCAGTGGTTCATCCCTGACTTCTTGTGATTTAATTGTAATATCCTTCAGGTTGGTGAAGACTAGATCAATGGCGCTTGCTCCGTTCGGGCACAGGTAGGTTTTTTGATTCCTATCGTTCACGATGGTTAGCCCTTCTTGTTCTAGATATTCCATTACTTGTGTAGTTTTTAGGGATAGCTTGTCTGTCCGGCAATTTAGGTCCCCTGCTAGTATCAGTGGCTCTTTCGATGTTGTCTTTGCCAGTGCAGTTGAAATATCTCCTATTATGTCGCTGGCAGTCATGTCCGGTTGGAAATATACACCCATGAGTGTACACAGCCTAGTAGCTACCAATAATATGTTGTCTGTCTTATGTACGATTGAGAAAGGCGCCACCTTCGCCTTCAGCATGCATGTGATACCCCCGTATGGTCTCCCTCTTGCTCCCTGTTTCGCTAGTACTTTTATAGTGTAGGCTCCCTTTGCTTCCCATGTTGTCGTCATCATTGTTTCTGTCAGTATGCAGATATCGAATTGATCAAAAAAGTCTTCCGATATTATACTCATCGTACTTTTGAGACCTTCTATGTTCCATAGTAGGGTTTTAATGCTCACTGATTCCTTGTTTCTGTTTAATAAGAAGATATAAAATATAAAATTGGCACCTGGTTAGTCAGTCGTCCTCAAATAAATTAATAAACTTCATTAAGTAGTTCCAATATGGAGGCCTTTCAAAAACAATGTTTCGTCTTCTGCATTTTAACTGGTACTCACACTTCGAAGTGTTTCATTATTTCTGCACTAGGGTGCATTCTGATCGTATTAGGCAATAAATAACACTGGTCAACATGATTTTTGTCTCATGAGTACCAATAGTTGTACTTAATGCAGTTTTTTTATCGTGTTTTCAAATATGTATTCGAAATTTCTCCATCATCCACTGTTTTGTTTTATTTCAATTTCAATTAATTAATTTAAATAATAATTATTTCAATAAACGTTTTTTCGTCCATTTGTCCATTGTAAAATAAAACCAAATGAGCTAACTCAGGAGATTTCAGCTATGGAAAAGAGATATCAAGGCAAATGGAATCCTAATATGGTGGCCGATTATTGTTGGACCATCCAGAGGGATGCTTCACAGGCGAAATATAGCAGAAAAGCGTAATTTCTTACTTTCTAGGTAAGTCCGAATGTTCGAATATTGTGTAGTTACGAATGTAGAAAAAATTAAAGTGCTTTTGAAATTATAAATTCCTGTCTCTGGGAAACCTTGCGTGATGGAGAAAAACCGACATCATATTTGAATTCAGGAGAAAAAATACTATCAGAATCACATATTTGTATTTTTTAGACAAAAAAAATCTTTTTTGTTGCTCGGTGTAATATGATGAAGTTGCAGTGAATATATATAACCTCTCATTTCTAATTTGTTTTCAAACATCGCCTTTACATTAAATATATAAATATTTTAAAATACCTGTAACTATATTTAAATAATGACTTCTGAGTCAACAGCTTTATTGTATTCGTTAAATAGTCCTAACAAATACCACTAGTGATTTCAAAGTTCTCCACACAAATTGGAAATAACTCGTGGCATTACTTATGACTATTGAACTCATGCCGCATGCGGGAGTTAATATAAAAACATTTGTAGCAATTGATTATACCACCAAAAAAAATAAACGACTGTTTGCACTTTCTTAAATGTATTTTTTTTCCCAGGTAATAACATTCCAGAAAAATATAATTGGCATATTTACATCATACGACATCAGAAATGAATTAATATACAGTTTGATGTGTTTCATTTTTTCTGCACTAGAGTGCATTCTTACAATATTGCGTTCCTTTGGCAATAAATAATATGATCTGGTTGCAGTGACGAACAAAAGAAGCAAATGAAGCGTACCAATCGTTTCTCGTTTGTTTTCAAACATCGCCGTTTACATTAAATATATAAACTATATTTAAATAATGATTTGTGAGTAAACAGCTTAATTTTATTCGTTAAATAGTCCTAACAAATGCCACTCTTAATTTCCAAATTCTCTAGATAAATTTACTCCTCCCTTCGTGAGTCGTGAATTTATCGATAATTTGAAAATCACTCGTGGCATTACTTATGAAAAATGCGTACCTAAAAATCTAAATCATGATCATCAACATTATTTAATTACAGTGGAAAATACAAAATGAAGTATTCGTGACATTTTTTCGTAATTTGAATTATTTTATTTGGGTACATCTACTGTATGTAATTCTGCAGGACGCGGAAATGATATTATGATTAGCTAGGATAAGTCTAGTCTCGAGGGAAATCATCCAGTGAAATTAAGAGCAGGTAGTTACATTACAGCAGTCTACGTGCCCCTCTTCCAAATAACACGAATCACGGCTTCATTCTGGGAGTTAGTTTATATTACAATTCCGGACATCTACCAAAATTCATTTTCTTTCAAGAAATGTGCTAGGGATTCTGGTTTAGAATCGTGATCAAACTTAGGCCTATAGAGTGAAGTTCACAGGGTGGAGTGAATAGATCGGTAGTATAGGCTACTACGAGGACAGACTGTAAAGTAACACACAGAAGTTTAAAAAAATTGAATAGTTAAAGGGACACTCGTCATCCCAACTTCTCTCAAAAAATATTAAACTATTACTCATGTCCCAAATGGGAGTCAATAACCAATCACGTTTCAATGAATTTTGTTTTACAACCAATGACAATCTTGTTTCATCTCGCTATTTATCGAATTCTGTTTAACAAAATAAAGAAAGGTCCTCCTTTTTAATATTCTGAACAGGTCAGAGCATTATTTTGCTGTTACTGACTCACCAACAAAAAACTTACGTTGAATATAGCGAACAATGAACAGATTCATTTGAACTACCTACGCATTTGACAATAGTTTGTTCAATAATTGTGTTTTTAAATAATCATTTTACTGAGTTATTTCCTAAAAAAATAATTAATAACCTATAGGCCTAATGTTGGTTATAATATACAGTTTGATGTGTTTCATTTTTTCTCCACTAGGGTGCATTCATACAATATTGCGATCCTATTTGGCAATAAATAATATGAACAAGTTGCAGTTAATAAATATAACCACACATTTCTGATTTGTTTTCAAACATCGCCGTTTCACATTAAATATATTGATATTTTAAAATATACAGATTAATAATTAATAAATGTATTAAAATTTATATAAATACGGACATAAGTTCTGCATACATCCCTATCCTGAGCTAATGTCTTCCAATCACCCCAGTATAATCTACTTCCTTCAAATCATGGTTAATGTTATTCTCCCACCTCATTCTTGGTCTACCAACTGGGCGTTTTTCCCTCTATTTTAAAATACCGATAACTATATTTAAATAGTGATTTTGTAAGTAAACAGCATAAATTTATTCGTTAAATAGTCCTAACAAATGCCACTCTTGATTTCCAAATCCTTTAGATAAATTGGAAATCATCCGTGGCATTACTTGTGAAAATTATTCTGTCATTTATTTTATATCGATGCGAAACATGGACTCTTATTTCACACGCTACGGCGTGCCCCTACTATTATTATCGTCGTTATCATTATCGTTATTATAATTGTTATTATTGTAATAATTATTTTATTGTTGTTATTGATATTGTTGTTATTAATTTTTGTTATTAATTATTATTATTATGTTTTTTTTTTCCAGGATTGTTTCTGTTATTTACACAGGTATCCTCAACCAAAATATACATTTTTTTCTTCCACACTTCCTGGTCTTGCATGTCTGCTTCTGTCATATTTCTCTTCTTCATGCTGTCGTGAATTCCCTTTATCCACGTTGGCTTTGGTCTACCACGTTTCCCTTTTCCACGAGGTATCCATTTCAATACTTCTTTGTTTCTGTGTCCCTTCTCACTATGCCCGTACCATCTTAGCGACAATAAACTGTGGAGTAAAACAAGGACGCCATCACTTTTTAATATGTACTGTACTGTACGTAAGCCCATGTCTTCCCTTTACAGAGATTTAGGCGCCTTCCCCTACAGGGAAGAATTTGGACCATACTGATTTAGTTACACTTGTTTTCGTATAGATGTCATTTTGAGTGGTCCGTTGCCAGCGTTCCGCATCATACTGACATCTAGGAAACCAAGGTAGTAATAGGACGGAAAAATTCGGTAAATTTTGCTTAGAGGTCTTTTCATTCAGGCTTAAGGATTTTTTACGAGCCTAAAAATATTCAGACTCGGGACCCACGGCTTAAAGTCCCTCCTGGTGAACTTGCTCCTTGGATTTTTCCGACTTAAAAAATCCATCGACCCCGGCCGGGTTTGAACCCGCGACCCTCGGGACCAGAGGCAAGGATCATATATATATATATGATGCCATACAGAAATGGCAAGTTCTTTTAACTGAACATTTAAAATGGACTATATTTTATTAGATACTTTACTTTTTGCAGACGATCAGGTTGTGATATCTGAGACAGAACATGGCCTACAACGGGTAATTTACAAATTAAGTAAAACATGTGAAACATACAACTTGAAAATTTCTACTTTAAAAACAAAAGTTTTAGCTTTTCGAGGGTATGAGCCACTAAGAGTAAAAATTAAATTAGAGAACAAAATAATAGAACAGGTGAGCAATTTTAATTACCTGGGATACAATGTATCATATAGAAAAGGTGAAGACATTGAAAACAAAATAAATAAATGTGTGGCGCTATAAAACGAAGTCTCAAAGGAACTAGAAATGAGGCACTTTTAAAATTTTATAAAACAATGGCGGTTCCAACACTACTATATGGATCGGAACATTGGGTCTTAACAAAAATCAGGAACGAAGAATAGAATTGTCAGAAATTAGGTTTCTGAGGAGTGTAGCTGGCTGTACAATAATGGATCAAAGGCGAAGTGAGGATATACGAAGAGAACTGAATATATTCAAACTATTAGATAGAATTACACAATACAGAGATGAATGGACGAACCACATCAATAGAATGGATAACAATAGAATTCCAAAACAGATTCTTCATTACAAACCACTAGGATAAAAATATAAAATTATAGAATATTCACTGGGTGTTGAATCCTGCCGATGATGGGACAAGTCCCGAAAGCGCTACAGTTAAATAATTGATTAAGTTGAGGAGACGGACCTTTCAGGTGAATATTCCATAATTTTATATTTTAATTTTAAATAATACCTCAACGGAACACATCATTAATCTTATAAAACCACTAGGACGAATAAATGTTGGAAGATCCAGTAAAAGATGGATAGACCAATTCTAACATGGGATCCTAACAGACCAGCAGGTCTAATCCTGGATGCTGCTGCTGATGATGATGACCATCTTAGTTGGATTTCTTCAATCTCTTATTATTATTATTATTATTATTATTATTATTATTATTATTATTAATATTGTTGTTATTATTATTAATTGAAGTTTTTTTATAAGTCCTTTGTGAGCTGTAACATGGAGTAGTTGGAATTGCTTTTAAAAAGAGAATAATTACACAAAATGAAACTAATGGCAGAGACTGTTAATTTATGTACGGAACAAGTTAAAATGTCATTTTCCCCTCAACCTTCGAGGGGCTGCATGTAGAGCGGTAATTAATGACGTAACATCAACTCAACACCGACATAGCGCTGCTTTGATGCACAAATGTTTATCACAAATATCAATGTTTGTTTCATCTTCATTTCATACACGTATATCGAGAGTATTTGCTACAGTGGTTTCTCTAGCTCTGAGCTTACATGCTGTTCTTTAATAATAATAATGATAATAATAATAATAATAATACAAACAATAATAATAATAATAAGAATTATAATAATAATAGTAATAATAATAATGATAATAATGATAATAATAGTAATAATAATACATAATAATAAGGGTAATAATAATAGTAATAATAATTATAATAATAATGATAATGATAAATAATAACTGTAATAATAACAATAATAATAACAATAACAAACAACAACAATAATAATAAGAAAAATGAAAATAATAGTAATAATAATAATAATTATAATAATATTGATGATAATAATAAATAATAATAAAAGTAATAATAGTGATAATAATATAATAACAATGACCTAAATTCGTGAATGTACTATGATGATGATGATAATAATAACAGTAATAATAATAGTAATAACAATACTAATAAATAATAATGATAATGATAATAGTATTAGTAATAATAATAATAATAAACTCACTGGATAATTAATTTTTCCCCGTCAAATAATTTATTCCTTGACGTTTGTAGTTTCTTGATCTGTATTAAAATGTATTTCTTCTACTAGCGTTAGGAAGTCATAAGTGAACAGAAAATATAGGCATCTTCACCAAAAACGCTAGAATTATTCTTAAATAGAAAAAAAACTCTAATTAAATGATTTGTAGACTTCATAAATAAGTTAAATTATTATTATCATAGAGATACATAATTGCAACCAATAGTCTAATGGTAAAGACGCTAGTAAGGTACAAAATACAAGATAAATTCCTGCCTGCAATCATTCAGGAGAGAAAAAAAATCTGTATTTAACACATAGGCCTACACCGAGTTCCAAACTGATGGACTGGGTTTTAAGTAGTTGGTATAGCTTTACAAACGAAATTGGATGCGTGATTACTTGCTATAATGAAAGAAAAACTGTGAAAGTTTCATATCCTGTCTGCAGTAATTTGTTTCTTGTCATTATTACGTCGTCAGCGTTAAATTTGTGAATATGGCGACTCCTGTACAGAAGACATTCTCTGTGTTGCAATTTGCGAGGTCTGGTTCCATTGTTGCAGTGCAGCGAACTTTCCGACGGCAATTTGGAATTGATCCTCCGACAGATAAAAGTGTCTGTCGATGGTATAGACAGAAGCAACTGGATGTATCTGAAAAAGGAAAAGTCCAGGACGAACACGATAATGTTCCCCGACGATAAATAGGACGCGCCGGTCCGGATGACAAGGTTTATTCCCGATGGCCTGCACGGTCTCCCGATCTCACACCTTGTGATTTCTTCCTGTGGGGGTATGTGAAGGACCGTGGTTCGTACCACTTCCCATCGACCTTCCAGACTTGAGAAGAAGGATTGTTACTGCTGTTGAATCAATTACTCCAAATATTGTGACCAAGTTTTAGGAGGAATTGGATATCGGCTAGATGTGCGCCATGTAACGAAATGTGCACAAATTAAACACTTATAAAGTATGTTATGAAAAATCGAAAAGTTTCTATTAAATCCATGTAAGTTCTGCTCTTATATATAAGTTATATCATGTAAGAGAAATTAAACAACTTTGAAACCCCGTTCATAATTTTTTTGAAAAATGGAGTATTTACGAATATTGAAAATATAAAAAAGATCTGCTGAAATGAGATACCTTCGGAGGACTACAGGATACACAGTACTAGATCACAAAAAATGAAGACATCTTAGAAGAATTACACATGGAATCTTTAGAAAACAAAATTTCTGATTATAAGTCAAGATGGAGACAACATGTTCATCGAATGGAAGATCATGGAATACCCAAACAAATGTTAAGATATCAACCTGCAGGAAGAAGAAGACCAGGACGTCCACTCAAAAGACTTCTGGATGGTGTTTCTCTTGAGGCCGAAACAGGTCAACAAATGGCCTAAATTCGTGAATGTACTGTGGTGATGATGATAAAAATATAAAAGAATAAGAAGATCGCTGATCACAAAACATGTATGAGTGAGAATTTGCAAACTGTAACATATCAAATAGTTTCTTCGCATATATAGTGCAGAAATATTATACGAGTATGTCCTCTTGAATGATAAATGAAATAGCTGATGTTGAGTGATTCCGGGTTCTGTGGCCGTGGTCCATAGTTGGTGTTGATACCAGACGTTTCGCCCTCAACTGCGGAGGGCATCTTCAGTGGCGAGTGCTTCTAGGCGTGTTTCCTGGTCGGAAGCTCTACTTAGAGTGAACGCTGCGGGTGTTGTATTGATACTAGTGGTGGGAGCAGGGTGAGCGGGCGTGGCTTAGCTGAGCGAAGGCAGTTTTCTATTTTTCTTGTAGGATCCTCGGCCACCTCTCTCCACTTGCGGCGTATATCGACTTCCTTGTTCGTGTGGTAAACCATACATAGGGACCACAAAAAGAAGTATAGCCACCCGTTTATCAGAACACAAAAGAAACTGCAGACAAGGAGAAATGGATAAATCGGCTGTAGCAGAACATGCCATTATGAATGGACACCAGATTCTATTCGATGATACACAAGTTTTAGCCACAACTTCCTATTATTTCCCTAGATTATATCGAGAGGCTATAGAAATACACAAGCATAAGGAAAATATTAACAGAAAGAGGAAGGTATTAAACTGTCTAAGGCCTGGTACCGTACACTAGAAAATAATGCATCAACACTAGGGACAACAAGGAGACGACCATTAGCCAATCAGCAAGAGCCACGCCCGCTCACCCTGCTCCCACCACTAGTATCAATACAACACCCGCAGCGTTCACTCTAAGTAGAGCTTCCGACCAGGAAACACGCCTAGAAGCACTCGCCACTGAAGATGCCCTCCGCAGTTGAGGGCGAAACGTCTGGTATCAACACCAACTATGGACCACGGCCACAGAACCCGGAATCACTCAACATCATGATTACCGGCCGTGAAAGCCTGCATTCAACTATCAAATGAAATAGCTGTCATGTACTATCCCAATGGAGGACGTTGCCGCCACTTCTTGTCTAAGGTCTTCGCTGCGACTTGAAGGGAAAGAAAAATTATAAATACAATACATGTTTATCCTTACCTCTGATTTTACAACCTTCTAATTAACCTTATGCATCCATTATGCAGTCATTATAGTGATTTTCCCTATATTACCCATAACTTTAATTTGTTCCCAATTTACTGTACCCAATCCATCCATAGTAATTCTGCCCGAGGGCAGGTCTTTCACTGCATCATAGCATTTTCATGCTATGCTTTGCAGCTTTACTAGGGAATTATAGGTTTGGTAGCTTCCCGTTGCTTTCCACACCGGTGAAGGATGATGATGACTATTTAACTCATGCCCCAAATGGGAGTCAATGACCAAATCACGTTTCAATGATTTCTGTTTTACAACCAATCAGAGTCGTGTTTCACGAAATATTTATCAGTGTTAAATTTACCATATTAAAGAATGCTCCTCCTTTTTAATATTCTGAACAGGTCTGACCATTATTTTGCAGTGACTGAGCCTGTAAGAAATGTGGCTACCAGATTGTATATATAGTGCATAGATGTCAACACATGCCGCATGCGGGAGTTAATATAAAACATTTGTAGCAATTGAGTATACCACCAAAAAAAGAAACCACTGTTTGCACTTTCTTAAATGTATTTTTTTCCCAGGTAATAATCCAGAAAAATATAATTGTCATATTTACATCATACGACATCAGAAATGAATTAATGTACAGTTTGATGTGTTTAATTTTTTTCTCCACTAGAGAGCATTCTTACAATATTGCGTTCCTTTGGCAATAAATAGTATGATCTGGTTGCAGTGATAAACAAAAGAAGCAGTAGAAGCGTACCTATCGTTTCTCATTTGTTTTCAAACATCGCCGTTTACATTAAATATATACATATTTTAAAATAACTATAGTTAAATAATGATTTGTGAGTAAACAGCTTAATTTTATTCGTTAAATAGTCCTAACAAATGCCACTCTTGATTTCCAAATTCTCTAGATAAGTTCACTCCTCACTTCGTGAGTCGTGAATTTATCGATAATTTGGAAATCACTCGTGGCATTACTTATGACTATTTAACTCATGCCCCAAATCGGAGTCAATGACCAATCACGTTTCAATGATTTCTGTTTTACAACCAATCAGAGTCGTGTTTCACGAAATATTTATCAGTGTTAAATTTACCATATTAAAGAATGCTCCTCCTTTTTAATATTCTGAACAGGTCTGACCATTATTTTGCAGTGACTGAGCCTGTAAGAAATGTGGCTACCAGATTGTATATATAGTGCATAGATGTCAACACATAGCGCTTGCAGGAGTTAATATAAAAACATTTGTAGCAATTTATTATACCACCAAAAAAATAAACCACTGTTTGCTCTTTCTTAACGTATTTTTTCCCAGGCAGTAATCCAGAAAAATATAATTGTCATATTTACATCATACGACATCAGAAATGAATTAATATACAGTTTGATGTGTATCATTTTGTTCTCCACTAGAGAGCATTCTTACAATATTTGAGTTCCTTTGGCAATAAATAGTATAATCTGGTTGCAGTGATAAACAAAAGAAGCAGATGAAGTGTATCTATTGTTTCTCATTTGTTTTCAAACATCGCCGTTTACATTAAATATATAAATATTTTAAAATAACTATAGTTAAATAATGATTTGTGAGTAAACAGCTTAATTTTATTCGTTAAATAGTCCTAACAAATGCCACTCTTGATAATGATGGCCGGATGATTTTCGGGGACCGTTGGGCCAGCTTCCTAGCATTTGTCTTACAGGTAAGGAAAAACCCCGAAAAAAATCTCACCCAGGAGCCTGTCCCGACCGGGAATCGAACCCGGGCCAATATCTTGTATTTATGCCAATTTTTCTCAAGGTATATCGTGACCAACTAAGTAATTAATTAACTCGTTGGCACTATCATATCGGAAGGTTCAAGGTCGCAGAGACATAAGCTCTCCATACATCCTTATCCTGAGCAGTGTTTTCCAGTTATTCCCTGTATAATTCACCTCCCCCCAAATCATGATTAAACAGTCACTGTAAAAGAGCCTTAACATCAGACTTAAGTAAGTCCAACGAAGCAAAAGACTCTGGATTCATTTTCATTGCCCATGTTTAGAAGATGAAAATTAAACTGCATTTTATTTGAGATTTATGTTAAAGATAAACATTTTTTACGTCAAACAAAATATGTGTACGTGCCGCCTATGTTTGAGGAGCCGCTACTGGATGAGTCTGGAGTACGGTCTACCTTTAATTGGAAAGTTGTTCTTGACTCAAACTGCCGAACGGTTAAAAACAAGTAATTAGAATTTAAAACTGTTTGTTTAATTGTACTTAGGTATTTTATTAGCAAGTAATCCACCATAACTTTTTTCTGTCTGATGCAAGTAAAATCGACGTGTTTACAGGACCACCCGCTGAGTAAATATGACATATAGAGAAATAAAAAACTTTAGATCTAGATTACATTAAGAACAGCAACTTACCTCCCTCTGAATTATGAACCTTCTGTGATATCGAACGATCGGATAAAGATAGATAGATAAAGCTTGTCACCGGGCGATACTAAAAAAGTGTTTACTATTCTCCACTAATTCAAAAGTGGCTATATAAATTAACTCACTGGCACTCTCGAACCCGTAGGTTCAAGGCTGCGCGGATATGCTCTCCATACATCCCTATGCTGAGCTAATATTTTCCAATCATCTACTTCCCTCAAACCATGGTTAATGTATTCTACCACCTCATTCTTGACCTACCAACTGGGCGATTTTACCTCTGGTTTTCCTACAAGAAGTTTGCATGCCCCTGTTTCATTCCCCATTCGTACATGTCCTGCCCATTTCAGTCTATGAGACTTAATTGTTCTTATTATATCTGGCTTCTTATAAAAATCATCCGGCCGGGGTCGATGGACTTTTTTAGGATGGAAAAATCCAAGCAGCAAGTCCTCCGGGAGGGACTTTAAGCCGTGGGTCCCGAGTCTGAAGATTTTCAGGCTCGTAAAATATCCTTAAGCCTGAATAAAAAGGCCTCGAAGCAAAATAAACCGAAGTTTCCCGTCCTAGTACTACCTTGGTTTCCTAGATGTCAGTATGAGGCTGACCGCTGACCACTGACTACTCAAGTTTCCCTTATCAGATATTTAGGCGCCCTCCCCCTACAGGGAATAATTTGAACCATACTAATTTAGTTACACTTGTTTTTCGTATAGATGTCATTTGAGTGGTCCGTGATCAGTGTTCCGCCTCATGCTGACATTTACGAAACCAAGGTAGTACTAGGACGGGAAAATTCGGCAAATTTTGATTAGAGGCCTTTTCATTCAGGCTTAAGGCTCTTTTACGAGCCAGAAAATCTTCAGACTCGGGACCCACGGCTTGAAGTCCCTGCCGGAGAACTTGCTCCTTGAATTTTTCAATCCAAAAAAAATCCATCGACCCCGGCCGGGTTTGAAGCCGCGACCCTCGGGACCAGAGGCAAGTAGCATAACCACTAGTCCACCGCGAAATTACGAAATTTGTATTGTTGTTTCTAATTATAAATCTTCTGGACATAAGCATCCAATGAGACTGAAATAAAAATAAAAAAACACTTTTTGGGAAAAGGAAATACAGAATATTTCACGATAAATTATTTAAAGTATATTGTGTTTTTATTGGAGGAAGATCAATGGATGGACAGAGAGGAATGCCCTTTGGTTTCTGTAAGACGGCGGCAGCTGCCATGATATCTGATGAAGATGATGATTATTTTTTAAAATAAATAAAGATATCAGTAAAATTGTTTAAAAATGTAATTTGGCGATGTTTTCATAGTTTTGGATCACTGTGCAAACATAAGATAATTTAGCTTATGGGTCGCGTGAAGTTTAATACCCTTCAAGACGAGCCCCCTAGAATGGTTGTCAAACATCTCACACATTACAAAATAGTTTAAGTATAATATAGAGTAATCCCATACGTGACTGACTGACATTCACAATACACTTTTGCTGCAAAATGGTTGCATAAATATTACAATTGATTGAAATTAAGGGCGTTATCTACGTGATATGATAGAAGGATAGTGTGTGGTTAAGACTGTACTTAAATACACAACTTTTGAAGAAAAACAGTGCTATTTATTATCTATCAAAGTATGTGTGACTGACTGACATAAATGTCAACTCATCATGCAGCTTAACATGTTCATCTGCATCATTCACTGAAGTGTGATTCCTAATTCAATTTTCCAAAATACCGTTTGGAGGACACATTTCAAGTTACATTCTCAATAAAAAACGAGGCAAAAATCACAATTAAGACCAGAGTTATAACCTAATATGTGATGTGTGACTGACTGACTACATTCTGTGACTGACTGACATATCTGAATTTTATTAAGACTTTAATATTGTGGAACCGCAAATATTATACAAATATTACAAAATAATATGAAATTATAATAGATAAGTCCACCGCTGTGGTCTCGAGGTAGCGTGCTGCCTTGTCACGCAGCGGGCCCCGGTTCGATACCCGATCGGGACAAGTTTCTCACCTGTAGAATAGAATAGAATATGGAATTTATTGCCTTTTTTTCAGAATAAAGAAAATACATATGCATTTACATTGCGCACGGGCCTGCTTGGCCGTACGTGCATTATTTTTCCATGAATAAAAAAAATAAAACTAATAATATAAACAAATACCTACAAATACACCTGTATCAAACAACAATAACAGGCTACATATAAGTAAAATCTATGTCTGCACTAAATCAAAATAATACATATCTACATTCATCCACATTCCGTACATTAATATTAAAAAAAATGCTAGAAAACAAATTAGAAAAAAAAAGCACACACACATACACCCCACACACCCCCACACATATACACACCGCACGCTCATACCCCCCTCCCCCCGTCCCTGCAGACATTAAGTGCACTATCATGATTAAAGATCATGATAGTGCACTTAATGTCTGCCTGTAAGACAAATGTCAGGAAACTTTAAGGCCCAAAGTATCCCCGAACGTCATCTGGCCAGCATTATCATCATTAACGTATGTTTAGGGTTAAGGCATCTCCGGGCGCATCTTTACCACCGACATCACCTATCATAATCATTGGGGCAGCGTAACTCCACCTTGCAGGCGCCCCAATAACGCCATGTCAGAAGAGACAACAATGCTGGCATTGAATGAAATAAAAAAAAATATTTGAAAGAAGTGAAGAAGTCTGCAGCGGTCTACGAGGCGACGTGATACCAGGCGATCATCACAACGGCTCAAGGGGCGGAAGCAGCAACCCTCTCTAAAGGGGTTAATAGATGCTCTGAGACAGCAGCCCTGCACAGCGCTCATAACGCGGTCAGGGGACATTTATTACTACTGATTCATCTCAAACCAAAGGCCGGATTGGATTTCAGGATACGACCACAGCAAAAAATAAGGACAAACGATTGGGGATAGCGGAGAGGATAAAAATCTGCACTTGGAATGTAAGAGGAATATGTAATAAAAAAAAGTAAAGTGATCCCACAACAGGCCCGGAGGCCCTTGGGGTAGTAGGAGGTTAAGGCTCCCACTTTTTTCTAGACAATCGACACTTTATGTCAGCCGGGTTGTCAGCCCTGCGTGACGGCCGCCTTTACCCCAGAACAAGCGTCTGGTACTCATTTCCGTTAAAGGATGAGTCGACCCCAGGGTCATAGTGCCGCCAGAGGGTTTGGGTTAGTTTAAAAATCCTGACTCCAACAGGACTTGAACCCTCGACCCTCCGGCTTGTAGCTCAGTGCCTTAACCACTACGCTACGGCGTGCCCCGGAATATGTAATAAAGAATGTATAATTATAAACCAAAAGGGAGAAAAATGTTGGGAAGACCATTGAAGAGATGGAAGGGCCAATTCGACCTATAATGAGATCGGAACAGGCCACTGGACTTAATCCTTGTTGTTGATGATGATGAAAGAGGTGAATTATAACAAGGGATTAAATAAAGGTCTCCGTCAAGGTTGTTGTCTATCACCGACTCTGTTTAAAATATATGTACATGAAATATTAAAGAATTGGAGGAGAAAATGTTCAAGCATGGGAATTCCTATTTCAAACAACAAAACTTTATACAGCTTACATTTTGCAGATGATCAAAATTGCACAAGATTATGAAGATTTAGAATATTTGACTAGAAAATTAATAGAAGAATATGAAAAATGGGGATTAAATTTGAACATGAAAATAAAATATTTATCAATTGGTGAACCAGAACAAAATTTAATTTTGGAGTCTGGAGAAACAAAAAAATCTTGTAGTGAGATCACATATTTAGGAATTAAAATAAAAAAAAAGGGAGTTATCCCTTAAATTGGCAAAACACAAATTTCTTCTGTTAGATATTTGAATGTGGCGGACCGCAGTGAAAGCGGAATCTTGTGTAACTGTTATTGTTAGGTATATTGTATAATTAGACACACATTTAAGTGGTTTCTTTTTGTTCGTTTTCTTCTGATGTTTTTAAAATATTTAATTAATTGAACCAACTGATGTATCCAAAAGGATACATTACGAATTTAAGGGTTATGAAGAGGAAATAAGAGATAGAAATAATAAAGGAAAGTTTGCAATTGCTTGCATCGATGGAATATTGTGGGATAAAAATACAAGTAATAAAAATAAAAAGAATATATATCATACAATTGTTAAAAGCGTCATTACTTATGGAGCAGAACTTTGGCCATTAACAACAAAAACAAATAAGTACCTTTTGGCAACGGAAATGGATTTTATACGAAGGGCCGCAAGAATTTCAAGAAGATAAAAAATTAGGAACTCAGTTATAAGGGAGAAAATGAAGATTGAAGACACTATTTTAGATTATATTAAAACTCAGCAATTAAGATGGTACGGACATGTCCAGCGAATGGAAGAGGATCGACTACCAAAATCTGTTTTGGAATGGAAACCTGAGGGAAGACGAAGCAGAGGAAGACCTAAAACCTCCTGGAGTCAGGGAATATATGAAGGAGAAACATCCACAACCAGGAGATTGGATGGACCGACAAAATTGGCTATTAGGAATCGGACGATGTCAAAGACATTAATCAACCGATGATCTATCTATTGAAAAAATCAGCTCAGGATATGGATATATGCAAAGTTTGTGTATAAACCTCCGGGTGCGATAGTTCCAAAGATTGAATGGGCGAGTTAGCATTTGGCATTAAGATCTGAGCTTTATAAAACCACTCTGTCCTGATAATAAAGCACAGTGGGCTGTAAGTAAGAAATGAAGTGAACAGTTAACTGGGAACTGGTTTGAATTTGATTACAAAATCAAATCACGTTCCGATGAACTATTCCGCAGGAGATCGTCTTTAAATGAGCGGCAACTCAAATCGTAAAGCTTGGAGTGTACTCCCGGGAATTTTGCAAATGTTATCCATTTATAGTCTGGTATTCGTCTTCACCGTCTAATATCCTTCTGATTTAAACCGAAAGAAAAAAGGTTAAAAACACTCGATTTAAGGGTGAAATTCAAACCCAGCTATAAACAGCTAAATTACGATCTTAGAGTGATCCTAACATCAACAAACACCAATTACACTCTTCCGCCATTCGCGCCACAATTACTGTCACTTTTGACAGAGAAATGACCACACATCAACAGAAGCCTCGACACTTTCAGCTATTTTGTTTCATGATAATCAATTGAAGCATGACTCAAATGCATCATCCACATGCAATAAACTGTTTTAAGTTCTAATTATTGATTAGGTATATTTTAGAATATTTTCTTTGAGTTTCTTTTTTGTTTCAGTTACGACCGCAATTTGAACATCTTTTTCATATAGTATTCTTTCTAATTCTATTTCTTTACTTCCTAGACCTCTAACGTTCCAAGTAACAATATTTATTCCATCGCAAATCCCTAATAATTTAATGTGGAAAGAATGAATGTAACAAGATTACCAAGAGCGTCAACCACCGTGGTCTCGAGGTAGCGTGCTGCCTTGTCACGCAGCGGACCCGGGTTCGATCCCCGGTCGGGACAATTTTTCTGGGCGAGGTTTTTATCGGGGTTTTTCCTCACCTGTAAGACAAATGTCAGGAAAACTTTTAGGCCCAAACGGTCCCCGAAATCATATGGCCATCATCATCATCATTCATATTCATCTTAGGTTAAGCTTAGGATTAGGGACTCTCCTGGCGCACCATTATCATCATCATCACCCATCATATCATCGGGGCAACGTAACCCCGCCTTCCAGGCGCCCCAACCTCAGAAGTGGGATACAAGTACGCCATCCCAGGTGAGAACACCTGAAATGTAGAAAGACAACCTGGGGCAACTGAAAAAAAATACCAAGATCAACTAAAAACCAAGAGGTTCAAGGAATGTATGAAGGCCAATGAAAAGATGGACAGAACAACTGTGTGGCGGAACAGGCAATTTTTGCCTAGCTCGTGAAGTGAAGAAGAAGAAGAAGAAGATTATTTTCATTCAGGAAGAATAACAAGTATATTGAGAGGACATGTTTTTAATTTAATGAAGGGAACTACTTTTTCGCGTACTTATTGCTACTACAACGTATGTCGGTGTCCATAACCAATGAAAAGCGAGCAGGTCACATGGTTTTGTTTTGATAAAGATCACTTTAAGAGCGGACAGTCTTTAGGCAGCCCTTCACCAGGGGTCTGTACATATGTAAGCATGTTAAAATGTTTTGAGGTGACAGCCCCACCATTGATCTTAACTCGGTAGCAAATCGGCTGCGAGGAAATTTAAATAAACTCCAACTCCCCAAGACAATCCGTTGCAGGTGTATCTTTAAGAGATCAAAAGAGAAGTCAAGATATCAGAGATGAGTTACAAATCTAATATACAAAATGAATGTTTGTCTGTCTGTTTGTTTGTTCATACTTTATGCGCGGCCATACTGTTGATCCGATTGTGATGGGGCTTTTTGCAAAATGTTCAGGAGATTCCCCGTATGAACATTGGCTATAAGAGAGTTGTGATACGCATCTCCTACACCCTTAAAAATAGCCCTTTGTAGTGTAAAACGTGAAAAAATTAGCTATTTGGACGCTTAAATGGCTTACGCTGCCTAAACCATAACAAATACACAACATTTTAACATGTACACAGAATGCCAAATAATCGTTTATCAAAACAGATACTTTATTATAAAGCTGAAAAAAAGGTAAAGTGATCCCACTACAGGCCATAGGAGATCCTTTGGGTAGTTGGAGGTTAAAGCTCCCACTTTTTCTATACAATCGACACGTGATGTCAACCCTGAGTGACGGCCGTATTTATCCTCAGAACAATCGTCTGGTTTCGTTAGAGGTTGAGTCGACCCCAGGACCATAGTGCCCACCGGGACTCAAACCCTCGACCTTCCGGTTTGTAGAGTAGTGCCATTTTGATGAAATTTTTTGTGTGTCTCTGATTGGGTCCCTGGATGGTTTAGATTCACAATTTACTCGGTAGGTAGCGTTCGGTAGGAATTCGATAAAACGTGTACCACCACCGCCCTTCCTAGTCTCAAGAATGAATATTTCACAATTAAATTTTTCAACTCCTCCAGATATCAAATTCAGACCCTATCCACCGCTGTGGTCTTGAGGTAGCGTGCTGCCTTGTCACGCAGCGGGCCCGGGTTCGATCCCCGGTCGGGACAGTTTTTCTGGGTGAGGTTTTTATCGGGGTTTTTCCTCACCTGTAAGACAAATATTAGCAAAACTTTAAGGCCTAAACAGTCCCTGAAATCATATGGCCATCATCATCCTTCACCGGTGTGGAAAGCAACGGGAAGCTACCACACCTACAATTCCCTAGTAAAGCTGCAAGCATATCATGAAAATGCTATGATTGCAGTGAAGGACTTGCCTTCGGGCAGAATTACTATGGAGGATGGAGTCTAGAAAAGTAATGGTGAAACCTATGTAAGGGCGCCGGACACTTAAACTGAAGAACAAAAATAATGGAACATTGCCATTTCGGAAAATATGTAAATATCAGTTAACAAAACTAAAATTATGGCATTTCATGGGAAGGACCCCATACAAAGTAAAATCTGTCTCCAGAATAAAATTTTAGAGAGATCTAATCAATTTAAATATCTTGGATATTATCTCTCTATCTGGGATGAAAAGGATATCTCTGAAAAATTACTAGATATAATAAAAGTTTGGGAATTATTAATCAAGTTATGAAACCGTCCCTTGTACAAAAAAACACCAGATTACGTTTATATAACACTTTGGCTAGACCAGTGTTGACCTATGGTAGTGAAGCATGGACACTAAAAAGACAACATGAAAGCAGAATAACGGCTTGTGAAATGAGATTCATGCGCAGAACAGCGGGTTACACCAAATGGGATCGGAAAAGGAACATCGATATCTTAAAAGAATTGAAGACTACGCCAGTTTTGGAATATATTAAACAGTACCAACTAAATTGGAAACGCCATCTTGAAAGAATGAGTTCGAATCGGGCCCCCAAAGCTGTTTATACCAAGAGGACGAAGATTTCTGGGCCGTCTTATAAAACGCTGGAGGGAAAATGTTCTATAGGATCGTAATAGGCCTTGGCCTAATACTTGGATGGAACGAAGAAGAAGAAGGGTACCACCACCGTCCTTCCTAGTCTCAAGATTGAATATTTCACAAATTACATTTTCCAATCCGTCCAAATATCAAATTCTATCTAGTCTAGAAAAAGTAATATAGTACTGCACCTATGCTTAAACTGAAGAACAAAAATAATGGAACATTGCATTTAGGAACCAAACTGGAACAAAACATATAAATTTGGAATAAGAATATCAGAAAATAGAAAATTAAACTCCCTATTGTTTGCAGATGACCAAATAATAATAGCAAATTCCGAAGATAATCTACAGAAAGGTCTGTATGAACTTAACAAAATTACAGAAGAATATGGATTGAAGATATCTACAGAAAAAACAAAAATTATGGCATTTCAAGGTGTAGATCCTGTCAGAAGTAAAATTGTACTGGACAATAAAATTTTGGAGCAAGGTGAATAATTTTACATATCTAGGATGCAATATCTCATATGAAGAAGAAAAGGATGTAAATGCAAAAATATCTAAATTTTTAAGAATTTTAGGGTTAATAAATCCTATCTTCAAGCCACAGTTAGTCCAAAAGCATTCAAGACTGAAAGTGTATAAAACACTGGCTTCTTCCAACTCTTTTGTATGGCAGCGAAGTATGGACGTTGAAACAGAAGGATATACAGAGACTTAGATCTGCTGAAATGAGATATCTTCGGAGGACTGCAGGATCCACACTACTAGATCACAAAAAAAATGAAGACATCTTAGAAGAATTACACAAGGAACCTTCAGAAAACAAAATTTCTGATTATAAGTCAAGATGGATACAACATGTTCATCGAATGGAAGATCACAGAATACCCAAACAAGTGTTAAGATATCAACCTGCAGGAAGAAGAAGACCAGGACGTCCACTCAAAAGACTTCTGGATGGTGTTTCTCTTGAGGCCGAAACAGGTCAACAAATGGCCTAAATTCGTGAATGTACTATGATGATGATGATGACGCATGTTGTGCTAACATAAGAGCGAGGAGCGTCACTGGCTAGACACAGACACCCCGAAATATTTCATTAACACCAACAGCTGACGTTCCAAAATACTCGCACTATATGACTTATGCAACTTCATTGAAGCATCTCACCAGGCGAATGTCATTCACATCTCACCGGGGAACTGTCATCCCGAAACTTACCTTGAGATTACCCCCACAGAAGAGTTGTGATGTACCAAGAGCACGTCCAAAAAATTATCTGCAGCTTTTAACTGGAAGACACTAAAATCCAGCGCCAAATCTCTCATTTAAAACTGCAGGGAAGTAGGATCTAATGCTACTCCTAACATGATGCATTTTAATAATTACGAATGAATGAACAGCGTCCCGCGACGTAGCCGAGCGGTTAAGGTAGGAAGCCTTGGCGCAGATCTACGGGACTTGCGCTGGTTCGAGTCTCCATGGGGGAAGAAATTGTCTCATGGTATTTCGGCCAGTATGGGACCGGTGCCCACCCAGCATCGTGAGGCAATTGGGTAGCTACAATAAGTAGCGGCTCCAGGTTGAGGAACCAGCTATAACGGCTGGGGGACTCGACATGCTAACCACATGTCACCCCTACACTGGGTGTTGATCATCTACCTCTGTGATTGACACATGTGGATGTGAAGGGCCAGCAGCCTGCTGGTAAAAGGGCAAGCGCTGAAAAGTGGAAAGACCCTCAATCGGAATCGGAATGAACAGCGCATACCAAGAAGAATGTATAATTATAAATCAAAAGGGAGAAGAATGTTGGGAAGACCATTGAAGATATGGAAGGACCAATTCGACCTATAATGAGATCGGAACAGGCCATTGGGCTTAATCCTTGTTGTTGATGATGATGATAATCCTCATAACGTGCAGTCCGCGCCGCACCCCGCCTCACTCCACATATCTCTATTCAAGCAGGGACGTTCATCTGCTTCGCACAGTGGATTTCATCAGTTAGTAAACTTCGTTTTTTTTTTGTGAAATGAAAAGTGTGTATTTTTTTCTAAATTTGTTCTATGATAATTTTAATATATCCATCCATCCATAGTAATTCTGCCCGAGGGCAGGTCTTTCACTGCAATCATAGCATTCTCATGCTATGCTTTGCAGCTTTACTAGGGAATTATAGTTGTGGTAGCTTCCCGTTGCTTTCCACACCGGTGAAGGATGATGATGATAATGATAAGGATGATGGTGATGATGGCCGGATGATTTTCGGGGACCGTTGGGCCCTAAGCTTCGTGACATTTTGTCTTAAGGTGAGCAAAAACCCCGAAAAAGAACCTCACCCAGGAGCCTGTCCCGACCGGGAATCGAACCGGGCCCGCTGCGTGACAATGCAGCACGGTACCACAGCGGTGGACATATATATATATATATATATATATACTAGGATTATATAACTTTTTGATCTTTTGTGAAATAAAACATTTCCTGTGCAATGAATGGATGAACATTTACTTAAAACCATTGAAAAAGGCCTTCATTTCACTGAGCTTCAAGAAAAGGTCACCCCCAAATATAAAGGGCTTCCAATATAAAACCGGACCGGCCTCACGGAGTTTCACCCGGCACGCAGTGCTGTCTCTTCCTCCCGCAATTCACCCTGCCTGCCACCCGTCCTTGAACTGTTTCTTACCTTATAGAAAATGCTGGAAATGTTGTCCTCCCGCAGTTAAACAGGCATTATACCGAGTAAACACATTTTGTTGCTGTATGTGCAGAAGATACTGAAATCCCAACTTGTTGTGCTAATTTCGGTAATGATTTTTGTGGTGAACGTTCCAAATTTTCGCCAATTTAGTCTAATTTTTCTTCGGTGAGAACCGTACGCCTTCGCGTGTGTTTCTTATTTTGTACTGAACCAGTGGTCTCAAATTTAGTCACAAGATCGTGGATTGTCGATCTGGAAGGAGGTAATTGTCCAGGGAAGTTCCGAATAAATTCCTCGCGAACGCGACGAGCTGATTCGTATTTATAATAACATTTACACACATAAATGCGCTGCTCTAATGTCAGCTGACGTCTCATCTTGTCGAACGATAGTAAACTGGCTAGTTCAAGGACGAGCGGCTGGCAGAGTGAAATGCGGGAGAGGAGAGAGCGCTGCCTGACGGGTGAAACCCCGTGAGGCCGGTCCGGGTTTATATTGGAAGCCCGGATTTACATATCAATATTTCGTATCTGGTGTAATCGTATGAAAAAAAATAAATTTATTTAGAAAACATTATTCATTTAACGTGCACATTTCATAATGTAATATGTATGAAGTATTACAAAACAATATATTGTATAAAGACATATCAATAATTGAATCAGTATATTGGGTAAACCATCGTTTCCCAACATATTTCAAGTGGTTCGCCAATACATTTCTGTAATGGCGGGTTTCTAAATTAGGCCTATTATTGTGTCCTTCATTTCTGCAGCATCGTAATAATAATAATAATAATAATAATAATAATAAATATAATAATAATAATAATAATAATAATCTTCTTCTTCTTCTTCCGAATGCAGTATTGGGTGATGATGCCCGTTCTGCGACTACAAAAACTGATCTTTCCATCGGTTGAAGGGTCTTCCGAGGTCTCTTTTTGCCTTTAGGGTTGAGGTGGTAAATCATCTTTGGTAAACGGGAATTTGACATTCTCTGGACGTGTTGGAACCATTTAATCTGATAATTTTGTATATGTTCAACCATTTCCCTACTATTCCACTGCATCCTTATTTCATCACTTTTCATTCTATCCCTTAATGTTACTCCAGTTAGTGATCGAAGGAATCTCATTTGTGAACTATTAATGCGGGATTTATCTTTTGCTCGAAGTGTCCAGCATTTACTTCCGTATAGTAGAGCAGGTTTGGCTATGGCATTATGAAATCTCAATTGGATTTCTTTCCTCATTTGTTTTCCAAAATTTCTCCTAATTATACCATTTAATCTGTTATATTTTTCTAAATTTGTTTTCACATCTTTTTGATTATGAAACTGTGATATATTAATAATAATAATAATAATAATAATAATAATAATAATAATAATAATAATAATAATAATAATAATTGTTACTTTTTAATTAAATTAACCCCATAGTTCCCCTTGTTACAATGTGTATCATCGGGAATTTATCACATCATTTCCACAATAAATTAATATTTACAGCGAATGCCTGATTTGCAGTTATGTAACAACGTTAGGAATGCATTTGATTTCGCTACAACTAGGTCTACACGTTGTTAAGCCGTAACTAGAGTAACTTTAGGTTTTAACCGTTAAGGGTTAAGTTAATTTAAGGTTATTAAACCTTTTGCTTGCAATTCAATTTTATGCACGTCTACTGTATGTATATTTAAAAGTCAGTGATTCACCCAACTCAGATCGTTGTGGAAGGGGTTCGCGAGTAGGAAAAGGTTGGGAACCTCTGGTGTAAACAAACACAATTAGTAATATGATCAGATATTTACACCAACAGTGGATGCGCATTACCCTAACGCTTGGCTGATTGATACATAATAAAATATCCATACTAATACGAATCAACAGTGTAAACGCCCTCTTGCGGCGCTTAACTGGTTGATGCAGAACGATGAGATCATTCTCATTACGTCTAAATGCAATATTGGAATAGTGACCGCTAAAATACATATAAATTGTTTTTACTCATACAGTAGGAATCAGTGCATACAATATTATCATAGAAGTGATTATCAACTCAGAAATAATTAAATAATCAATTGAGTTGGTGTTTACTTGATGAAAATCCATATTTATTAATTAAATAAAAATAATTTGCTAACATGTCTGAAGAAGGTACAGTGTACCGAAACAGCTGTCACTGAATTATATAATAAATATGAAAATCAAATAAAACTACGTTTTATTTTTATTTAATTAATAAATAATTAAATAACTCTTGCAAAATTTAAAAATGTAAAAAAAAAACTTCAAATGCATTTTACTCGGAACTTACATAAGGCGTATAGCTGGTTGTTACATAACGCCGTCCAATAATAAACGTGTGTTTCAAGTTCGCTAAGATACAACCAGATTCCTGTTGTGACGTTTCCAGCTACCAAAGTGCATAACTCATTTCATGTAGTTGCGATTTCCTTTTAGCGTTCTTGTAGATGGCAGTGCTATCAATAAGTGATTGTTAAAATAATTATTATTTTATTATGAGAAATCAAACATAGATATTTGTTAATTACCTGCTGCTTTCTCATGTTTAATTATATTGTTTTAATTGAGCGAGTGAAACGCGTGAATTTGATACAACATAATTTGTACTGGAAGATCTTTAATAAATGTAACAACGGCTGGGATTCTGGTTGTAATTTTATACATCATACACAAAGAAGTTACCTTTTTTCTTTGTAAGCCTATTATGTCAAACAATTTTTGAATTCAATTTTAAGGTTTTTGCCTTAAAATTGTTATCATGTAGATGTGATTTTATTAATTCATTTTCGGAACTTTCCTCGTCATTGAGGTTTTTTCCAACCAATGTTAATGATTAACGCGAGTTTTAAGAAAGCATACATGATCACTATCTGTTCGTAATACGTCTTCACTAATTTCACTCAACTAAATTTCTTCATTGTATTTTGTCCTCTGTCTTCAACCGTTACACCAAATTTCCTCTCTGAATGTTATTCTTCTAGTTCTTGGTCTTTCTTTTCTGCTCGTCTTTCCAATTTTTCATGAATAGATGGCCTTTGATAGTCTTCTATCATGCATTCTTATTACGTGCCCATACCATATTAGCCTCCTGTGTTCTATCTTATCCATTATACTCCTTTCTGCATTCATCCATTTTCTAATTTCTGTATTTATAATTCTTTCCAAGAGAGATTTTCTGGCAGCTCTTCTCCAATAATCAATTTTAACTGCAGTTATTCTGTAGGATTGTTGTTGTGTATTTGTGTTAACTTCCCATCCTTATAACATTATATTCTTAATTCACAGGTCATTTGTAATAGGCAATGGACTTAGGAGATCCACTCTGTTCTTCAGTTTGTAAAATTCGTTCCTTTTTTTATGAAATGAAAAGTGTATATATTTTTTTCTAAATTTATTCTATGGTAATTTTAATATATATATATATATATATATATATGTGTGTGTGTGTGTGTGTGTGTGTGTATTTACGAAGGGTTGTTTCTGATCTCTGATAACAAATGATTTTTAAGTTTTACCTTAAAAAAATCCGTGTCTCCACCATCGAGCATGCTGTAATTGATGGCTCTTCACCCGAGCTATGGTTCGGCATCGGAGTTTCCGCTGCAGAAGACTCTTACGCAGCACAGCCATGTCTAGAAGTTCCCACTCCTCTTTATATGCTTTCCAGAGACCGTCTATTGTTCGAGGACGCCTGTTTTCCAGTGCCCTTTTGAAGAGTCCAAAGACACAAAGTGCATAGGTGATGCATCAGGAGACTCCACTGGGATGTTGCTGAATGGAATAACATGTATTCCAGTTTTCCAGCTGCATTTATCTAGGAATGTCAGGGTTGAACGCGAAGTGTGACTGGAGGCCTTGTCTTGGTGCACCCAGACTTGGTTTTTGTCTGTACCATAGAGAGCTGGGATTTCAGTCGGGTAAATTGGGGTGAGACCTTCTTCCTGGTAGTACTGGGAGTTGATTTTGGCCTTTTTAGCTACTCTACGAATGGTCAGTTATTCATTGTAGCAATATCCTGCGATGACTATAAATCCATTGGAGAAACTTTCTCTGCATTCGGCATACCACTTTCGGAATTTTTTTCACCGCTTTCTCTATAGTAAATTGCCCGGGTTTTTTTGCAGTCTCCTAGATAAACATATGCTTCATCAAGTGTGACCAAAAATTTCCATTTTTCTCCTGCCAGGCGCTTTTCATAGTTTCCTGCTGTTGGTTCGGCATTCGGCAATGTGACGTGGCAACAATTTATGAACCCTGCTTTAGTGGCGCTTCTCCATGTTTAAATCTTTGTTTATTATGGTGTTTACAGTTTTAAGTGATATTCCCAATCTGTTCGCAATCACCCTTTGTGTGGCAAGGTTACCACCAGAGATAAGGACCTTTACCTTTCTGATTACATCTGGGGTGCGGGTAGTATCAGGTCGTGGATTTGCCCGTTTTTTTCCTTTTGGAACCAACCCTTTCCCTTTTTATTAAGCACTGAGCTAATTCCACACTTTGAAACCATAAAATTACGTTTTTGCAAGCCTCAATAATCGCGGAATAACTATAATTAGAGTCGGAAAGGGCAGTAATGTACCCTTCCAAAAACGGGTCTATCTTCTTAGGCATTATGAGAGCAACACGCGTGTGAGTGTAACAGAAGCAGCACACTGACAGGTTTGATCACCTCGCACACTCCAACGTCACAATCTACTTGGCAAATCGTTATCAGAGATCGGAAACAACCCTCCGTATATATATAAACTTTACAATCTGAATAATTCGTATTAAAAATATGAGATAAATCATGTATATTATTTACTGTTGTGCCACTTTCTAAAAACATTGTTTACAGTTACATGAGTATATTATTAGCCTGTAAAACGTATTATAGTTCAAAATAAAAAAATAATGTGCAAGTTGATGGATACATATTAATTTTTTTTTACTCTAAGCAATAAAAAAATTGATTTCACAAAATTGTTACAGCATGCCCCTCTTTTTTTCATGAGTGTTTTTTTTCCGTATGTACTGTAATCGTATGGAAAAATCATATTTATTTCATCATCATAGTGCATTCACGAATTTAGGCCATTTGTTGACCTGTTTCGGCCTCAAGAGAAACACCATCCAGAAGTCTTTTGAGTGGACGTCCTGGTCTTCTCAATTCCTTCTGGATTTTTTCGTGTTGAGACTTGAAAGTAGTTTTGAAGTTCCATAGGACAGGTTACTGGCCCGACGCTAGTAGTCCAGTGGTAGGGCTGCTACCTTTTAGTCTCTGGACAGACATTAGGATACTGCATTTACTCAGTACCCGATGGAACGGTTATACCGCCGTGACTCGGTCCTCAGAGCCTCGTTTGTGAAAACGGGAGAAGGTGAGGATGAGAATTGGGTAGGAGAGGTTATACACACGTCACTACCCCTTACAACCTCAAATTTATTTAGAAAACATTATTCATTTAACGTGCACATTTCATAATGTAATATGTATGAAGTATTACAAAACAATACAATATATAAACACATACCAATAATAAGTGTATTGTGTAAACAAACACTACTAACATTATGATAAAGTATTTTACATCAACAGTGTATACGCACTACCATAACGCTTGGCTAATTTGTTTTTTGTCCCCCCCCCTTCTTTTCGTTTACACTGTTTTTCCTTCTTGTTTTTACCTTTTCGTTTTACCTTTTTGTTAACTTTATTTTATTCTCACATATAGACACAAAGACAGGACACACACCCAGACCCAAGGTGGAGATTTAAAATCCCCTACCCCGTCGAACCCGGGCTGATTGATACATAATAAAATATCCCATACTAATACGCATCAACAAACGCCCTCTTGCGGCGCTTAACTGACTGATTCAGAATGATTATGACATAATTCTCATTACGTCTAAGTGCAATATTGGAATATTCGTCGTTAAAATAAATATGAATTGTTTTTACTCATACAGTACGAATCCGTACATACAACATTATCATATAACTGATTATCAAGTCAGAAATAATTAAATAGCTCTTGCTAGGGATTCCATCCATAGTAATTCTGCCCGAGGGCAGGTCTTTCACTGCAATCATAGCATTTTCATGCTATGCTTGCAGCTTTACTAGGGATTTATAGATGTGTTAGCTTCCCGTTGCTTTCCACACCGGTGAAGGATGATGATGATGACCATATGATTTCGGGGACCGTTTGGGCCTTAAAGTTTTCCTGACATTTGTCTTACAGGCGAGGAAAAACTCCGATAAAATCCTCACCTAGAAAACTTCCCCGACCGAAGATCGAACCCGGGCCCGCTGCGTGACAAGGCAACACGCTACCTCGAGACCACAGCGGTGGACCCTGCTGCTAGGGATAAAAAAAAAATTAAATGCATTTTTTCGGAACTTACAGTACATAAGACAACTTACATAAGGCATATAGCCGGTTGTTACATAAGGCTGTCAAATTATAGAGTTCGGAAAGATACAACTACATTACCGTTGTGCCATTTGCAACTACCACAGTGCATATCTCATTCCATGTAATTTAAGTTTCTTTTTAAAGTTCTCATAGATGGCAGTGCTATCAATAAGTGATTAACAAAATAATAATTATTTTATTATGAGAAATCAAACATAGATATTTGTTAATTATCTGCTGCTTTCTCATGTTTAATTACATTGTTTTAATAGAGCGAGTGAAACGCGTGAATTTGATACAACATAATTTGTACTGGAAAATCTTTAATAAATGCAACAACGGCTGGGATTCTGGTTACAAATTTATACATCATACACAAATAAATTCCACCGCTGGACATTTTTAAAATTTCCTATAAGACAATTTTTGAATTCGATTTTGAGGTTCGTACCTCAAAATTGATTAAATGAAATTGGAATCTTATCACCGATTATAGCATTTACACCCATAGAGAGTACTTCACGAACTATAGAGCTCTGGCTGTCACCCAACCCAACCAGAATTCCCGGCACTCACTTCGTCGGCACCGTGCTCGGGGTTAACGCTAAACCGAATTGTAGACAGACACGTGCCAATTGCCAGCATGGCGAGAGTTCTCTAAGAAATGCATTAAGATCGCACCACTCTCTCGAGTTGAAGAAGTAAATTTGATTTGTCCCACGTTGTGGTGACATTTTGAAGCAGTAATTCTTTTCATCCCGATGTTGTAGTAACATTTTGAAGAAGGAATGGTGTTCCAAAGAGAATTACTGGTTTAGCTTAGTTTTAATTTTCGGTAGAGCCGGATTCTCTTCTCAAGGTCGGAAGTTGGTACACTGGATAGGAAAACACTTCAAAATCATAAAAAAATGTTTCTTGTAGAAATAATTACAAATTTATTCACTTTGAAGGTTCCCAGCAGATTAAGTAAATGTAAGTGGCATTATTCTTCACTATCAATTAAAATAAATTATTTTCTTTTGTGGAATCAATTATTCTTCTATTAAATATATATATATTTTATCTTGAGAACTCTTCCTGCTTCTATCTTTGTTCAAAGTTGTATACAGAATGACTAGTATAATTCTTTTATAATTTTAAAGAACATTACTACATCACATGATGTTATTTTAAATTCTATTGGTTAATAGCCCTTTAAATATAAGGTTTAAATCGATTTGTTAAATAAGAAAGTTAATTGTTTTAACATCCAATCAGAGTTTAGTTTACTTTCATTTAAGAATATGAAGTTAAGCAGGTGTTCTTATTACAGTTATAACAGAAGGATTTTTAATTTTGACAACAATGACAAAACAATTTTTAAAAGCATTCTTTACAAAACTGTTATGTAGTACAATTTCTTTAATTGTGAGTCATTTTTATTCAACAATAACAACAATGAATGATTTAGATATTTTTCCTTTATTTAAGTTATATTTAAATATTAAAATAATTTTAAAATACAAAATTATTACCTTTAACTTTCATATTTATTATAATATTAAAATCCTGCTATTTAAGTGCCATTGTAGGATCAGATGCAGAGTTGTTGTAGCCCTGACGCTCCTTTTTACAACTAGTTTTTGTACTTGGCGAAGAGTGAGTTATCTAGAGGGTTTGATAGCGGGAATCCATGCAGATGATTTAATTGTTTTTACAATTATAAATGTTAATTTGACAATATACTGTTCCTAATTAATCTCATCTCATTGTCCTCCATATCTCTCTGTAATTCCAATCTCCATTGTCCAATCCTTTTCTACTCATGCTGCTCAAAACACCACCAATCCTCGATCTTTTTGGCCGTACCAAGCGGTACACATTCAAGTATTTCTTCTTGGGAATCTGTGCTCTGTTATTCTTTTGGCATTGCCATATCATTTTAATTGTTTGTTTATTTATGAAATCCACAATTGAAGTGTGGATATCCATTTTTTAATTACATTGTTTCTTATTTTATCTCTTCCTGAAATTCCAGTTGAACGCCTCCAGAATATCTGCTGTAATTGTTATTATTCTTATTATTACTTGTATTACTATTTTTGTTTTCATTATTAACCTCATTAGTGTTAATATTATTCATGCTTTTATGGCACTATCGAACCCGTAGGTTCATGGCCGCGCGGACATAAGCTCACCATATATCCCTATCCTGACCTAATGCTTTCCAATCATCCCCTGTATAATCTACTTCCCTCAAATCATAGTTAATGTAATTCTCCCACCTCATTCTTGGTCTACCAACTGGACATTTTTCCTCTGGTTTTCGTACAAGAAGCATCCATGCACGTCTTTCATTCCCCATACGTGGAACATGTCCTGCCCATCGCAGTCTACGAGACTTAACTGTTCTCATTATATCTGGCTTCCTATAAAGACCATGTAGTTCACTGTTATGCAGTCTTCTCCATTCACCTGTCTGTTCATCTCTATTTGTACCAACATTTTTCCTAAGAACTTTATTCTCAAATACTCGTAATCTCCATTCCTCCCTTAAAGTAAGAGTCCATGTTTCGCATTATTACTATTATTATTATTATTATTATTATTATTATTATTATTATTATTATTATTATTCCTCTACGCATGAAAGCTGGCTGCTATTGCGTGTCCATTCACTACAGATCCGGGGTATGGTGACGTCCTTCCATCGTAGTTGTGGTCTTCCTAACGGCCTTTTGTGCTGAGGTGTCCAGTCACGTACTTTCTACTGTTCTCCATTCTGTCTATGTGACCGTTCCAGTTTAGTCTTCTATCATTTATCCAGAGGTTTATAGGTTCAATTTCACATTCTTCTCTAATAACAGAGCTGCGAATTTTCTCTCTCAGCGATTTTCCTTAAAACTTTCATTTCGATTGTACCATTAATTTATTTTGTTTTTTTAGTTTGTGTTCGTTATTCGCAACCATGTACTAAAACTGGTCTTATGACCGATTTGTATATTCTTACTTTTGTATCTATTCTTAATTTTTTTTTCCCCAAAGAGTATTGTTTAAACATCCCGATATTTTGTTTGCATTATTTGCTTGATGGAGGATTTCATCTGTTATTCTGCTGCTGCTATTAATTTCTATTGCTAAACATTTTAATTTCATGACCTGTTCTAAACTTTTCTCTTCTATTTCTAATTTAATACGGCGTGGTTCCTTGGATATGGCCATTGATTTGGTTTTGTTTATTGAGAATTTTATGTTATATTTTGTTGCAATAGCATTAATAGGTCATCTCCACTTTGTGCAATTAGAACTAGAATTTTGCAATACCTTTCAAGAAAATGTAGAAAAAATCAATGACAAAGAAAACATCGTAACCAAATAAAGGTTCATATTTGAGCAGCAATATTTTGCTCTGGTAGTATAACGGGAGCATAAATTGTGGAAGGTACATTATATTGTTGGTAGACCATTAATGGCGGAGATCATAAATATTGGGAAAGTTGTGGTGTAAACAGACGCACGGTGGAAATTGGATGAGCGCCATACCGGCCTATACGTATGTACAAAACACAGCATCAAGGTTGTTTTAATTGAGAAGGAAATCTTAATGTGTCTCCCATTTACTTTAACAGTTCACAGCTATTCATTATTACATCTAAAACAACCTTCTATCCCCGAGAAGACCACAAAATTAAATGAGCCAATAAACACTTACAATTTTTTAGATTATATAAATTTACAAACTTTAAATATTAATTCACTCACTCACAGGCACTATCGAACCCGTAGGTTCATGGCCGCGCGGACACAAGCTCTCCATACATCTCTATCCTGAGCCAATGTTTTCCAATCATCCCCTGTATAATCTACTTCCCTCAAATCATACTTAATGTTATTCTCCCACCTCATTCTTGGTCTACCAACTGGGCGTTTTCTCTCTGGTTTTCCTATAACAAGCTTCCATGCAAGTCTTTCATTCCCCATTCGTGCCACATGTCCTGCCCATCGCAGTCTATGAGACTTGACTGTTCTTATTATACCTGGCTTCCTATAAAGACCATGTAGTTCACTGTTATGTAAGTCTTCTCCATTCACCTGTCTGTTCATCTCTCTTTGGTCCAAAAATTTTCTTAAGAACTTTATTCTCAAACACTCGTAATCTCCTTTCCTCCCTTAAAGTGAGAGCCCATGTTTCGCATTCATATAATATCCATCCATGGTAATTCTGCCCGAGGGCAGGTCTTTCACTGCTATCATAGCATTTTCATGCTTTGTTTTGCAAGGGAATTATAGGTGTGGTAGCTTCCCGTTGCTTTCCACACCGGTGAAGGATGATGTTGATGATGGCCGGATGATTTTCGGGGACCGTTGGGCCCTAAGCGACCTGACATTTGTCTTACAGGTGATGAAAAACCCCGAAAAAAAAACTCACCCAGGAGCCTGTTTCGACCGGGAATCGAACCCGGGCCCGCTGCGTGACAAGGCAGCTCGCTACCTAGAGACCATATATAAAAATATTATTCTACCAGTTATACTATATGGATGCGAAACATGGACTCTTACTTTAAGGGAGGAAAGGAGATTACAAGTATTTGTGAATAAAGTTGTTAGGAACATTTTTGGACCAAATAGAAATGACAGACAGGTGAATGGAGAAGACTGCATAACAGTGAATTACATGGTCTTTATAGGAAGCCAGATATAATGAAACAGTTAAGTCTCGTAGACTGCGATGGGCAGGACATGTGGCAAGAATAGGGAATGAAAAACATGCATGGAAGCTTCTTGTAGGAAAGCCAGAGGGAAAATGCCCAGTTGGTAGACCAAGAATGAGGTGGGAGAATAACATTAACTATGATTTGAGAGAAGCAGATTATACAGAGAATGATTGGAAGGCATTAGCTCAAGATCGGGATGTATGGAGAGCTTATCACCGCGCGGCCATGAACCTACGGGTTCGATAGTGCCAGTGAGTAAGTAATTAAGAGTAAGTATAATAATTATTGTTCAAGAAAGAAAATATTCGATAGAATTAGATCATTGGTTATATTATTTGTAGCATGTTGCGTGGAACATAAAGATGGACATTTAGGGGGTTTGTTATCTGGAGTATCCAGGCGCAGACATGGATTAGCAGAATAAGACTAGTTAGATAAAGTAGCGGCATTAGAATGATAGCGGATTGTGTTGGCAACAAGATATAATTTTATTTATATCTACTTTCCACGTGTTTGCCTGTCCAAAGTAAAGTACTTTTTTTTTCCCTCCACTTGCATCTGAATGCAGTGTTTTGATCTTGGCGTAATAAATTACTAAACTCTTAAATATGGTCGCGACGCCAACAGATGTCGGCCATTTTAACATTTTATTGCGTCGTTTCACTTGTAGAAAATGAAAATAGCCATATCTTAACGTCAAGGTTACCGTGTTTACATACTTTATTTCACTCTTATTAATAGACGCTTTAATATCTAAGGTCATCTTGATTCCAACTAACTATAGTGCGTGAGATTTATTCATTTATTTCTATCTATTTTATTTTAACCTGATGGAGTTAAGACCGTAAGGTCTTCTCTACCACTTCACCAGGGTTAAATTAAGATCGCAGGACTCTTCTTTACTTTTGATACCACAACACAGGACATATCTATACTCTGAATCTTACACAATATCTATGACTAGAGCATGGAACTCACTTCCCAGTCATGTCAGGGACTGTCAATCGCTATCATTATTTAAATCCAAATTAACTGATATCTTAAGTTCGACACAATGAAAACATCAACTGCATAACAACTATATAGAGCATTCCATTAATAATCATCTAGGAAGCTACTTACTTTATTTTATATCATTTTATTTTTATTATATTCTATGTTTTTGTTAGTATTAGCTAGTATTAGATCACATCATCATTGTGTTTTGTTTAGTCTGTATTTTAATAATATCTTAAAATTGTAAGATGTACGTAATTTTCGTATAATTCCACTATTCGCTGGTTGAGTGGAAGAGAAGGCCTACTGACCTTAACTCTGCCAGCTAAAATAAAACATTATTATTATTATTATTATTATTATTATTATTGTTGTTGTTATTATTATCTTTTAATCTTTCCAGAATTGAGCGTATGTTTAATTTCTTTCAACAACTCATTCCTCTTTTTAATTAAAATTTCTAGGTAATTTATTTGAATTCAGCCAGTTCAAAATTTCCTGATTTGTCATTAACTATCAATTTCCCATCATATTCGTTTATGATTATTATTATTAATATAACTGACATTGTTATTATTGTTATCATTATCATTATTATTGTTATTATTAATTTATTATTATTATTAATTTTATTATTATTATTTATTATTATTATTATTATTATTATTATTATTATTATTATTATTATTATTATTATTATTATTATTATTATTATTATTGTTGAGCAGGCAGCTAGAATGGTATGGCCATATACGTAGGATGCCAGAGAAAAGATTACCCAAACAAGCTTTGGAATGGATCTCACTTTAAATGGATGGATGATGTAAGAAGATGCACGAGGGAACTAGGTCTGGAAGAATTGGGATGGGTAGATAGAGAAGAATGGAGAAAGAAGATACAAATTTAGAAAGCTTTGGGCACAGGAAGATTTTATTACATTGTAAACCTGTTTATAAATATATTATTATTATCATCATTATCATTATCATAATTATTATTGTTATTATTATTATTATTATAATTATTATTATTATTGTTATTAATGTTATTGTTATTATTATTATTATTATTATTATAGAATAATTGGAAAATATTAGCTAGGGACAGGAATGTATGGAGAGGTTATGTTCACACGTGAATGAACCTTCGGGTTTGATAGTGTCAGATATCAACTTTTATAAGATTCATGATGTGTTCCGTTGAGGTTTATTCAAAATTGATATAAAATTATAGAATATTCACCTGAAAGGTCCGTCTCCTCAACTTAATTATCATTTAACTGTAGCGCTTTCGGGACTTGTCCCATCATCGGCAGGATTCAAAACTTCAAAATTTTGAATCCTGCCGATGATGGGACAAGTCCCGAAAGCGCTACAGTTAAATGATAATTAAGTTGAGGAGACGGACCTTTCAGGTGAATATTCTATAATTTTATATCAATAGTGTCAGATAGTTAAAGAACATTTCCATTTATAAATTGCAGTTGCAGACAAAAATATGCTAATCACACGAAGGACATCAATGATAAATTTTCTACATTTTTCTGCAAAAAAAAAAATCAAATGGAAAGATAGAAGCTTTGGGTTAACGAACCCTGGCGTTAAAGGTATTTTCTTGGCTCGATATGTAACACTGTAGCAGAAGATAACGAAACGACATGGAAAGTGTTTTTGTGGACATAAAAATGAAATATGACAAACCGATACACTGTATCTGTGATACATGACTGTATTCACAAACATTACATTGGACGACTTCCACAATCTCCAGACAAAATATAAAAAGCGCTCGCATGTACAAGTGTACGTCTCCCCATGCAATTGCACATCTGTTGGATTTTTCTGAATAACTGGTATTCCAATAAATCTCTGCTCTGCTATCGTATTTATTCCTATTTGCAGATTTCAGTTCTATAGGATATCTTATAATTTATGAATACATTACATCGTAAAATGCACATAAAAGATGATGGAAAACCCACGACTACGCACCTTTATAAATATAATTCTTCTGTACGTATATTTCTCATAAGTAATGCCACGAGTGATTTCCAAATTATCGATGAATTCACGACTCACGAAGTGAGGAGTGAATTTATCATAAGTAATGCCACGAGTGATTTCCAAATTATCGATAAATTCACGACTCACGAAGTGAGGAGTGAATTTATCTAGAGAATTTGGAAATCAAGAGTGGCATTTGTTAGGACTATTTAACGAATAAAATAAAGCTGTTTACTCACAAATCATTATTTAACTACAGTTATTTAAAAATATTTTTATATTTAAGTAAACGGTGATGTTTGAAAACTAATGAGAAACGATAGGTAGCCTACGCTTCTACTGCTTCTTTTGTTTATCACTGCAACCAGATCATACTATTTATTGCCAAAGGAACGCAATATTGTAAGAATGCTCTCTAGTGGAGAAAAATGAAACACATCAATCTGTATATTAATTCATTTTTGATGTCGTATACATTTAAGAAAGTGCAAACAGTGGTTTCTTTTTTTGGTGGTATAATCAATTGCTACAAATGTTGACATGTAAGCACTATTATATACAATCTGGTAGCCGTATTTGTTATAGGCTCAGTCACTGCAAAATAACGGTCAGACCTGTTCAGAATATTAAAAAGGAGGAGCTTTGCTTAATATATGATAATCCTAACGTTGATAATTATTTCGTGAAACACGTCTCTGATTGGTTGTAATACAGAAATCATTGAAACGTGATTGGTCATTGACTCCCATTTGGGGCATGAGTTAAATAGTCTACAGAATTTGAAAATCAAGAGTGACATTTGTTAGGACTATTTAACGAATAAAATTAAGCTGTTTACTCACAAATCATTATTTAACTACAGTTATTTTAAAATATTCATATATTTAATGTAAACGGCGATGTTTGAAAACAAATGAGAAACGATAGGTACGCTTCATCTGCTTCTTTTGTTTATCACTGCAACCAGATCATACTATTTATTGCCAAAGGAACGCAATATTGTAAGAATGCTCTCTAGTGGAGAAAAAATGAAACACATCAAACTGTATATTAATTCATTTCTGATGTCGTATGATGTAAATATGACAATTATATTTTTCTGGATTGTTACCTGGGAAAAAAATACATTTAAGAAAGTGCAAACAGTGGTTTCCTTTTCTTGGTGGTATAATAAATTGCTACAAATGTTTTTATATTAACTCCCGCATGCGGCATGTGTGGTAGCGAAGTATGGACGTTGAAACAGAAGGATATACAGAGGCTTTCATCTGCTGAAATGAGATATCTTCGGAGGACTGCAGGATACACACTACTAGATCACAAAAAAAATGAAGACATCTTAGAAGAATTACACATGGAATCTTTAGAAAACAAAATTTCTGATTATAAGTCAAGATGGGTACAACATGTTCATCGAATGGAAGATCACAGAATACCCAAACTAATGTTAAGATATCAACCTGCAGGAAGAAGAAGACCAGGACGTCCACTCAAAACACTTCTGGATGGTGTTTCTCTTGAGGCCGTAACAGGTCAACAAATGGCCTAAATTCGTGAATGTACTATGATGATGAAAATAGCTAAAGATGCCAAGTGTCATTCCGTGCTGTAGTGCGTATGATGTTGAAATATAACAGCAACAGTGAGGGCGACCAGAAAATAAAATGTCCTTGAAGAGGCCTACAACATGCGATAACCTATCTAAACTCATTAAATTCACTTATTTCTCTAACATAAGTTATTCGGTAACATTCAAAGATATGGTAAATAGCTGCACACATTTTACAAGGTTCTTTTTAAACATTCTCTTATTTTGTTAATAGCTCAGTAATAAATCAGCGCTGAAGATACAGAGTGATTCCATCGTCATTTATCTAACAATTATTTAAAACCACCACATACACTACCGAATAGGCTAAGAGACTTCTTATTAACCCTTAAATTCGAAATGTATCCTTTTGGATACATCAGTTGGTTCATTTAATTTATTATTTTAAATAAATCAGAAGAAAACGAACAAATTTAAACCACTTAAATATGTATCTAATTATACAATATACCTTGTAATAACAGTTACACAAGATTACGTTTTCACTGCGGTCCGCCACATTCAAATAACTAACAGACGAAATTTGTGTTTTGCCAATTTAAGGGTTAATCTGTGTATTAATACGTGAAGGAAAAACTTTGATTGGCTATTTAACTCATGCCACAAATGCTAGTAAATGACCAATCACGTTTCAATGAATGTTGTTTTACAACCAATGGCAGTTGTGTTTCACCTCGCTCTTTATCTATTTCTCTTTATCAGCTCCTGCTTTTGTGATAAAGAAAGCGCCTCCTTTTTAATGTTCTGAACAGGTCAAAGCATTATTTTTCTCCAACAAATACATTGAATATAGCAAATAATGAAAAGATTTCTTGATTTTACTGAGTTGTTTACTAAAAAATAAATGAATAACCCGTAATGTTGATTATGATATATAGTTTGATATGTTTCATTATTTCTCCACTTGGGTGCACTCTTACAATATTGCGATCTTATTTGGCAATAAATAATATGATCAAGCAGCAGTGATTGAACATAACCTCACATTTCTGATTTGTTTTCAAACATCGCCGTTTACATTAAATATATAAATATTTTAAAAAAAACTATAGTTAAACAATGATTTGTGAGTAAACAGCTTAATTTTATTCATTAAATAGTCCTAACAAATGCCACCCTTGATTATGATAATTTTATTGCAGGGATTGAAGTAAGAATACATTTTAAATTTACATTTCTGCATATTCACAAATTGTCTTTGTTCTTTTTGTGCATAGCTCAATGTGATATCGGTCACATGTTTTTTTTTCGCATAGCATACATTTACAGTTTATATTTGGTTCATGGAATTTTGTATTCTTGCATATCAGGTGGTGGAATCCGTGGATTGCCAGCCTAGTGATGACGTGTCTCATTTCGAAATTTTCTTTTGTCCACGCACGGTCCACCAGGCCCCGGTGCTATAGAATTCTGGGTGTATTTCTTCTCAGTGTTGCTAGCAGCTTCTGCGATGCGTTGGTGCTGGGAAGAAGTATGCTTGCTCTGAGGTCGTCGATGAGAAAAATTTCCTTCGCCAGTTTCTTTGGTTATTAATGAGTTGAATTGTAAAACAAGTGATGTACTGTGTCGCGCCTCATAATAAATTACTTGTAAAAGTGATCGCGTTAACCCTTAAATTGGGACAACACAAAGTGTGAATTTTTTTAATATCTTGGGTCAATAATTACAAGTTCAGGTACCTGTGAGAGAGATGTACAGACTAAAATTGCAATGGCAAAAAATGCAACTAAGACATTATATGGAATAATTTGGAATAAAAATATTACAAAGGAAACTAAAATGAAAATTTACAAGAACATAATACAGAATATTTTGTCATATGGAAGTGAAACTTGGTCTTTGACGGAATTACAAAAGAACAAAATTAGAACAGTTGAATTTGATTATTTTAGAAGAAGCCTCCAAAAAACAAGACAGGATAAAATAAGAAATGAATTCCTTTGGAGAGAAATGAATGTCACCACATCTGTTGTTAAGAGGATTGAAAATCAAACAGTTAAATGGTATGGCCATGTACAAACAATGGAAAATGAAAGATGGCCAAAAAATATACACCAATGGTCACCCCTGGAAGAAATAAACGCGGCAGACCAAGATGGAAATGGAAAACCTACGTCAGAACTATAATGGATGATCGGAATTTGGAAGAGGGAGATTGGAATGATAGAGATAAATGGAAACGGAGGACGGCAAACCTATACAAGTGGGGGAAAGCTGAAGAAGTTATTTAAATGTGGCGGACCGCAGTGAAAACGGAATCTTGTATAACTGTTATTATTAGGTATAATGTATAATTAGACACACATTTAAGGGGTTTATTTTTGTTAGTTTTCTTCTGATTTATTTAAAATATTGAATTAATTGAAGGAACTGATGTATCCAAAAAGATACATTACGAATTTAAGGGTTAAAAACATGCTTTCGAACGGCTGTAACACGAAAACGGTAAGTTTCCGGACATAGTTTTCAAATTTAAATATTATTTACTCAGTCCCCTCTACGAGTCCTAGAAGTTTGTAGGGAGAATTTCGACTCACCCTATATATATGCATATATATAAAGGTAGAAAGCGGCTAAACACACGCTGTACCTGAAAAGCTGTATGTAGGCTACAAATTGTAATGGAGATCGGCTGTGCTATTTATGACAAACATTCGCAGGTGTTTTGTGTTGACTTACACAAGTGCACGCACAATATATTGTGTGTTGGAGATATTCTTCTTATTCTTTCATTATGTTATAAGCTAAACATAGTGTGATGTGGGATGGATTTTATTGACTGCTTATTTTAATAAAAAATGTTTAATTCATAGCAGCTCCGGGAGCGGTATTTGATTGCCGTTCTTTAAATGTGGATACAATTCATATTTCCGTGGCTCCACAGATCTGTGCCCGGCAGCTGCACCTTGTAGTCAAGTAAAAAAAATACCTTCCAACATTTTTATTACAACACTATTCTAATTGTCAGTTTCTACCTAAGCACAACCCGAATTTGTTTTAAAGCGCTTCATTTTATTTTAATACTGAATGAGAAATTGGCTTCTGATAATCATTGCCTAAAAGTGTTGAACAAAAATGTAATTTCAAGATACATATCTAATAAAATCATAATAAGACTTTAGAAAACAATAGTTTAAGGAACATATGTGGCCCGACAGTCGGCCGTGGTGGATTAGTGCGTATGTTCCTTGCCTCTGGTCCCGAGGATCGCGGTTCAAATCGTACCGGGGTCGATGGAATTTTCTTTTTTTTTTTTTAGAATGGGAAAATCTAAGGAGTAAGTCCTCTGGGAGAGACTTTAAGCCGAAGGTCCCGAGTCTGAAGAACTTCAGACTCGTAAAAGAACCTTAAGCTTGAATAATGAGGCCTCTAAGCAAAATTTACAAAATTTACCTAGTGATACCTAAGTTTCGTCCACCGCTGTGGTCTCGAGGTAGCGTGCTGCCTTGTCATGCAGCGGGTCCGGGTTCGATTCTCGGTCGGGACAGGTTCCTGGGTGAGGTTTTCTTCGGGGTTTTTCCTCCCCTGTAAGACAAATGTCAGGAAGTTTACAGCCCAACGGTCCCCGAAAATCATCCGGCCATCATCATCAACATCCCTCACCTGTGCGGAAAGCAACGGGAAGCTACCACACATATAATTCCCTAGTAAAGCTGCAAAGCATAGCATGAAAATGCTATTATTGCAGTGAAAGACCTGCCTTCGGGCAGAATTACTATGGATGCATGGACTTTAGTTTCTTGCTAAATGTCTCATCGGGTCGGTATGTAGACCGCATACCATTCATGACATTTGTGGGCAAATAAGCGTAACTAAATTAACTTGGTCTAGTAACTTCTAATAAAGGAGAAACTAAGGCCCAATATATATATATATATATATATATATATATCCATCCATAGTTATTCTCCCCGAAGGCAGGTCCTTCACTACAATCATAGCATTTTCATGCTATGCTTGCAGCTTTACTAGGGAATTGTGTACGTGTGGTAGCTTCCCGTTGCTTTCCACACCGGTGAAGGGTGATGATGATAATGATAAGGATGATGATGATAAAGATGATGCCCATATGATTTCGGGGACCGTTTGGACCTTAAAGTTTTCCTGACATTTGTCTTAAAGGTGAGGCAAAACCCCGATAAAAACCTCACCCAGAAAAACTGCCCCGACCGGGGATCGAACCCGGGCCCGCTGCGTGACAAGGCAGCACGCTACCTCGAGACTACAGCGGTGGACTATATATATATATATATATATATATATATATATATATATATATCATAAAAATAAATGTTTGTACTAGATTAATCGCTCCCAGGCATTTATTTTTCTTATCATGACATATTAGACTCGCATTGCCCAATGTCAAAAATTTAATTATGCCATCGAATAACGTCACTGTCCTATAAAGTAAAAATGGTATCTTTAATTTGCTGTTAGAAAAGGAATTAAATAGGTAACAAAGAGCTAAAGATAATAAACAATGCTGATGACACTGTTCTAATTGCGCAAAGTGGAGATGATTTACAAATGATATTTCTAAATCACACCGGGGCAAATGCTTTAGCAGGAACCCGGGGTTCTCCTATTTAGGACATCCAGGAGAACCGAAATGATTTGCTCACCGCTAGTCATTCATTTGGCTAGCAATATCCAAGTACCCACGACGTGTTAAATTAGAAATAGAAGGGACAAGTATAGGACAAGTCATGAAATTCAAATATTTAGGAATAGAAATGAATAGCAGCAACAGAATATCGGTTGATTAATGTCTTTGACATCGTCCGATTCCTAACAGCCAATTTTGTCGGTCCATCCAATCTGCTGGTTGTAGATGTTTCTCCTTCATGTATAAACATATTCCTTGAAATCCTTGATTAAGCAAATAATGCAAACAAAATATTGGAACGTAGAAACATCGAAGGCAGCGAAGCTATCCCGAGACGACAGCAGTGGATGAAATCAACAATTAATAAACACGTATTGGTTCATGATATAATAAATGATAATTTAAAAAAACTAAAACAACACGCTTTATTAGAAAACCAAAATTAAAAAATTAAAAATAATTTTAATTTCCAACGCGCTTGGGATAAAATTAAAGTGGTCAACAAGAAAATCATCTCCAAACATATAGAATAAAACTAGTGTTATGTACAAAAAAAATAATTTTACTATCAAAAGCGTGGGGTGCTTTTCATGGTTTTTACGTTTTCTTCTTAGAGACTTCACTTTTACCAATATATGTTTATTATCAAATATATTAATTAATATAGAGCACCCCACACTCTTGATGGTAAAACAATTTTTTTTTTGTAGATAACTCTAGTTTTATCCTAGATCCGTTGGAGATGACTTTTTGTTGACCACTTTAATTTTATCCCAAGCGTGTTGGAAATTAAAATTATTTTTATTTTTTAGTTTGGTTTTCTAATAAAGCGTGTTGTTTTAGTTTTTTAAACTATTATTTATTTTTTTAATTTTTAGTTTAATTGATTGTCATAAACCGGAATCCCAAGAAAATGTATGGACTAAAAAGTCGACAAGTTCGCAACCCATTATACCGGGTTTTATTTTTTTGATGTCCTGATGATCCTGGCCAGGATCTTAGAAAAAAAATGAAATTATTGTATTGTCATTGGTCCTTTACAAGTACACAATGTTTCAAGTCAATCCAATGTTTTTAAGTGGGTGAAAATCGTGTTAAAAAATTCCGTTACATAGATACAAAGACATTTCTGGAAAATAAATATGAATTTATTGTATTGTCATTGGTCCTTTACAAGTATACAATGCTTCAAGTCGATCCAATGTTTTTAAGTGGGTGAAAATCGTGTTCAAAGATTCCGTTACATAGATACAAAGACATTTCTGGAAAATAAATATGAAATTATTGTATTGTCATTGGTCCTTTACAAGTATACAATGCTTCAAGTCGATCCAATGTTTTTAAGTGGGTGAAAATCGTGTTCAAAGATTCCGTTACATAGATACAAAGACATTTCTGGAAAATAAATATGAAATTATTGTATTGTCATTGGTCCTTTACAAGTATACAATGCTTCAAGTCGATCCAATGTTTTTAAGTGGGTGAAAATCGTGTTCAAAGATTCCGTTACATAGATACAAAGACATTTCTGGAAAATAAATATGAATTTATTGTATTGTCATTGGTCCTTTACAAGTATACAATGCTTCAAGTCGATCCAATGTTTTTAAGTGGGTGAAAATCGTGTTCAAAGATTCCGTTACATAGATACAAAGACATTTCTGGAAAATAAATATGAAATTATTGTATTGTCATTGGTCCTTTACAAGTATACAATGCTTCAAGTCGATCCAATGTTTTTAAGTGGGTGAAAATCGTGTTCAAAGATTCCGTTACATAGATACAAAGACATTTCTGGAAAATAAATATGAATTTATTGTATTGTCATTGGTCCTTTACAAGTATACAATGCTTCAAGTCGATCCAATGTTTTTAAGTGGGTGAAATCGTGTTCAAAGATTCCGTTACATAGATACAAAGACATTTCTGGAAAATAAATATGAATTTATTGTATTGTCATTGGTCCTTTACAAGTATACAATGCTTCAAGTCGATCCAATGTTTTTAAGTGGGTGAAAATCGTGTTCAAAGATTCCGTTACAGAGATACAAAGACATTTCTGGAAAATAAATATGAATTTATTGTATTGTCATTGGTCCTTTACAAGTATACAATGCTTCAAGTCGATCCATGTTTTTAAGTGGGTGAAAATCGTGTTCAAAGATTCCGTTACATAGATACAAAGACATTTCTGGAAAATAAATATGAATTTATTGTATTGTCATTGGTCCTTTACAAGTATACAATGCTTCAAGTCGATCCAATGTTTTTAAGTGGGTGAAAATCGTGTTCAAAGATTCCGTTACAGAGATACAAAGACATTTTTGGAAAATAAATATGAAATTATTGTATTGTCATTGGTCCTTTACAAGTATACAATGTTTCAAGTCGATCCAATGTTTTTAAGTGGGTGAAAATCGTGTTCAAAAATTCCGTTACATAGATACAAAGACATTTCTGGAAAATAAATATGAAATTATTGTATTGTCATTGGTCCTTTACAAGTATACAATGCTTCAAGTCGATCCAATGTTTTTAAGTGGGTGAAAATCGTGTTCAAAGATTCCGTTACATAGATACAAAGACATTTTTGGAAAATAAATATGAAATTATTGTATTGTCATTGGTCCTTTACAAGTATACAATGCTTCAAGTCGATCCAATGTTTTTAAGTGGGTGAAAATCGTGTTCAAAAATTCCGTTACATAGATACAAAGACATTTTTGGAAAATAAATATGAAATTATTGTATTGTCATTGGTCCTTTACAAGTATACAATGCTTCAAGTCGATCCAATGTTTTTAAGTGGGTGAAAATCGTGTTCAAAAATTCCGTTACATAGATACAAAGACATTTCTGGAAAATAAATATGAAATTATTGTATTGTCATTGGTCCTTTACAAGTATACAATGCTTCAAGTCGATCCAATGTTTTTAAGTGGGTGAAAATCGTGTTCAAAGATTCCGTTACATAGATACAAAGACATTTTTGGAAAATAAATATGAAATTATTGTATTGTCATTGGTCCTTTACAAGTACCCAATGTTTCAAGTCAATCCAATGTTTTTAAGTGGGTGAAAATCGTGTTAAAAAATTCCGTTACATAGATACAAAGACATTTCTGGAAAATAAATATGAAATTATTGTATTGTCATTGGTCCTTTACAAGTACACAATGTTTCAAGTCAATCCAATGTTTTTAAGTGGGTGAAAATCGTGTTCAAAAATTCCGTTACATAGATACAAAGACATTTCTGGAAAATAAATATGAAATTATTGTATTGTCATTGGTCCTTTACAAGTATACAATGTTTCAAGTCGATCCAATGTTTTTAAGTGGGTGAAAATCGTGTTCAAAGATTCCGTTACATAGACAGATACAGGCCAAGCTAATATAAAGCATGTAAAAAACAATTAAAGCCATATCTCTTACAGATCGGCTTAGAATATAAGACCTTATGAAAACTTAGCGATTCTTTTACAATTAAAAATAATTAAGAGCGAAGACTTAAGCGATTACAGAGATAAGGTGCAACAGTAATTGATTTGTGTGAGGAACAATAATGTGTAAATCGTGCATTACATCAATGGTCTGAAAATAATTAGACCGAAGCAAAGAGCCGGGGGGTCACGACTTGGTCCCCCGTGGTCTGGGCAACACCCCGGTAATTATTCCTGTTGACGTAAGTGCTACCGCGCCTAACCCTGTTACCTTCAATGTCACCCACTGTCACGTTACTACAGTATGTCCACTTCTACCGGATACACCAGCATAGCGGTAGTAAAACTATTAACCAGTGATAGAAAACAGAACATAATCGCTTCTCTTTATGCTCTAAATATTTAATTATGTCCTTCTTCTTCTAGGTATTTAAATTCAGCCACTTCTTCAAAATTACCCTCATTTGTATTAACTGTCCATTTCCATTTTATATATATATGGCATTATAAGAAAAATAAATGCCTGGACGGGATTCGAACCCGGAACTCTGAGTCTGTACCTCAGCGTGTTATCCATTACACCACCAGGCGAATCCAATTCAAACACTTATTTTTCTTATAAGTTATATGTATTATACTCTCCATTACTACTAGATGTCGCGAGAACTCGGTCTTCACTGCCATCTAGTAGCTGACTATAACAAGTAAGCAAATTAAAAAGAATATTTTTACTTTATAGCAGTGACGCTTTATCGATGTTATAATATATATATATATATATATATATATATATATAATGTTGCAGATTTTCGCTGATATAAGTATGATTAAATAAGTTTTCTTGGCATCGATTCATATATATATATCCATCCATAGTAATTCTGCCCGATGGCAGGTCCTTCACTGCAATCATAGCATTTTTCATGCTATGCTTGCAGCTTTACTAGGGAATTGTAGGTGTGGTAGCTTCCCGTTGCTTTCCACACCGGTGAAGGATGATGATGATAATGATAAGGATTTTATATATATATATATATATATATATATATATGTCCACCGCTGTGGTGTCGAGGTAGCGTGATACCTTGTCACGCAGTGGGCCCGGGTTCGATCCCGGTCGGGACAGTTTTTCTGGGTGAGATTTTTATCGGGGTTTTTCTTCACCTGCAAGACAAATGTCAGAAAAACTTTAAGGCCCAAACGGTTCCCGAAATCATATGGTCATCATCATCATCACCCTTCACCGGTATGGAAAGCAACGGGAAGCTACCACACCTACAATTCCCTACTAAAGCTGCAAACATAGCATGAAAATGCTATGATTGCAGTGAAAGACCTGCCCGAGGCCATAATTACTAGGGATGGATATATATATATATATGACATGAAAAGAAAAATAAATGCGTGAGTCGGGATTTGGACCCGAGATCTCTAACTCTATACGTTACTGTTCTAACCAACTGAGCCACTCAGGAATCCTAACACAAACATTCATTTTTTCTTATATTTATAATTCTCAGTTTACACGAAAGGTAGCAGCACATCTTTCCAACTGCCATCTAATGGCTACTATAACAAGTAAGCATTTTTAAGGAGTTTTTTTTTAACTTTATAGCAGTAACGCTTGTATATATATATACACACACACACACACACACACACACACACGCACACACGCACACACGCACGCACGCACGCACGCACGCACGCACACACGCACACACACACACACATATATATTTCACGATCAATAATATATATTTCCATTCTCCCCTCTGCTTTCTTAATTTACTCAAGAAGACTTGAACATAGGAATCACTGTCTTGTAAATCGCTTGGTTTTTCGTGTTCTTTTCTCGCGTAAACAAAAAGACGTTAAGATTAAATTAGTTTTAACACGAATACTAATGAGACAAGTGTAGAGGGATGCAAATAGCTTCCCCCTGTAATCAGAGAGGCGCCATTGAGCTTCTGTAAACAGAGTGACCCGGCAGACACGTGTGCAGGCGGGCCGTCTAACTCACAGGCGTAACAAGCATGCATGGTCCATCCTTTTACCTAAACAACGTACGGAATGGGACTTCTTTTTATATTTATTTATACACATGGTCTTTTCGTGGATGAGTGTAGATATGTATTATTGTGATGTAGTGTAGACATAGATTTTACTTATATGTAGCCTGTTATTGTTTTTTTGATACACGTGTATTTGTAGGTATTTGTTTATATTATGATTAGTTTTATTTTTTTATTCATGGAAAAATAATGCACGTACGGCCAAGCAGGCCCGTGCGCAATGTAAATGTATATGTATTTTCTTTGTTCTGGAAAAAAAGACAATAAATTCCATTTATCTATCTATCTATCTATCTATCTAAACAACGCAACTTTTCTTCTGTTACTAACTTTTATACTTGACATTTCATTTTCTTCTCCTTTATCGCTTTTTCTAGCTACATAATATTTCGTTTAAAAGCATCGTTTATCTATTTTTGTATTAAGGATTTTCTCTACAATGCAGTATTATCCTTCAGCCCAAATGTATTTTGCTCCGCCACAGATTTCTATCCTCACCATCTTCTTCTTGGAAGTAAATATCAATAAAACTAAATATATGGTCACACATAAAAATACATTAAATAATGGAAATGGACAGCTAATGACAAATGAGGGAAATTTTGAGGAAGTGGCTGAATTCAAATACCTAGGAACAATAATCACAAATAGGAATCAGATGCACAAAGAAATTAAACATAGGCTCAATTCTGGAAATGCGTGCTATTATGCATTGCAGAGACTCTTGATGTCCCAACTCCTTTCAAAAAACGTTAAACTGAAAATATATAAAACTATTATTCTACCAGTTATATTATATGGATGCGAAACATGGACTCTTACTTTAAGGGAGGAAAGGAGATTACAAGTATTTGAGAATAAAGCACTTAGGAAAATTTTTGGACCAAAGAGAGATGAACAGACAGGTGAATGGAGAAGACTGCACAACAATGAACTACTCGTACATGGTCTTTATAGGAAGCCAGATATAATAAGAACAGTTAAGTCTCGTAGACTGCGATGGGCAGGACATGTTGCACGTATGGGGAATGAAAGACTTGTATGGAAGCTACTTGTAGGAAAGCCAGAGGGAAAACGCCCAGTTGGTAGACCAAGAATGAGGTGGGAGAATAACATTAACTATGATTTGAGGGAAGTAGATTATACATGAAATGATTGGAAAGCATTAGCTCAGGATAGGGATTATGGAGAGCTTATGTCCGCGCGGCCATGAACCTACGAGTTAGATAGTGCCAGTGAGAAAGTAAGTAAGTAAGCATCTTCTTCTTTACATCTCAGCAGATACCGTTTATCTATCTTCTTCTTCTTCTTCTTCTTCCTTTCCAGGATTAGGTCAATGCGACCTGTTCCGGTCTCAAGTCCATCGTTTCCTTGGCCGTCCCAAAGATATTTTTCCACGTGATTTGTAGGTGTTGATCTTTTTGGGTAATCTTGTATTGTCCATTTTGTCACCGTTTATCTATAATAATAATAATAATAATAATAATAATAATAATAATAATAATAATAATAATAATAATAATAATAATAATAATAATAATAATAATTTTATTATTCCGGCTTTTGCAATGAATATACATTTTTCCGGTACCCATGTTCACAGTTAACTACACATTTGTTTCAACACATTTTTCCATTCTTGTCTGTTCATCCATATATCTTCTTCTATTTCCCATTCCCTCTTAGCTTCATTGATTCCCTGAATTCACGTAATAGTTGGTCTACCCTTATTTTTCCTTCCCTGTGGTTTCCAATCCATGATTATCTTAGGTAGTCTTCCTTCTTCCATCCTTCTAATGTGTCCGTACCAATTTAATTGTTTCTTCTTTATAAAATCTAATATTGAATATTGTACCTGCATTTTTTTCTTATATATATGAATTTCTGATTTTATCCTTCCTGGATATTCTTGCAGCACGTCTCCAGTAGTCCATTTCAGTGGCGAGCAATTTTTTTTTTTGTGCATTTAAAGCCCACACATCAGCTCCATAGGTAATAATGCTTCTGATTATTGTAGGCCTATTAAAAGTAGTTTTTTTTGTTTCTTTCAAGATATGTTTGTCCCATACTATTCCATTTTAATAATAATAATAATAATAATAATATAATAATAATAATAATAATCACATCATCATCCGGTATCATGGCAGCTGCCGCCGTCTTCCGGAAACCAAACACTACTCCTCTCTGTCCATCCATTGATCTTCCACCAATCCTCTGATATTCAAAGCCGCTTGTACCGCTTCTATCCAAGTTTTCTTCGGTCTTCCTCTCTTTCTCCTATCCATTGGGATCAATTCCATACCAATTTTAGACAATCTTTGCTCTGGGATTCTTTTGACATCGCCATATCACTGTAATATTTTCTTTTCTATAATGTCTATTATGTCCGGCTCCTCTTGCACACCCATAATTTCCCTTATTTCTTTATTTCGTATTCTATCCATTCTAGATATTCCAGCTGATCTTAAAACATCAATTTCTGTATTTAAATTCTTTTCATTTCCCTGGTAGGAATTTGCCAGACTTCAGCACCATATGTTAAAATGCTCTGAATTATGGTTTGATATATTTGTAATTTTCTATTTTTTGTAATATTTTTGCTCCACCAAACACATTTAAAACATTTATTGCTTGTTTTGTTTGTGCGATTTTATTTTTAATTTCCGCTGTGTTATCGCCTGAATGGTCTAATTTTGTTCCTAAATTAGTGCATTCAATACTAGGTTTTAGTTCTTCTCCATTGTTGAAATTTATATTTTCCATTTCTTCTCCTATACACAGATTTAGTTTTCTCAATGTTTACATAAAGCCCCCATTTTCATATTCTTCGTTTAGTTTTTTAGTCATATATTCTACGGCATTAATTATTATTATTATTGTCATTATCATTAACTGCGGCAGAAATGAAATTTACGAGACGTACTGCAGGTTACTCAAGAACAGACCATAAAAGGAATTCTGAGATTCTCAAAGAATTACACACAGAATCAGTCATGTAATATGTACAAAAATACAGGAACAACTGAAAATCTCACGTACGAAGAACGAGCAGAACAAGAATACCACGTCAAATCTTAAATTACCAGCCACCAGGCAAGAGATCTTTGGGCAGACCCTTCAAACGTTTGATTGAGACCGTAACAGACCACTAGGTCTATCACATTAAAGGAAGAAGAAGAAGACGAAGAAGAAGAAATGTTTGTGGTGTAAAACCAATTCATGTAGAAAACACTTCAAGATATGAAAATGAGTGAAAAAACAAAAATTCAAATTTTGCCCATTTATAAGGTACCTTCTCCCCTTAAGCAGTGGTCCTGTGAGATAGGCTTAAATGATAACAATATTTGTAAAGCCTGTTATATGGGTGAACAGAAAGGAAACGCCAGGCGCGTGTGTTTGAAAGGAAGGAAGCCTGTGACACCGGTAAACACCACGTTTCCTCCGGTCGGGGACGATCAGGAAAATAGATTTTAATCTCACAGTGTAATTACGTGTAGGTGATGCGTAGTGCCGGACACGCAAGTGCGTGACGTGACGTCACAAGGGCAAGTGCTTCTCTTTATATTAACATGGTCTCTACTTACCAAATCCTCTCGATCATAGCTTTATTCTCTGACTAGTTCATGTACTAGGTCAGGACTTGTCTACTTCCGAGGATTTACTACGGGGTCAATCATAAATACGGCTATACGTTTGATCGCGTTGTGTGATGAAAATATTACCATTACAAGAAATATGAAATTACCGTTGGAAACGCAATTATTCAAATTACAACAATGGAATAAAACAAAACAGTGTAGAACTTACGTCATTAGTCAAAATGGCGTTGAATATGCAACAGTAAATTACAATTGCTGCATGGGCAATAACGTGGCTAATGATTGTGAGGTCGCAAGACGGGCAAGACGTGAGTTTAACGTAGCATTGCAGCCGTCAACTGTGGGGAAGTGGAGAAAACGACTGCTGGAAAATGGGAAGGATGCAGAAAATCAAACCTCCTGGAAGGCCTCGCATTAGCATGGATGCAGAAGCAACGAAGAGAATTATGCAGGCGTTCGACGCTAGCCCACAAAAATCATCCCGCCAAGCTGCACGTGAGCAGTGATTTGTTTTGTTTTGTTCTATTGTTGTAATTTGAAGGATTCCCTTTCCAATGATAACATCATATTTCCTTTAATAACAATATTTTCGTCACAAAATGCGACCAAATGTATAGCCATATTTCTGAATCACTCTGTAGAGTGGATTCTGAATTATTGTAATGACTATTTATCTCACAGACCGATAAGTTTGCTTCTTCCTGTTGGTAATGAGAGATATCTCCGCAAATTAACTTCTTTGACAAGGATATCGATTCAACAATGTACGATCGATGTGGTACAGCAAGAAATGCCAAAAAGAAAACTTCAAAAATTACCAAAAAAGTTCCGTTGTTATAAAAAATTATTGAAAGTTGTATAATGAATCTGTATTATTGTTAATAGTTATTTCTCCTACAATTATCTGCTATTGATTTTTCCCAAGCCCAAAGAGATTCAACAGTAAAGATAAGCTATTTATAACAACACAGCCGGCTTAGAAATCGCCCTGAAATAAGATCGCAATACATAACCTCACATTTGGTAAATATTAAACATAATTATTTTTAGCTTCTGATGTTGTATTATTCGCTAAATAGTCACTCCAAATCCAACGCGAGGTTGAGTTTTTCATTAGACTATTTAACTCATGCCCCAAATGGGAGTCAATAACCAATCACATTTGAATGATTTTTTATTTACAACCAATCACAGTCTTTTTCACTTCGATTTTATCAGTTTAATTTTATCATTCTAAAATCAAGCTCCTCCTTTTTAACATTCTGAATAGGTCATAGCATTATTTTGTAGCGAATACATGTGGCTACCAAATTGTATATATAGTGCATGAATGTAAACTTATCGCGGTTGCAGGAGATAATATAAAAAAATTGTAGCAATTGATTATACCACAAAAAAAAAAGAAACCACTGTTTACACTTTCTTAAACGTATTTTTTTCTAATAACGTTCCAGAAAAATATACTTGACATATTTACATTAAAGGACATCAGAAATTAATTAATATACAGTTTTGTGTGTTTCATTTTTTCTCCACTAGAGTGCATTCTTACAATATTGCGATCCTTTGGCAATAAATAATATGATCTGATTGCAGTGATAAGTCTTTATAGGAAGCTAGATATAATGAGAACAGTTAAGTCTCGTAGACTGCGATGGGCAGCGCATATGGCACGAATGGGGAATGAAAGACGTGCATGGAAGCTTCTTGTAGGAAAACCAGAGGGAAAACGCCTAGTTGGTAGACCAAGAATGAGGTGGGAGAATAACATTAACTACGATTTGAGGGAAGTAGACTATACAGGGGATGATTAGAAAACATTGATTCAGGATAGGGATGTATGGAGAGCTTATGTCCGCCCGGCCACGAACCTACGGGTTCGATAGTGCCAGTGAGTTTGTTAGTTAGATTGCAGTGATAAACAAGTGAAACATAACCTTTCTCAAAATATATATATACAGTCAATAGGCCCATTTCACCAATTAATGTTTTAAAATGGTCAACAAGTTTCCACAGCCAAGCTGTCATTCTCAAGACCAGATATTGACTGAAGACAAAATTGACAATAAATAAATAAACAAATTCAGTTAAAAAAATTTTTATGGCACTTGCCCTTCAGTTTTTAACTGAATTTGTTTATTTATTTATTATCAATTTTGTCTTCAGTCAATATCTGGTCTTGAGAATGACAGCTTGGCTGTGGAAACTTGTTGACCATTTTAAAACATTAATTGGTGAAATGGGCATATTGACTGTATATATATATATATATATATATATATATATATTTTAATATTTTATCACCAAGAAGATCACTTGTGTATTAAATAACCTTTCTCATTTGTTTTCAAACATCGCCGTTTACATTTTACACTTTTTCCAAATATGGAGGTTAAAGTGCACCTTTCTTGTAATGTAAAAAAGTTTATAAACTATGAAGATGTTTTGATATTGGAATAAAATAACAATGCTATATATATAATAACAATATGATAGTCATAAGTAATGCCACGAGTGATTTCCGAATTATCGATAAATTCACGACTCACAAAGTGAGGAGTGAATTTATCTACAGAATTTGGAAATCAAGAGTGGCATTTGTTAGGACTATTTAACGAATAAAATTAAGCTGTTTACTCACAAATCATTATTTAACTATAGTTATTTTAAAATATTTATATATTTAATGTAAACGGCGATGTTTGAAAACAAATGATAAGCGATAGGTACGCTTCATCTGCTTCTTTTGTTTATCACTGCAACCAGATCATACTATTTATTGCCAAAGGAACGCAATATTGTAAGAATGCTCTCCAGTAGGGAAAAAATGAAACACATGTAACTATATATTAATTCATTTCTGATGTCGTATGATATAAATATGACAATTATATTTTTCTGGATTATTACCTGGGAAAAAATACATTTAAGAAAGTGCAAACAGTGGTTTCTTTTTGGTGGTATAATCAATTGCTACAAATGTTTTTATATTAACTCCCGCATGCGGCATGTGTCGAAATTCATGAACTATATATACAATCTGGTAGAAGTATTTCTGGTGGGCTTAGTCACTGCAAAAAAATGGTTAGACCTGTTCAGAATATTATAAAGGAGGAGCTTTATTTAATATGGTAATTATAACACTGATAAATATTTCGTGAAACACGACTCTGATTGGTTGTAAAACAGAAATCATTGAAACGTGATTGGTCATTGACTCCCATTTGGGGCACAAGTTAAATGGTCACTGCAATTAAAACAATTCAAATCCTTTACTTAAAAGAAGAAAAAATAAATTCAAAATAGGGTCCACATTATCCGAAGTTCCTTTACCGGTATCATATAATCTTTAGTGACGGTAAAAAGCTGTTCATACGACTTGAGTACTCTCATTTATAAGAGTTTTTTGTTTGGTTGCATACATTGTAAAGTAATTAGATTTCTGCTGTGTTTTTTACTGTGTGATTTGATGAACGTCGGTTGGATGTATGTGATACTCCTAATTCAAATTGAGAGCGCAACAAATCCCCGCTACGTGAGAGGGGTGAAAAGGGGAGGTTAACATCCCTACATGGTGATATTAACCCCATAATGTACATGGCTAACAGTAAATTTCCCACGGTTCTCTTCTGCAAGAGCCAAAATCAATATCGCTCCACAGATCATATTCCGCTCGTTACATGTAGCGTGTAGTCTACACGTTTATTCTTTGCAAATCATGGACAATGATAAGTTCTGGAATTGAGCTGATCTTATTAGATTGATGAAGAGAATAGAGCCCTGAATCAGACAATAAACAAAAGACAGGAAAAAAAAACCTGGAAACACATTTGTTACTTATAGACTTAGATAAAACATTTGACCGAGCAAACAGGGAAATATTGTGGAATATCCTAAAAGAAAAAGGCCTCCCTATTCAGATTATAGAAACTGTTAAGAGCTTGTACTATGGCACAAATATTTGTATTGACCCTCAGTTGACAAAAAATAAGACATTTTTTCAAATAAACCAAGGAGTACGACAAGGGTGTTCACTCTCACCTATATTATTTAATATTTATATGGACGATATCATAAAAGAATGGAAGAAGGTTTTAACTAATGAAGGAATATTAATTGATAATAAAGATAAAATAAATGTTTTATTATTCGCTGACGATGTTGTACTTTTAGCAGAATCTGAAAATGAACTCCAAATGTTAGCATATAAATTTAAATTAAATAGCCAAAAGATATAATTGTAAAATATCAATAAATAAGTCAAAAGTAATGGCATTTATTGGTAAATATGGAATTAGATCAAAAATTGTACTGGATAACAAAATAATAGAACAAGTATCACATTTCCAATATTTAGGATGTGATATAACTTATAGAGAAAATAAAGATACAGAAAATAAAGTAAATAAATTTCAGGCTATTTGTGGAACCATAAAAAGAACCTTAGGTCGGAAAACAAGGAAAGATACGAAACTTAAATTATATAAAACAATGGCTGTTCCTTTGTTGTTGTATGGAAGTGAAAATTGGATAATGAAATCAAGGGATAAAAGCGGGATACAGACTGCGGAAATGCTGTTTTTACGTAATGTGAAAGGATGCACAACAGCGGATAGAATAGGGAATGAAACTATACGAGAAGAATTAAATATATATAAAATTGAAGATAAAATCAGCGAAAATAATAAGAAATGGGCAGAACACTTAATGAGAATGAACAACGAAAGAAATACCAAAAAGAACCTTCCTGTATAATCCTAGAGGAACTAGAGATGTTGGCCGACCACGTAGAAGATGGACTCCACTTTTAACTTCGCCGGAACAGGCTGCATAGCCTAAACCTTGTAGAAGAAGAAGAAGATGAAGTGAAAGTGGATCCAGTATTTCTTATTTTATTTTCCTGGCGTCTGGAAGTAAACATAAATAAAACAAAATACATGTCCACACATATAAATACATTACATAATGCAAAAGGACACCTAATCACAAATGAGGGAAAATTTGAAAAAGTGGCAGTTTTCAAGTATTTTGGAACAATAATTACAAATAGGAATGAGGTGCATAAAGAAATTAAACATAGGCTCAATTCTGGAAATGCAAGATACAGAAAAACTTGTTTAATCCGGAACGTGAAAATGCGGAAATCTGTCCAATGTGAACAAAATAATAGTAATTTTACACTATTTATTCTGTATAAAACGGAATCTGTCCAACGCGGAAACGGGAGGATATTTCTACACAATTCACGAAAAAAAAGTTCATAGGGAGGAAAGATAGAGAGAGAGAAATAAATTAGTTCAACTTCAATGAATTCCCATTAGGCGAATTAACAATAGTGATGATTCCTGCCACCGGGTGAAGTAGAGTTTTTATCTGTATCTGGAATTTTCTTTCGGCCTCACTGCACACCCGTTTTGCGAAATGCAGGTTGGTTTAACAAATATTTGGCGTGTGACATATGTCTTACGAATAACCAATGCACTGTAAACTATTAAATTCGTTTTTAAGATGTGAGTCCGGCTGTATACGTATATTTCACAGATAGCGTTCTGAATTTACGTTACGCAATATTGTGGAAAGCAACGGGAAGCTACCACAGCTAAAATTCCCTAGTAAAGCTGCAAAGCATAGCATGAAAATGCTATGATTGCAGTAAAAGACCTGCCTTCGGGAAGAATTACTATGGATGGAATAAAGATGGCTAAATCGTATGTATCATTGTCATTAAACGAAAAAGTGAAGTGATTGAAGATAAAGAAAAACAAACTCTCAGTACGCGAAATAATGACTAAATATGGAAAGAATAATGGATGATTGAATGCAAGGAAGTGGTCAAATGAAGATGAAAAGAAAAAAGAAAGATAAAAAAATTTCAAATTTCTGAGCCGATGCTGAAAAGTCAAGCTCTAGCTGTTGCTAAATCCCTAGGGAATAACGATTTCAAGGCAACTTCAGGTTGGTTGTGGACAGTTTTAAAATACGACACAATTAAGTGTGTAAATGAAATTTGTGGGTAATCAAAGGCTGTGGACGAAAGTATAGTAATGAGTGGAAACCGAAACTGCATACTTTAATTTCAGGACACGCGCCTAAGAGATATTTTTAACTCTGGTGAATGTTTTCTCGCGCGCTGCCGCCGAAGTCGCTCGTACATACTATACTTCACTTTCCAACAGCAGCGGAACTACATTTAATCCAAGGTACATAAAAATACATATACGGTGTTTTATAATCTAAGATTGGTTAATATTTCTTGTTTTTTCATAATGCGGAATGTTGTCTGATGTGGAAAAAAATTGGTCCCATGCGATTCCGCTTTGAACAAGTTTTACTGTATTATGGATTACAGGAACTCTTGTCGTCTCGACTCCTTTCAAAACAGGTTAAACTGAAAATATATAAAACTATTATTCTACCAGTTATATTATATGGGTGCGAAACATGGACTCTTACTTTAAAGGAGGAAAGGAGATTACGGGTATTTGAGAATAAAGTACTTAGCAAAATTTTTGGACCAAAGAGAGATGAACAGATGGTGAATAGAAAAGACAACATAACAATGGTGTCCACCTGGAAGAAGAAGGAAAGGAAGACCTCGAAACTCGTGGAGGCAAGAAACAAGAACTGGACTGAGAACAAGAGGACATGGAATGGATGGACAGAGACGGGTGGAGAAGGAAAATAAAACTTTAGGTACAGAAAGATGTGCAAATATTAAAAATCTGTATATAAATAAATTATTATTATTATTATTATTATTATTATTATTATTATTATTATTATCCATCCGGTATCATGGCAGCTGCCGCCGTCTTCCGGAAACCAAACGCCATTTCTCTCTGTCCATCCATTCATCTTCCTCCAATCCTCTGATATTCATAGCTGCTTGTTTTCTTCGGTCTTCCTCTCTTCCTCCCTTCCATTGGGATCCAACGCATGACAATTTTAGGCAGTCTTTTCTCTGGCATTCTTTTGACATGGCCATACCACTATAATATTTTCTTTTCTATATAATAATAATAATAATAATAATAATTATTATTATTATTATTATTATTATTATTATTATTATTGTCCACCGCTGTGGTCTCGAGGTAGCGTGCTGCCTTGTCACTCATCGGGCCCGGGTTCGATCCCGGGTCGGGGCAGTTTTTCTGGGTGAGGTTTTTATCGGGGTTTTTCCTCACCTGTAAGATAAATGTCAGGAAAACTTTAAGGCCCAAACGGTCCCCGAAATCATATGGTCACCATCATCCTTCACCGGTGTGGAAAGCAACGGGAAGCTACCACACCTACAATTCCCTAGTAAAGCTGCAAACATAGCATGAAAATGCTATGAATGCAGTGAAGGACGTGCCTTCGGGCAGAATTACTATGGGTGGATTATTATTGTCCCGCGCCGTAGCCGAGCGGTTAAGGTAGGAAGCCTTGGCGCAGAGCTACGGGACTTGCGCTGGTTCAAGTCTCCATGGGGGAAGAAATTTTCTCATGGTATTTCGGCCAGTATGGGACCGGTGCCCACCCAGCATCGTGAGGCAATTGGGTAGCTACAATAAGTAGCGGCTCCAGGTTGAGGAACCAGCTATAACGGCTGGGGGGCTCGACATGCTAACCACATGTCACCCCTACATTGGCTGTTGATCATCTACCTCTGTGATTGACACATGTGGACGTGAAGGGCCAGCAGCCGGCTGGTAAAAGGGCAACCGCTGAAAAGTGGAAAGACCCTCAATCGGATCGGATTATTATTATTATTATTATTATTATTATTATTATTATTATTATTATTATTATTATTATTATTATTATTATTATTATTATTATTATTATTGCATGTAGTGTACGTACATAGACTGGGTAATTCATTACCCTGGTTGACTGCGATGTAGCCGCGTGGAATGGCTGCGGTTAAGACGTTTGTAAGACGCTGAATTGCATTACAGATGTAATGTGCTTTTATTATTATTCAGCATGGAGAAGTGTTGTAATAACAAGGGATTACAAACTGAGATGTGCTGGATTCTTGAATTAGAAATGAGTTTTATGTGCAGCCTCTCCCCGGAGAGAAGCGCTAATTGTAAGAGACTTCTGCAAGCTCACTTCGCATTATGCTTATTCACGCCCGATCTTCACTTCCAATTGAAGAATTCATCCTCGTAGTGCCTTCACTAAGACACGAGTTAATAAATCATAAGTCCATCACGTAAAAATTCCGTAAACTATGAGAATTCTTCAGCAAATCCAAGTTTAGAACCCGATTACGTTGGCTTATGGAATATATCTTTCATTTGTTTAATTGGGTCCACCGTTGCCGTCGCGAAGTAGGTGCTGCCTTGTAACGCAGCGGGCCCGGGTTCGATTCCCGGTGGGACAGCCTCCGCGATGAGGGTTTTTTCGGAGTTTTTCCTCATCTGTAAGAAAAATGTCAGGAAGCTTAGGGCCCAACGTAAGATAACCGTTTAGAACTTCAAAGAGGAAATATATTTCTTCATAAGTCTCCAAAACATATTTTAAATAAACTGGGAGGAAGGAAATACTAAAATATTCCTATAGGCTAGGCGATAAAGTTATCAAATTTGTTATAGCTCCAGATATGTTCATTTTAAACTGACCCAAACCCTCTGGAGTCACTATGGCCCTGGGGCCGACTCAGCCTCTTACGGAAATGAGTACCGGACGCTTGTTCTGGGGGTAAAGGCGGCCGTCACGCAGTGCTGACAACCCGGCTGACATAAAGTGCCGATTGTCTAGAAAAAGTGGGAGCCTTAACCTCCTACTACCCCAAGGACCTCCGGGTCTATTGTGGGATCACTTTACTTTACTTTACTTTATCATAAGTAATGCTATGAGTGATTTCCAAATTATCGATAAATTCACGATTCACGAAGTGAGGAGTGAATTTATCTAGAAAATTTGGAAATCAAGAGTGGCATTTGTTAGGACTATCTAACGAATAAAATTAAGCTGTTTACTTACAAATCATTATTTAACTATAGTTATTTTAAAATATTTATATATTTAAAGTTAACGGCCATGTTTGAAAACAATTGAGAAACGATAGGTACGCTTCATCTGCTTCTTTTGTCTATCACTGCAACCAGATCATACTATTTATTGCCAAAGGAACGCAATATTGTAAGAATGCTCTCTAGTGGAGAAAAAATGAAACACATCAAACTGTATATTAATTCATTTCTGATGTCGTATGATGTAAATATGACAATTATATTTTTCTGGATTGTTACCTGGGAAAAAATACATTTAACAAACTGCAAACAGTTTTTTGGTGGTATAATAAATTGCTACAAATGTTTTTATATTAACACCTGCAAGTGCTATGTGTTGACATCTATGCACTATATATACAATCTGGTGGCCGTATTTATTTCCGCTTCAGTCACTGCAAAATAATGGTCAGACCTGTTCAGAATATTAAAAAGGAGGAGCTTTCTTTAATATGGTAATTATAACACTGATAAATATTTCGTGAAACACGACTCTGATAGGTTGTAAAACAGAAATCATCGAAACGTGATTGGTCGTTGACTCCCATTTGGGGCATGAGTTAAATAGTCATTACTTATGGAATATGCCCAGTTTGCAATTGTCCTCGAAAATCATCCGGCCATCATATGTATCCTTATCATTATCATCATCATCCTTCACCGGTGTGGAAAGCAACGGGAAGCTACCACGCCTGTAATTCCCCAGTAAATCTGCAAAACACAGCATGGAAATGCTACGATTGCAGTGAAAGACCTGCCCTTGGGCAGAATTACTATGGATGGATGTTTAATTGGAGAAACTCAATTTCTTATGCTAACTTATTTAAATGTTTCGAACTGCAGAGAAAACAAACATAATCTAAGTTATTACCTTTTGAAAATTGCTATAGTTTGACATGCATTTAAATGGGGGATTCTTTACAACAAGTGACGCGAAAGATTTTTGTACGTTCCAATCATACACCATGCGCATGCGCCAACAAACGCGAAGCAGTTTACACCATGGAATCACGGGATTCAGCCGACACACACACGATATTTAACCTCAAAGCTAACCTAACGCAATTTAAGTACTCTAACCTGTGAAAGGTCCACCGCTGTGGTCTCGAGGTAGCGTGCTGCCTGGTCACGCAGCGGGCCCGGGTTCGATCCCTGGACGGGGCAGTTTTTCTGGGTGAGGTTTTTATCGCGGTTTTTCCTCACCTGTAAGACAAATGTCAGGAAAACTTTAAGGCCCAAACGGTCCCCGAAATCATATGGCCATCATCCTTACCATTATCATTGTCATCATCATCCTTCACCGGTGTTGAAAGCAACGGGAAGCTACCACACCTACACAATTCCCTAGTAAAGCTGCAAGCATAGCATGAAAATGCTATGATTGCAGTGAAGGACCTGCCTTCGGGCAGAATTACTATGGATGGAACCTGTGAAAGAATGCAATGCCCAAAACTAAAATACAGTAAAACTTATTTAATCCGAAACGTGAATAATGCGGAAATCTGTCCAATGTGAACAAATTTATTGGTCCCGGCGAAATAATAGTAATTTTACGTGTATTTATTTTGTATAAAACGGAATCTGTCCAACGCGGAAACGGAAGGATATTTCTACACAATTCACGAAAAAAGTTTATATGGTGAAAAGACTGATATAGAAATAAATTAGTTTCCACCTCATTAAATTCCAATTAGGCGAAATAACAATAAGGGATAATTCCTGCCGCCATGTGAAGTTTCCACCTGTGTTTAAAATTTCTTTCGGCCTCACTGCACACCCGTTATGCGAAATACAGATTCGTATAACAAATATTTGGCGTGTGACATATGTCTTACAAATAACCAGTGCACTGTAAAATCTTAAATTAGTTTAAAATCTGAGACTGATTGTGTACGTATATTTCACAGGTAACGTTCTACGTACGATTTAGCCATCTTTATTCCGTAAATTCAGGACGCTACCTGTGAAAGATACGTGCACAACCAGTGATCTTAAAATAATTTAAGATTTTACAGTACACTGGTTATTTGTAAGACAGATGTCACACGTCAAATATTTGTTAAACTAGCCTGTATTTCGCAAAACGGGTGTGCAGTGAGGCTGAAAGAAAATTCCAGATACAAAAACTCTAGTTCACCCGGCGCGGGCGGCAGGAATCATCACTTATTGTTAATTCGCCTAACGGGAATACAATGAAGTGGAAACTAATTTATTTCCCTCTCTCTTTCCGCCTTATAAACATTTTTCATGAATTGTGTGGAAATATCCTTCCGTTTCCGCGTTGGATAGATTCCGTTTTATACAAAGTAAATACACGTAAAATTACTATTATTTCGCCGGAACCAATAAATTTGTTCACATTGGACAGATTTCCGCATTATTCACGTTCCGGATTAAACACGTTTTACTGTATTACATTCCGATATTGCGACGAAGCAAATATGGCGGATGCTAAAGTGAAAGTGATCCCACAACAGGCCTCAGGAAGCCCTTGGGGTAGTAGGAGGTTAAGGCTCCCACATTTTCTAGACAATCGGCACTTTATGTCAACCGGGTTGTCAGCCCTGCGTGACGGCCGCTTTTACCCCCAGAACAAGCGTCCGGTACTCATTTCCATTAGAGGCTGAGTCGATCCCAGGGCCATAGTGCCGCCAGAGGGTTTGGGTCAGTTTAAAAATCCTGACCCCAACGGGACTTGAACCCTCGACCCTCCGGCTTGTAGCTCAGTGCTTTAACCGCATTGCAGCCGTCGACTGTGGGGAAGTGGAGAAAACGACTGCTGGAAACGGGTAGGATGCAGAAAATCAAACCTCCTTGAAGGCCTCGCATTAGCACGGATGCAAAAACAACGAAGAGAATTGTGGAGGCGTTCGACGCTAGCCCACAAAAATCAGCCCGTCAAGCTGCACGTGAGCAGTGATTTGTTTTGTTCTAATGTTGTAATTTGAAGGATTCCCTTTCCAATGATAACATCATATTTCCTTTAATAATAATATTTTCAGTCACAAAATGCGATCAAACGTAAAGCCATATTTCTGAATCACTCTGTACATGATCTTATGGAAAGACAAATGTAATAAGAAAAGTTAAGTCTCCTAGGCTTCGATGGGCAGGACATAAAGCACGAATAGTGAATGAAAGAGAGGCATGGAAACTTTATTTAGAAATTAAGCGTTGCAGATTAATAAATTCGAATACTAGAAAAATAATATTGTCATACAACTCTTTTTCAACCATCATTTGTATCACACAATGCCATAAATTTTGTTCTGTCAACACTTGATTTCACGTAATTTTTGGCTCTACTTTTTAATTGGAAATTTCCCGTTTGTAAATTATCTTGTGATGCGGTAAAAACAACTTATTGTATACATAAGATTCCCACTATTAAACAGCCAAATCCCTTATATAACTCACTAATTTAGCAATAATATCTGATTACACAACGACACTCAAGGGAGAGTGTTGCCCCCGGTACATCCCTTAGCAGCTCCCGCCTTTCTAGCACTCGAGATCGGATCTACATGCTTACCGTCTTTACTCCCGAAGTGCGAGTCTGCTGAAAATTTCCGTCTGGTGTTGGTCCCGAAGTATTATACAGACGAGCGAAGTGTCTGGATTTCTGGTACGGTAACGACTCATGGATTTGCCATTCTACCAATGCAACCTTGATTTAGTTACTTATTGCACATACTAAAATGTTGGAGTAATTTTATCGATTTTAAGGCATAAACCTAAAATCGAATCAAAAAATTGTGAAAAAAAACTGGCTGGTATTGTAAAACGGCCCGTAACTCATTTATGTGTAATTTATAAATTGTGACCAGATCCCAGCCGCTGTTAAATTTATTAAAGATCTTCCAGTACAAATTATGTTTAAGACATTTATGAGTTTTACTCGCTCTATTAAAAACTACCTACTTAAACATGAGAAAGCAACAAGCAATTAACAAATATCTATGTTTGATTTCTCATAATAAAATAATTATTATTTTAATAATCACGTGTTGATAACACTGCCATCTATGAGAAATCTAACCAAATCTAACTTCTGCAGAAGCGCTTTAACAAAAATGACTGCCGATGCAGCGGAAATAAGCGACGTTCATTGAATGTAGCGCTGCTGCAGCTGAAGCACCAAATTCAATTTATCCGTAGCCTTAATCTTCATATTATTTACGCGATGCTATTGAAACTAACCGTATATCTAAAACGGATATGCAGAATTTACTATTTATTTTAATGGATGAAATTTATGACATTAACGAATAGATCTTCTTCTTCTTATTCTTCACTTCACGGGCTAGGCAGATTGCCTGTTCCGCCTCACAGTTGTTCTGTCCATCTTTTCACTGACCTTCCTACATCCCTTGAACCTCTTGGCCTGTAGTTGAATGCTGCTCTTGGTAATATTGATACATTCATTCTTTCCATGTGTGTAAACTATTTCTCTCTATATTCTCTGATTTTCTCATCCAATGGATATATATATATATATATTTAACTCTGTTCTTATATCTTCATTCCTTATCCGATCCAATCTTGTGCAGCCTTTTCTTCTTCTAAGGAAGTTGATTTCTGCGCTTTTTTGTATTCTACTTTGCAAATTTTTGGTCATTATCCAAGTTTCGCTCCCATAAAGTAATGCAGGAACTGCCAATGTTTTATAAAACTTCAATCTAGTATCTCTTCTTGTTTTAATCTTTAATGTTTTATGTATAGTTCCGCATATCATTTGAAATTTCGACAGTTTCATATGTATGCCTCTTTCAGTTTTTGTGTTTATTGTAAAATTACAACCCAAATAATTAAAATTTGTTACTTGTTCCAGACGTTTGTTGACTATTACGATTTTTGATCTTATATGATCGTTTTCCCTCAAAATGCCATTATTTTTGTTTTTTCTTTCGATATTTTGAAATTATATTCTTGGCATAACTGATTTAATTGATGTAAAGAGTACTGCAAATTATTTTCATTTTCTTGAATAATAACCACATCGTCAACATACATTAAAACGTTTAATATTTTAAAACGGCCCATTGTTATACCTATATTAACAATACTTTTCCAATTTTGAATGATGTCATTAATATATAGATTAAAAAGGGTAGATAATAAACTACAACCCTTGTCTTACACCTCAATTTATTAAAATAGCTTCGGTCTTTGATGTGCCTATATTTATTATAAGTTGAGACTTTACATACAAACTATTTATCACATAAATTAATTTTGCGGGGTAGCCATGTATTTCCATAATTTTCCATAACTTATCTCTATCAACACGATCAAATGCCTTCTCAAAATCAATAAAAGCAACATGCGTTTGTAGGTTATGTTCCTTCTTTTTTCAATCGTTTAAAACAGATATTATTATTGTGGTGAGAAAAGTAGTCATTTTTTGTTATTAAAATATCGGGCGGTCCTGTGACGCAAACAGACGCTCTGCTCTCACTACTGGTGGTGTCACGGTCACTATATGTGGACCAAAAATAGCTACGACAGGTTTCTCGTGGTTTCTCCCATTTTCCCCTGCCATAAATTTCATTCCACCTTTCTTCATACTCATCCCATCCATTTCGTAGATCCGCCATTTTGACGGTCCGTCAGACGTGGTCGACACCCTTATCATTCACAGACCTCTATATATACAGGGGGTTTCATCTCATCTCACGGCCCGAACCTGAGTTGGACACGAGTTGAGGATATTATTTTATTTGGAAATCACTCGTGGCATTACTTATGAATTTATGACAAACTTTAGTTGTAGGCGAAACACAACTGTGATTGGTTGTAAATAAAAATCACTAAAATGTGATTGGTCAATGACTCCCATTTGGTGCATGAGTTAAATAGTCACAATAATGGACAACCCTGTAGGTGGGTTGATTGAAACACGGGATATCCCCTGCAGTCCCAAGTTATAAGAGGATCACACCGGACATGGGGATCCACACTGATCCTCTTTTCCGTCCCGGCGAGCGGATCTAAGTAATTATCTGAATTACACTTTTTCCCTTCGTTTTCTTTTCTTTTCATAAAATCAAACACTCTCCTTTATATTTCACTTTTATTTATGTCACTTGAACGTCTTTGCTCAGATCACGTCCGGGATATTTTGGGTAGGTTAAACCACAGTCTAGTAGGGCCTATGTCCATCGTTATATTTTATTTTATTTTTCTTCTAGTGCCTAAAATATTAGTCCTCACAACTTGTTATGGTCTCTCACAAAAAATTCATGCCATCTTCTAGCAGGACAACCTACAGACCTTCACCTATAATTAATTCATTGGCGCTATTGAACACATGGGTCCATGGCCGCGCTGATATGAGCTCTCAATACATCCCTATCTTGAGCTGACGTTTTTCCATCGCTTTGCCTCAAATCATGGTTTATTTAATTCTCCCACCTCATTCCTGACCTACCAACTAGGCACTTTATTTCTGGTTTTCCTACAAGAAGTTTCTAAGCCCCTCTTTCATTTCCCATTCGTGCCACATATCCTGCAATCGCAGTCCACGCGATCCCTCTATAATATACTTTCCTCAAATCATGGTTAATGTTATTCTCCCACCTCATTCAGGGCTACCAACAGGGAATTTTACCGCAGATATCCTACATTGTTTCCGAGCCCCTCTTTCATTCCCCATACATGTCATGTCGCATCTACGAAACTTAACTGTTCTTATTATATCTGGTTTGTTATAAAGACCATGTAGTTCACTGTTATATAGTATTCTCCATTTACCTGTCTGTTCACCTCTCTTTGGTCCAAAAATCCTCCTAAGAACCTCATTCGCAAATAAAATATACATATAATATAGGCCCACCGCTGTGGTTTCGAGATAGCGTGCTGCCTTGTCACGCAGCGGGCCGAGCTCGATCCCCGGTCGGGCAGTTTTTCTGGGTGAGGTTTTTATCGGGGTTTTTCCTCACCTGTAAGACAAATTTCAGGAAAACTTTAAGGTCGAAACGGTCCCCGAAATCATATGGCCATCACCATCATCCTTATCATTATCATCATCATCCTCCACCGGTGTGGAAAGCAACGGGAAGCTACCATACCTACAATTCCCTAGTAAAACTGCAAAGCATAGCATGATTGCAGTGAAAGACCTGCCCTCATGCAGAATTACTATGGATGGATAATGAAGTACTACTCAATGTGATGATAACAGAGTGCAGTGGCTCGAAAACTTACAATCCCTACAGTAAGCAAGAGAAGGCCACACTAGCGTCTTGAGCAGAAACCCGGACCTCGCCCAACTATAAATCTCTTCTCTGTACCACCCCATACATTTTTTATGTCCCTACTATTTTTTGCTTGTTTTTCCTTCTAACTTGAAACCCCATCTCTGGTAATATTCACACCATTAACTCCTATCCTGCTCCGAGCTTTAGGGGAGCAATTCCTACATGTAACACGTAACACAAATCTATGTTGTCATTTATTGCTTCCAGACAAGTCATCTGTTGGCTATATTAAAAAAAAATCCCAAATGCACTCTCGGTTATAAGGAGAAAGTATGACATCAAATTAATTACAATTCATCATCATCATGATTAACAAATCCGGTTTTAGGACACGTGACTTGTGGCGGTAAACCTAACGAAGATGGTATTGATCTTTCCACAGATGTTTTGGTCTACCTTGGTCTCTATGTCCAATTGGAGTGTATACGAACGCCAATTTTGGAAGGCTATAAAACTGTTATTGTACCAGTTATATTATATGGATATGAAATATGGGCTCTTACTTTAAGGGAGGAAAGGAGATTACGAGTATTTGAGAATAAAGTTCTTAGGAAAAATTTTGGACCAAAGAGAGATGAACAGACAGGTGAATGGAGAAGACTACACAACAATGAACTACATGGTCTTTATAGGAAGCCAGATATAATAAGAACAGTTAAGTCTCGTAGACTGCGATGGGCAGGACATGTTGCACGTATGGGGAATGAAAGACTTGCATGGAAGCTTCTTGTAGGAAAGCTAGAGGGAAAACTTCCAGTTGGTGGACCAGTGGATTATCAGTCCTGAATGATGTCTGGTAGTAATTTCCTTTTGTTGCTGAGTTGACTGCGGAACAATTGTGACACCAGAAGGTTACTCTACCGGGACTCGAACCCTCCCCCCACTTTTCGGCTTTGCACCATATTGCTAAGTTTAATTATGCTACAGAACTTGCGCGGGTCTCCATGGGGGAAGAAATTTTCTCGTGGAACTGCGGACAGCATCTTGAGGCATTTGGGTAACTGCAACACGTGGTGACTCCAAGTTGTTGAAACCAGCTATAACGGCAAGGAAACCCGACATGCTGCCACATATCACTCCTACATTGACTGGATGATCGTCTACCTCTGCGATTAACACATGTAGATGTGAGACCAGCAGCCGACTTGTAGGTCAAGGGCCTCCTAGACCTGTCGCACCAAGGACTTTAATATAATGAGATACGTCCTATTAATCCATTCGCTCAATGTATTAAGCCAGAAACCGAATTTAAGTTACTGTAAATTATATTGTATATTTTAAGACATTCAAAACAAACAAATGATAACGGTACTTGAGATCACAATAAGGGTGAAGACCAAAACACATTATTCTACTATTCATAAATGTTAACAAAAGTTTTCCCTGCCAAGGGATGTACAAAATATTGCAAAATATATAACAGCAGAGTTAAGAGAGTGTACCTCGTCTTCTGAGGCGAACGGGTTAATGGAATTCATATCGAGCATTTGCCTTTACTACTGAGGGAAGCCAGGAAAAACCAGAGTCAGGTTGGTCGGCGTGTGAGTTTGAACTCATGACTACAGTGCGGATCTTAGGCACTTAAAAAAATCAAAATAGGCAGACAAAAAGGCACTCTTCTTCTTCTTCTTCACTTCCTGGTTTAGGCAAGAGTTGCCTGTTCCGTCTTCACTAATAGATCTAAGACCATCTCTTCCGAGGACGTCCGACATCTCTTCTTCCTCTTGGAAAATAATGGAAGATTTTATTTGGTAATCTACTTTCTTCCATTCTTTCTACATGTTCTTTCCACTGTATCTTGTTGTTAAATATCTTTTCTTTTATGGAGTAGATCTGCATTTCTTCACGGATATCCTCGTTTCTTATCTGGTCCATTCTAGTGCAGCCTTTTACTCTTCTTAAAAATTTCATCTCGGCTGCTTGGATTTTACTTTCTTGTTTGGTAGTGGTAATCCAAGATTCACTCCCATACAAAAGGATAGGGACTGCCATTGTTTTATAAAATTTTAATTTTGTTTGTTTATGGGCTTTATTATTCAATGTTCTGTTTATTGTACCACAAATAGCTTGAAACTGATGTGTTTTGTGTTCAATATCTTTATCATACCCATAGCTGATGTCACATCCTAAATATTTAAAGTGGGATACTTGTTCAATAAAAAAGGCACTAAAATCATTAATATAGGCATTAAAAATTCAAAATAGACTCTTACAAAAAATGGACTACATCATGCATTTTTACAGCCTAATATTCGTCGCACCAATTTGTCTTTGAAGCACCTGTCTGCGAATGAGGACTACAGACTGAACATCAAAAATAATATTGCCAGTCACTTGCACCAGGTGTGAGGCAGAGAAAGAAAATTTGAGCCATCTACCCTCTTTGTCACTCAGAAATGTTTGTATTTGAAAGAAGCAAACTGTACTGTAGAACTTTCTCCATGCCTTAGAGCCGGAGCATAATACAATGGGACATAGCTAAAGGCTATTTCGTTTTACCGGAGTGCATGAGGTGAAAAAATGCAATATTCGCCTAACGGGAGTGCATCGAGCGGGAAACCATCTACCAGCTAGGTTATTGGCTTATTGCCGTCCTTAACCTAAAATATTCTAAGAGAATTTATAAAAAGAACACTTGAAAACTTCTATGAAATGATATGTGTCATGAAGTTTGTCCATTGATTTCATTGAAATACTAAGTTAATTTCGAGAAAAAATGGCAAATAGGCATTTATAGGCATTGTAAGCTGAAATAGGCATTTATAGGCAAAATGAACTTCATGGAAAACAACTTTAGGGTCGTCGGTATGAACTTATATGAAGTCACTTTTACAATACCTATAATAAACAACTGTAGGCATTTTCCTAACATCCGGTCTCTATTCATGACCTCCGAATATGATTCTGAAATGTTACCACCTCTGTTTGTAATATGGAGGTTGCATGGAGCTAATTCAGTCTTGCGAGTTTCACCTGATACCAAGCCGCTTACTGATGTTGTGAATAATGATGCCAGGGGGAGCTGCTGTACATCACTAGTGGATGTTTATAGTCGTGTTTACGTGTTGCCAGATGTGCCGCACATCATCAAAATGGCAAAAGCACAAACAGAGGGGTTTTCTTATTCCTTTATTTTGAAAAACTCACACAAATATATACAAGTTTTAGACTGTTATGTCTGCGACGGTTCCTAACTCACCCCAAGCGATACTGTTGTGGGGAGGTCAAAACCTCATACTCTTGTCTTGTAGAGGTTTCGCCGTTCGTTAGCATAACTTGCTTTCTCTGATTTAATCTTGGAATATACACCTTTTTACACGCTTTATATTAGCTTGACCTGTATCTATCTACCTATCTACATATCTATGTAACGGAATCTTTCAACGCGATTTTCACCCACTAAAAATCATTGGATCGACTTGAAACTCTGTATACTTGTAAAGGACCCATGACAATACAATATTTTCATATTTATTTTATAAAATCCTGGCCAGAATAATCACAAAAAAAAGTGTCTTTGTATCTATGTAACGGAATCTTTGAATACGATTTTCACCCACTTAAAAACATTTGATCGACTTGAAACTTTGTATAATTGTAAAGGACCCGTGACAATACAATAATTTCATTTATCTTCTAAAATCCTGGCCAGAATCATAAGAAAAAAGTGTCTTTGTATCTATGTAACGGAATCTTTTAACACGATTTTCACCCACTTAAATCATTGGATCGACTTGAAACTTTGAATACTTGTAAAGGGCCCGTGACAATACAATAATTTCACTTTTTTCTAAAATCCTGGCCAGAATCATCAGAAAAAAAGTGTCTTTGTATATATGTAACGGAATCTTTGAACACGATTTTCACCCACTTAGAAACATTGGATCTACTTGAAACTTTGCATACTTGTAAAGGGCCCGTGACAATACAATAATACCATATATATTTTCTAAAATCCTGGCCAGAATCACCAGAAATTCAAAAACATTAAAACTGGTATAATAGGTTGTGGACTCGTCGACTTTTTAGTCACTCATTGTAAGAGCTCAGTTGGTAGAGCGATGCACTGTAGTGGTATATAATTTCAGTAATCCATGGGTCGCTTGTTCAAATCCAGCTGGGAGGGATTTTTTACAAGAGTATTACTTTTAGCTCATGCTACAACAGTATCGAATTTAAAGATATTTACATTTTTTTATCTTATTTTTGCTGACATTACAATCTCCTGATGAATAATTGTTTTTAGAGCAAGACAAATTTGATATGGAATTCATGATAAGAGGTTGAAAAACACATATGAATCATGGGGTCTCACAGTAAATTTACAAAAAACAGAATATCTGGCAGTAAATAGCAATGAAAGAGAAAATTTAATATTGGAGGAAACAAACTAAATATTTGGGAATAATTATGGATACATTGAAGGTATAGGCAAAGAGAATATAAACATAGAATTGAATTGAGTAGCAAAATAATATCATCGTTAAATTCCACATGATGGGATAAGCCTATTTGAAAAGACACAAACAGAATATATTGGTAAAACATTGGTGGAATCTGTTGCAATGTATGGAAGTGAGGTATGGACAATCAATAAGTACTACAAGAATAGACTAATAGCTCTAGAAATTGATTATTTACGCAGAAGTGCCAGAAAGTCTAGATTAGAACATGTCACAAATAAGGAAATTAGAAATGTAATGGAAGCAGAAGAAAACATATTTGAAAGAATTGAGGGGAAGGAATTAAAGTGGTTAGGACATGTCTTAAGAATGGAAGATGAGCGATGGCCAAAGCAACTATATCAATGGCATCCGACCAGAAGGAGGAAGAGAGGGAGACCGAAGTTAACATGGAAGGAAAACATGAAGACATTAATGCAAACAAGAGGGCTAAGCATTGAAGATGCCCAAGATCGTAGGCTTTGGAGGTTTGGCACGAGAAGACGGCAGCAGCTGTAAAAACCCGAAGATAGATAAATATACATATTTTTCTCCTTACCGGTATTAATGAAGACCCCATTGTTTTTTTTTCATCCTTTTTATTCAATGCCCCAGGTTGTCATTTCGACATTTCTGGTTTCTCTCCTGGCATTGACTTAATTGTAACCCCCTTCTGAAGTTGAGGCACCTGGAAGACGGAGTTACGTTACCCCAATGATATGATGGGTGATAAATGATAATGAAGCGCCAGGAGAGTTCTTAACCTAAACTTAACCTACATTCCAGACTATGGGCAATCACAGGAATAATTCCTATGGTTTGTCCGGAAATCGAACCCGGGACCTCATAAACAATAGTCAGAAACACCGACCACTGGTCCACGAGGCTAGTAAATAAATATATTTTTGTGTTAAAATTAAGATTCTATCGTAGAAAATATAATTTTATTACGGTTTTTATTACGACACAATTAAAATGAAGCATTTAAATAAATATCGTCAACTCGTGTCCAACTCAGGATCCGGTAAAGGGATGAGGATGAGATGTAAGAAAATCAAACCCGGGACCTCATGAACAATAGTCAGAAACACCGACCACTGGTCCACGAGGCTAGTAAATAAATATATTTTTGTGTTAAAATTAAGATTCTATCGTAGAAAATATAATTTTATTACGGTTTTTATTACGACACAATTAAAATGAAGCATTTAAATAAATATCGTCAACTCGTGTCCAACTCAGGATCCGGTAAAGGGATGAGGATGAGATGTAAGAAAATCAAACCCGGGACCTCATGAACAATAGTCAGAAACGCCGACCACTGGTCCACGAGGCTAACAAATAAATATATTTTTGTGTTAAAATTAAGATTCTATCGTAGAAATATAATTTATTACGGTTTTTATTACGACACAATTAAAATGAAGCATTTAAATAAATATCGTCAACTCGTGTCCAACTCAGGATCCGGTAAAGGGATGAGGATGAGATGTAAAAAAATCAAACCCGGGACCTCATGAACAATAGTCAGAAACACCGACCACTGGTCCACGAGGCTAGTAAATAAATATATTTTTGTGTTAAAATTAAGGTTCTATCGTAGAAAATATAATTTTATTACTGTTTTTATTACGACACAATTAAAATGAAGCATTTAAATAAATATCGTCAACTCGTGTCCAACTCAGGATCCGGTAAAGGGATGAGATGAGCCCCTATATATATAGTGGTCTGTGAATGACAAGGGTGTCCGCCGACCACGCCTGACCCACAATCACAGGGGTAGATAAACGAAATGAAATGGATGAGTATGGAGAAATGGTGGAATGAAAATTTTGGCGGCAGGGGGAAAAGGGGAGGATCCCGAAAAAAACCTGTCCAAGCTTCGTTTCGTCCATCACGAAACCCACATGGTGTGACCGAGACTTGATCTTGAGATCCCAGCTCTGAGAGGCGAGCGTCTAACCGTTTGTAAATTTCTAGAATTATCACTGACCAAAATTGAGGTGGGAGAATAACATTAACCATGATTTAAGGGAAGTAGATTATACAGGGGATGATTTGAAAACATTAGCTAAGGATAGGGATGTATGGAGAGCTTATATCCGCACGGCCATGAACCTACGAGTTCGATAGTGCTAGTGAGTTAGTTAGTATTTTGGTCCTCCACCAATATCCCTCCGGAACCGCCAGGATTCGAACCTGAGATCCCAGTCGGGCGTTAGCCATGCGTTCAACGAGACGACATACCATTGTCATTAATTTTATTTTTTAAAATGACTATTTAACTCATGCCCCCAATGGTGGTCAATGACCATTGACGTTTAAATGAATTTTGTTTACAACCAATGATAATTGTGTTTCATCTCGCTCTTTATCGATTTCTCTTTATCAGCTCCTGCTTTTGTGATAAAGAAAGCTCCTCCTTTTTAATATTCTGAACAGTTCATAGCACTGAATATCTTGAAGAAGATTTCCGGGCTGTAGGCCGTGGTCTCGAGCCTTGAAGTTCCCCAACGTTTCGCCAGAGACTGCGTCTGGCATCCTGAAGGCAGTCTGTGGCGAAACGTCCGGGAACTTCAAGCTTCGAGACCACGGCCTACAGCCCGGAAATCTTCTTCAAGATTATCATAGTAACTCCGGCCGTGAAAGCCTAAGACAATACATTAGTTCAGAGCATTATTTTTCTGGAACAAATAGATTGAATCTAGCAAACAATGAACAGATTCCGTGATTTTACTGAGTTGTTTATTAAAAAAATTAATTAATTAATTACCTATAATGCTGATTATAACATACAGTTTGATGTGTTTCATTATTTCTCCACTAGGGTGCATTCTTATAATATTGCGATCCTATTTGCCAATAAATAATATGATCAAGTTGCAGTGAATATACATAACCTCACATTTCTGATTTGTTTTCAAACATCGCCCTTTACATCAAATATATAAAATATCCGGAACAGGCAACTCTTGCCTAAACCAGGAAGTGAAGAAGAAGAAGATTTTAAAATACCGGTAACTATATTTAAATATCGGGGTTCTTCCTCACCTGTAAGACAAATGTCAGGAAAACTTTAAGGCCCAAACGGTCCCCGAAATCATATGGCCATCGGAATCATCATCATTCATATTCATCTTAGATTAAGCTTAGGATTAAGGACTCTCCTGGCGAACCATAATCATCATCACCCGTCATATCATGGGGGCAACGTAACCCCGTCTTCCAGGCGCCCCAACCTCTGAAATGCGTTACAAGTATGCCGTACCAGGAAAGAACACCAGGAATGGCGAAATCCAACCTGGGGCATTTGCAAAAAAATATTAAAATAATGATTTTTTAGTAAACAGCTTAATTTTATTCGTTAAATAGCCTAACAAATGCCACTCTATAATTCCAAATCCACTTCGAGACTCGTGAATGTATCGTTGATTTGGAAATCACTCGTGGCATTACTTATGACTATTTAACTCATGCCCCAAATGGGAGTCAATGACCAATCACGTTTCAATTATTTCTGTTTTACAACCAATCAGAGTCGTGTTTCACGAAATATTTATCAGTGTTATAATTACCATATTAAAGAAAGCTCCTCCTTTTTAATATTCTGAACAGGTCTGACCATTATTTTGCAGTGACTGAGCCTATGAGAAATACGGCTACCAGATTGTATATATAGTGCATGAATGTCAACACATGCCGCATGTGGGAGTTAATATAAAAACATTTATACCACCAAAAAAAGAAACCACTGTTTGCACTTTCTTAAATGTATTTTTTCCCAGGTAACAATCCAAAAAAATATAATTGTCATATTTACATCATACGACATCGGAAATGAATTAATATACAGTTTGATGTGTTTCATTTTTTCTCCACTAGAGAGCATTCTTACAATATTGCGTTCCTTTGGCAATAAATAGTATGATCTGGTTGCAGTGATAAACAAAAGAAGCAGATGAAGCGTACCTATCGTTTCTCATTTGTTTTCAAACATCGCCGTTTACATTAAATATGTAAATATTTTAAAATAACTATAGTTAAATAATGATTTGTGAGTAAACAACTTAATTTTATTCGTTAAATAGTCCTAACAAATGCCACTCTTGATTTCCAAATTCTCTAGATAAATTCACTCCACACTTCGAGAATCGTGAATATATCGATGATTTGGAAATCACTGGTGGCGTTACTTATGATAAATTTATTTTCATCAGAAACACGTCCCTTTTAAGTCCAGGGTAATTAAGGAACTTACATAGTTTCATCTTGCAAGATATGTTGAAAATTGATTTCACTTTTACAAAACATCAAAGTGTTTTCGTCTTGAAGTTTTAGATCACAGTGTCACTTCGTCAGATTAATCTTGTAAATACTTAGAAGCGGGGAAAAGCAATTAATTTCTATCCGACGTACAGCGTGTCGTCTTGACAAATTTGTCATCGTCTGGCGAGACGTGTTGTTATGAAACACGGCACAAGTGTCTGCAGCAAACTGCTTCAACTTAATAACAATATTAATGATATGTAGTACAAATTAAGATTAAAGCCAAGATAGTCGTTATCCGGTTCAAAAAATGCATCAAAATTTGGTCCCAAATAGGTGGTCATATATTATGTCCTTTAATGACTATTTAACTCATGTCCCAGATGGGAGTAAATGACCAATCGCATTTCAATGATTTTTGTTTTACAACCAATCACAGTCGTGTTTCAACAAATATTTATCAATAATGTTGAGTGATTCCGGGTTATGTGGCCGTGGTCCATAGTTGGTGTTGATACCAGACGTTTCGCCCTCAACTGCGGAGGGCATCTTCAGTGGCGAGTGCTTCTAGGCGTGTTTCCTGGTCGGAAGATCTACTGAGAGTGAGCGCTGTGGACGTAGAGGACGTTGTATTAGTGGAGGGTGCAGGGTGAGTGGGCGTGGCTCTTGTTGATTGGCTAATGGTCGTCTCCTTGTTGTCACTGGTGTTAATGCATTTATTTTCTAGTGTATGAAACCAGGCCTTAGACAGTTTGATACCTTCCTCTTTTCTGTTAATATTTCCCTTATGCTTGTATATTTCTATAGCCTCTCGGTATAATCTTGGGAAATAGTAGGAAGTTGTGGCTAAAACTTGTGTATCGTCGAATAGAATCTGGTGTCCATTCATAATGGCATGTTCTGCTACCTTCCTACCTTCCACTTTCTATAGCCTCTCGGTATAATCTACTTCCTACTATTTCCCTAGATTATACCGAGAGGCTATAGAAATATACAAGCATAAGGGAAATATTAACAGAAAAGAGGAAGGTATCAAACTGTCTAAGGCCTGGTTTCATACACTAGAAAATAAATGCATTAACACCAGTGACAACAAGGAGACGACCATTAGCCAATCAGCAAGAGCCACGCCCACTCACCCTGCACCCTCCACTAATACAACGTCCTCTACGTCCACAGCGCTCACTCTCAGTAGATCTTCCGACCAGGAAACACGCCTAGAAGCACTCGCCACTGAAGATGCCCTCCGCAGTTGAGGGCGAAACGTCTGGTATCAACACCAACTATGGACCACGGCCACATAACCCGGAATCACTCAACATTATGATTACCGGCCGTGAAAGCCTGCATTCAAATATTTATCAATGTTAAATTTACCATATTAAAGAAACCTCCTCTTTTTTAATATTCTGAACAGGTCTGACCATTATTTTGCAGTGACTGACTTTGTAAGAAATACGGCTAACAGATTGTATATATAGTGTATGGATGTCAACACATACCGCTTGCAGGAGTTAATATAAAAACATTTGTAGGAATTTATCATACCACCAAGAAAAGAAACCACTGTTTGCACTTTCTTAAATGTATTTTTTCCCAGGTAATAATCCAAAAAAACATAATTGTCATATTTACATCATACGACATCAGAAATGAATAAATATACAGTTTGATGTGTTTCATCTTTTCTCCACTAGAGAGCATTCTTACAATATTTCGTTCCTTTGGCAATAAATAATATGGTTGCAGTGACGAACAAAAGAAGCAAATGAAGCGTACCAATCTTTTCTCAATTGTTTTCAAACATTGCCGTTTACATTAAATATATAAATATTTTAAAATAACTATATTTAAATAATGATTTGTGAGTAAACAGCTTAATTTTATTCGTTAAATAGTCCTAAAAAATGCCACTCTTGATTTCCAAATTCTCTGGATAAATTTGGAAATCACTCGTTGCATTACTTATGAAAAATACATGTTTTTACAATAAGTGTTTAAACAGTCGACCCTGTGCCTCATTGCATGGCAGGATTCTTTTTGGCGTCGTCAGAACACTCGTTGTTCGGATTTCAGGTAAACCTCCACTTCTAACAGTCGGATTTCCGTGAAATCGCAAATAAGGTATATCGCTTATTTTCTTTAAAAAGCAAGTAAAAAAAATAAAATGCATAATAGTAGGCTACGTGGTATGTATAGGAAGCCAGATATAATAAGAACAGTTAAGTCTCGTAGACAGCTGTTGGTAGGACATGTGGCACGAATGGAGAATGAAAGAGGTGCATGGAAGCTTCTTGTAGAAACACCGGAAGAAAAACGCCCAGTTGGTAGACCAAGAATGAGGTGGGAGAATAACATTAACCATGAGGGCAGTAGGTTATATGGGATGATTGGAAAACATTAGCTCAGGATGGGAATGTGTCCGCGCGGCCACGAACCTACGGGTTCGATACTGCCAGTGACCTAGAAATTCATAGGAATGTTCCATTCATTTTGAAATGTCCTGTATTTGACGGCAATGTTATACACTGTACGTTAAGTGAAATGCACGATAGAGGAAATTCTGGCGTGATTTCCTGCTTTGAGCAGCCAAAACACTTCAAGGCTACCAAATCCCGTGAATATCAATGTCAAAACACATCATCCTTACAAAGTAGCCATCAAGGTTCAAACACAGATATTAACTCCTACAATAATTAACATTTATTATAGGCGACGGCGAACAAATACTAAAAACAAACCCACGTATTCTAATCTTGTATCTTGTAAGCCCATGTTTCCCTTAACAGTGATTTAGGCGCTCTCCCCCTACAGGGAAGAATTTTGAACCATCTGCCCCCAGGGACGTATCCTGTTGCAGTTGTGGTCCAGCACGGAGCTAGCAAGCTCCAACAGATGAGCAATAGTACGGCAGAGCGCTCAACTCCTGTCGACCCCACTAATGAATAGGACTGCCAACAAGAGCCTGGTGCCCATTTCCGTTACAAGCTGAGTCGACCTCAGGGCCATGGTGCCGCCAGGTTTCAGACAGTTTATCTTGACCCGCCAGGTCTCGAACCCCCGACCTTCCGGCTTGTAGCGCATTCCTTGAACGGTACGGCGTGTACCGGAAAAAAGAAGACAGGAAATAAAGGAGAATGTAAGCATATTATTGGGGCGGTAAAGTTCTGCAATGTGCTGTAGCACCCATGAAGATGAAATCATAATCAACAAGGATTGTGACTTTAGAGACACCCTGTATAATAAAATTAATCATCATCAACAACAAGGATTGTGACTTTAGAGACACCCTGTATAATAAAATTAATAATCATCAACAACAAGGATTGTGACTTTAGAGACACCCTGTATAATAAAATTAATCATCGTAAACAACAAGGATTGTGACTTTAGAGACACCCTGTATAATAAAATTAATCATCAACAACATCAACAACAAGGATTAAGCCCAATGGCCTGTTCCGATCTCATTATAGGTCGAATTGGTCCTTCCATCTCTTCAATGGTCTTCCCAACATTCTTCTCCCTTTGGGTTCATAATCATACATTCTTCTTGGTATGCGCTGTTCATTCATTCGTAATACGTGCTGAAGATAAGCATTTTGATAATATTTTATTCTTTCACAGAGATTAAATATATTAAGTTCTGTTCTTATATCTTCGTTTTTCTTTTTTATCGGTCCTTTGGTATCCTGCTATTGCTCTCAACATCTTCATTTCAGCAGCCTCTATTTGTTTACTATCTGCCTTTGTTAATGTCCAGGTTTCACATCCATAGATAAGAGATGGAACTGCCAATACTTTGTAAAACTTCAAAATAGTTTCTTTTCTAGTCTTATTCAATAAAGTGCGTTTAATTGTGCCACATAGATAATTGAATCGTATTTTAGTGTGTTTATCTAAATTTCTGTCATTGCCTAAATGACATCCCAAATAATTAAAATTCTGAACTTGGTCTATAATTAAATTGTTTATCATTATTTTTGTTCTTATTGCACATTTTCCTTTCTTACTTACTTACTTACTCACTGGCACTATCGAACCCGTAGGTTCATGGCCGCGCGGACATACGCTCTCCATACATCCCTATGCTGAGCTAATACTTTCCAATCATTCCCTGTATAATCTACTTCCCTCAAATCATAGTTATCTCTAGTGCCCCGCTATTGTATAAAGTCCTAACATTCCATGTTCCTAGGAACATGTCCCTATGTTTGAGCCTTTGGCATGGGTTCCCTGAAGTAGTCCCCGCCCGGAGAACCGAATGGGGGACTATTTGACCTCCGGAAAATTTTACCCCAGTTGAACCCATGTCCGCATTTCTTGACGGTTGTATTTTTACGGTGAAAGATCGTCATTCGACCTTTCAGAGCTAATATTTTTGTTTTAGATGAAATTAAAAATAAAATAAAAAAGCGTGAAAATTAGCGGATAATTTAATGTAGACTTCACTATTTTTGCATGGCTGTTCGGTTGGGTGTAGGAGATTTTGGTATAAGAGGTACAAGTTACCGGTAGTTGTCATTAATGAGAGAGGTGCAAGGTCAAGGTAAACCGGTCATCAAACTTCTCATTATTACATGAATTAACAACTGTCAGTTACCAATCACAAGTTGCACCTAACAATGCTCTTCTAATCAGGTGTCATAATACGATACATGAAGCATCGACCGACTCATAGCGAAACTTCGGATTATAATTAACTGACACTATGGAACCCGTAGGTTCATGGCCGAGAGATTATTTAAAATATAAGTTTTTGAGACTTATGAAGAGATATATTTCTTCTTTGAAGTTCTAAAAGATTATCTTATTTTTGGTTTACAATGTCCACCGCTGTGGTCTCGGGGTAGCGTGCTGCCTTGTCACGCAGCGGGCCCGGGTTCGTTCCCCGGTCGGGGCAGTTTTTCTGGGTGAGGTTCTTATCGGGTTTTTTCCTCACCTGTAAGACAAATGTCAGGAAAACTTTAAGGCCCAAACGGTCCCCGAAATCATATGGCCATCATCATCATTCATATTCATCTTAGGTTAAGCTTAGGATTAGGGACTCTCCTGGCGCACCATTATCATCATCATCAAAGTAAAGTAAGTAAAGTATTCCCACTACAGGCCTCAGGAGGCCCTTCTAGACAATCGGCACTTCATGTCAGCCGGGTTGTCAGCCCTGCGTGACGGCCGCCTTTACCCCCAGAACAAGCGTCTGGTACTCATTTCCTTAGAGGCTGAGTCGACCCCAGGACCATAGTGCCGCCAGAGGGTTTGGGTCAGTTTAAAAATCCTGACCCCAACGGGACTTGAACCCTCGACCCTCCGGCTGGTAGCTCAGTGCCTTAACCACTACGCTACGGCGTGCCCCATTATATATATATATATATATATATATATATATACATATAGGGATCTACAATAACATATGGACTAATAATTAATATATTTATTATAACTTATATAAATAAGTGAATATATATATATATATATATATATATATATATACTAAGATTACATAACGTCACATCAAAAGCTGCTCTAAAATACGGAAGTGAAATTTGGATTTTAAATAAAAGAAACTCTCATAATCTTCAAGTAAGCCAAATGCGCTTCTTACGATCATTGTTAGGAGTTAATAGACTGGATCACCAAAGGAACACTACTATCAGAGGAAAACTTGGAGTAGCAAGTTTAAATGAAGATATCCAAAGATACCAACAAGAATGGAAAAATCATCTGAGAAGAATGGCAAGAAATAGACTTCCAAAATTGGCATTCCAATATACCCCAACTGGACATAGGGACCAAGGAAGACCAAAACATCGGTGGAAAGATCAAGACCATCTTCGCTAGGTTTTACCGTACAGGCCACATGGCCTAAAACGAATTTGTTCATGATGATGATGATGATATATATATATATATATATATATATATATATATATATATTAATTAATTATTCAATAACATTATTTAAGTTTTTACTTAAAGGGGATACATTTCAATTGGAATATATCTACATCGGTATAATATAAAAAAATAATTTAATTTAATAGTATGATATATTTTCTATTATAGAATTGTTATTGTTGTTTATAGCGGGGAAAAAAGCTCTCTATACATCTGTATCCTGAGCTAATATGTTCCATACATCCCTGGATAATTTACCTCATTCAATTCTTTGTTAGCCACTGGAGGGTATAATTTCAGCTCAGAGCGTCAATATATTGCCTCGAATAGCTAGGGATAAATTCCCAATTGGGAAAAGAAATATTGAACGCCCGAAGAAAAGATGGAAAGATACAATTGAGGCAATACATTGAAGAGGGACAGACGCTTGTCTTCAATGCACGAAAGAAGAAGAAGAACTAATTATTAATTCACCTCCCTCAAAACATGGTTAATATTATTCTCCCTCCACATTCTTGGTCTATATACTGAGAGATATCCCTCTAGTTTCCTATAAGAAATTTTGATGCCTCACTTTTCCATTTCACATTTGTGCCATATGTGCTGCCCATTGAAGTCTACGAGACTCAACTGTTTCTTATTACATCTGCTTTGCCTAAAATATAACGTATGCCTAATATCTTATTCTCAAATACCCTTAATCGTTTCACTTCTCAATTGTAACATATGTCCGTATCCATATTCGTTTAATATAAGGGGTTATTCAGAAAGAAGGAAAATATATCAGACATTTATTTCTTCCAAACTACAAAAAATATATAAACAATTCTAATGTTCCCGAAAACAGAAAAGTTTGAAGTTCCGATCAAGACCACATTGGCGCTGTTGCTTGTCATGTTGATTGTTTGTACCAAAATGGCGACACAATAGGACGTTGGATTGGAAGAGGAGGAGAAGAAAATCAACTTCATCGCTGGTGGCCTCCCAGATCACCATACCTAACCCTTTGTGATTTTTATCTGTGGGAATTCGTAAAAGACCGTGTTTTTTTTATCCCCCCTATGCCTGACACTCTTCAAAATTTGCTTCATCCAATTGTTGAAGCTGTGAATTCGATAACTAGAGATCAGCTGATTCGTGTGTGGCAAGAAATGAGCCACTGTTTTGATATTTGTCGTATAACACATTGTGCTCATATTGAATGCATACAATAGTGAAATTTGAAATTTTCTCTTTTCACGAACGATGGAATTGTGTTTATAATTTTTGTAGTTTGGAAGAAATAAATTTTTGATGTCTGTGCCTTCTTTTTGATTAGCCTATGTTTTAGTTAATTTGTTTAATAGAATTTGCATAATAGAATTCAGCCTATATTTTATTTCTTTCTGCATTTCAATCCTGCTTGTTATTATCGCCCTTAGGTATTTTCATTCTATTATATCTTAAATAGCCCACCGCTGTGGTCTCGAGGTAGTGTACTGCCTTGTCACGCAGCGGGCCGGGTTCGATCCCCGGTCGGAACAGTTTTCCTGGGTGAGGTTTTTATCGGGGTTTTTCCTCACCTGTAAGACAAATGTCAGAAAAACTTTAAGGCCCAAACGGTCCCCGAAATCATATGGCCATCATCATCATTATCATCCTTCACCGGTGTAAAAAGCAACGGGAAGCTACCACACCTACAATTCCCTAGTAAAGCTGCAAAGCGTACCATGCAAATGCTATGATTGCAGTGAAGGACCTGCCTTCGGGCAGAATTATTACGGATGGATGGATGGATATCTTAAATTATTAGTTTTCTATTTATTTACTTTTTCTAAAGCGTCTACCGCCGTGGTCTCGAGGTAGCGTGCTGCCGTGTCACGCAGCGTGCTGGGTTCGATCCCAGTTTCTTGGGTGATGTTTTTTCGGTATTTTTCCTCACCTGTAAGACATCGTCATCATCCTTCACCGATTAGGTCTTTACCTGTTCCGATCTCACACCAGTTCAGCCCAGCGCTTTCTTGGTCTTTCTACCGATCTTCGCCTTCCAGGATTATACATCAATACCATCTTTGGTATCCTATCTTCTGTCATTCTTTGCAGATGTTCTATTCAATTGTTCCTGTGTCCTTCTATTTGTTGAAGAAGTGGTTGTAAGTCAAATGTGAGGAAACTTTAAGGCCCAAAACGGTCCCCGAAATCATATGGCCATCATAATCTTCTTCTTCTTCACTTCACGGGCTAGGCAAATTGCCTGTTCCGCCTCACAGTTGTTCTGTCCATCTTTTCACTGGCCTTCCTACATTCCTTGAACCTCTTGGCTTGTAGTTGAATGCTGCTCTTGGTAATCTTGTTACATTCATTCTTTCCACGTGTCTAAACCATTTCTCTCTATATTCTCTGATTTTCTCATCCAATGGATATATATTTAACTCAGTTTATCATCATCATCACCCTTCACCGGTGTGGAAAGCAACGGGAAGCTACCACACCTACAATTCCCTAGTAAAGCTGCAAGCACAGCATTAAAAAGGCTATGATTGCAGTGCCTTCGGGCAGAATTACTATGGATGGATGGATCATCATTAACATATTAATTAGTTTAGGATTAAGGCCTCTCCTGGCGCATCATTACCTATCATATGTCATCGTAACTCTGCCTTCCAGGCGCACCTATCTCAGAAGTGTGTTACAATAACGCCACGCCAGGAGAGAACACCAGAATGTCGAAATGAGAAAACATGATGGCATTGAGTGTATTTCTAAGCGTGACAATTTGTATCTGATATCCACTTCCAGCCCGTAAATCCTATGCTTCATCAAAACAAAATTAGAGTAAAATATATGTGAAATTGTGAGCCAATGCATGTTAACCATCTTCCGGTGTACAACACAACAGGATGTGGTTTTCTTGAGGAAGTATCACATCAGTTTGGGAGTGATTTCACATCACGCTCTGTTGGACGTCTTCTTAATCATATTTCCCTGGTTTTACATGCACTTAATTCAATGTACAATCACTCGCATATACATTTCCTCTTGTAGATGAATGAATGAATGAATGAATTATATTGAATGCCATTGTGGCCACTTGATACATTTCGAATTTATTTTGTACCATTTTGCTGTTTTCTTCATTTGCAGGGGCCTTATTTAATATTTAGGACAGGTAGATCGTGTACTGACAATATACACCGTGTCCATACTTTAAACTACTACTACGTCGCTTTGGATAATCGTATCTAAATGAAATTGGTGACAGTCAAAAGAGAAACTAAAAATGTTTTTGCTATACCTCATAGACATTGAATGTGGCCCCCACGAGTGACGCTGCAGACATCGCTGTCTGGTAAATATCCAACAATGAACCCATATCGACCACAAAAAACGTGATTAAATTTAGTTTAGTTTTTGTATTGTTGTCCATTATCCTCCATTGTAGGTGTGGTAGCTTCCCGTTGCTTTCCACGCCGGTGAAGGATGATGATGATGATAATGATAAGGATGATTATGGTGATGGCCATATGATTTCGGGGACCGATTGGGCCTTAAAGTTGTCCTGACATTTGTCTTACAGGGGAGGAAACTCCTCGATAAAAACCTCACCCAGGAAAACTGCCCCGACCGGGGATCGAACCCGGGCCCGCTGCGTGACAAGGCAGCACGCTACCTCGAGAACACAGCGGTGGACTAGTTTAAAGTATGATACTATATTTGTGCACACTTTGTATAGCCGTCCATAGTAATTCAGCCGGAAGGCAGGACCTTCACTGCAATCATAGAACTTTCATGGTATGCTTGCAGTTTTACTAGGGAATTGTTGGTGTGGTAGCTTGCCGTTGTTTTCCACACCGGTGAAGGATGCTGATGATGATGATAGGAATGATGATGATGATGATGATGATGGCCATATGATTTCGGGGACCGTTAGGGCCTTAAAGTTTTCCTGACATTTGTCTTACAGGGGAGGAAAGGCCTCGATAAAAACCTCACCCAGAAAAACTGCCCCGACCGAGGATCGAACCCGGGCCCGCTGCTTGACAAGGCAGCACGCTACCTCGAGACCACAGCGGTGGATATAATATATATATATATATATATATATATATATATATATATAAATCATTTCCAATCGTGCGCAAGAAGGATTAGGCAAGTTTGAAAATCTTGACATCACTGAGGCTCGATCTCCCACCATCTGGTTTAGAGCGCATTGCTTTATACTATTTTTATATTCATGAAACCCTTCCGATAGAAGGTAGCCATAAATTACACAGGCACGTGATCCTCATTAGGGCCGACAAAGGAACAGAAGTCGAACCGTCTATAATCATCCGTTGCCTATTTTCTATGTATCAGAACTTAATACGTATGAAAGCTCACTCCGTTTGTGATAGACAGCGATATAGTTAACGGAGTAACAGTTCAAAATGTCTGTCAACACATACGTGGTGGTTGAAGTAAGGTTTTGAAGAAACTGGACGAAGAATGACCGAATATGCTACGGCGTGATGTGCTAGATAAATCATCAAATGTTTGGTGACAGTTGCAGTGTTGTGGAAAATTCGTAATGTTGGATTTGATTGGACGAGAGGTTTATTGGAACAGGTAATTAAGGTTCATGTGAAAGTGATGGCGGGACCTTGAAGATGGATGTGAATATGATATTGCTTGGTCAGTCCTCCCGGCTGCGCCTGCGCGAAGAGACCCTGAACCCAACAAGTTCACCTTAACTCCTCCATCTGACGTGACCGTATCCCAGGGCGCTCCTATATTATTCTCTTTTTTTCGGTGATAATCTATCCAGTGACCATTAAAATCTCCTTATAAAAACGTTCCTTTTATAAATATTAATTTCTAATTTAGTAGATTAACGCTTGAATGTTTCTGTAAAGTCGCCATATCAAAATTCCAAATCATCTATAACAGTATATCCAAAATTTTTATGATTACTGATCCCTTTTGACTTGAAAATAAATTCAAGGATTCTTAGATAAATCCCATCCACCGCTGTGGTCTCGAGGTAGCGTGCTGCCTTGTCACGCAGCGGACCCTGGTTCGATCCCCGGTCGGGACAGCTTTTCTGGGTGAGGTTTTTATCGGGGTTTTTCCTCACCTGTAAGAAAACTTTAAGGCCCAAACGGTCCCAGAAATCATATGGCCATCGTTATCATCACCATCCTTCACCTAGTAAAGCTGCAAGCATAGCATGAAAATGCTTTGATTGCAGTGAAGGACCTGCCCTCGGGCAGAATTACTATGGAATGGAATATATATATATATATATATATATATATAGATTATACAGGGAATGATTGGAAAGCATTAGCTCAGGATAGGGATGTATGAAGAGCTTATGTCCGTGCGGCCATGAACCTACGGGTTCGATAGTGCCAGTGAGTATGTAAGTATATATATATATATATATATATATAGCCTGTGTGTGTCTTTTAACGCCCTTGCGGTCACAAATGTTTTTTTCGGAACCAAACTAGGTATATATATATATATACCGAGTTTGGTTCCGAAATATATATATATATATATATATATATATATATATATATAATATAATAATAATGATTTATTTTAGCTGGCAGAGTTAAGGCCATAAGGCCTTCTCTTCCACTCAACCAGCGAATAGTAAAATTATACAAAAATTACGTACATATTACAATTTTAAGATATTAAAATACAGACTAAACAAAATACAATGATTATGGATCTAATACTAGCTAATGCTAACAAAAACATAGGATATAATAAAATTAAAATTATATAAAATAAAGTAAGGAGCTTCCTACATGATTATTAATGGAATGCTCTATATAGTTGTTATGCAGTTAATGTTTTCATTGTGTCGAACTTAAGATATCAGTTTAATTTGGATTTAAATAATGATAGCGATTGACAGTCCCTGACATGACTGCGAAGTGAGTTCCATGCTCTAGTCATAGATATTGTGTAAGATTCAGAGTATAGACAGGTCCTGTGTTTGTGGTATCAAAAGTAAAGAAGAGTCTTGTGATCTTGTTCCTAAATTGTGATGAGCCGATAAATTTTGAAAACGTGTTTTTAAATAAGTTGGTAAATATGTGTGCAGAATTTGGAATAGTGAGGTACGTGAATGTAAAGTACTTCTGTCATTTAGGCATAGCCATGATAAGGCCTGAAATGAAGGAGACACGTGGTCATAACGACGGAGATTGAATATAAATCGAATGCACGCATTATGAGCACGCTGTAGTCTGTCAGATAGATCAGTTGTCAGATTAGTCAGTAATATGCCGCAATAGTCGAAGTGTGGCATTATAAGAGTCTGTACAAGTATTTGTTTTAATTTTGTAGGAAGGAAGTTTTTAAAACTATTTAGGGAGTGAAGAATTGAGAACACTTTCTTGCAGGTATTATTCACCTGGATTTTCCAGTCTAGGTGTTGGTCCATGTAGATACCCAGATTTTTTACTACTGAGCTGTAGGGGATGTTTTTGTCATTTAGGAGAATGGTAGGGATATTTTCGTAATTTATAATGCTTTGGATTCGCCGACGTCCTATAATTATGCACTGTGTCTTGTCAGCATTTAGATTAAGTCCATGTTTCCCTCGACCATTGGGAAATTGAGTATAGGTCACTGTTTAATTTGTCTAGTGTGTCATGTACATCGTCAGTATGGGAGTGAATGTAAATTTGCAAATCGTCAGCATATAGGTGATGTCGACAATAGGTAAGTCTAGTGGATATATCGTTAATATAGATAGAAAACAGAAGTGGTCCTAACACTGAACCTTGTTGGACGCCACCCTTCAGTGATAGCCAGGATGAGGAAAGTTCTGCGTTGGATAAACATTGCTGGCGATCATGGAGATAGGATCCAAGCCAGTTAACAGCATTGTTCGAAAGATTCAGAGCGCGTAATTTTGCTATTAATATGTCAGTGTCAACAGTGTCGAAAGCTTTGCTGAAGTCCAAGAGTGTAAATATTGTCATATGGCCACTGTCCATTGCTTCACGCGCATCTTCGGTAACTTTAAGAAGTGCGGTTGCCGTACTATGGCCTGTCCTAAAACCTGATTGGTATGGGTCGAGTATGTTATGAGTGTTAAGGTAATCAGTTAATTGTCCATGAATAATGCGCTCCAAGGCCTTAGATAGGACTGGGAGGATGCTGATTGGTCTAAAGTCGTTTGGTGTTACAGGTAATTTAATTTTAGGGATTGGTCTGACTATAGCTTTTTTCCAGAGTTCAGGGTAAGTTGAGGTCATAATTGAGGCATTAAATATATGGGTTACAGTTGGGAGTATGACATGGAGTATTTTCTTTAAAAAGTCGATACTTATATTGTCTATATCTTGTGTTTTAGTTCTAATGCGGTCCAGGGATAGTTTAACGTCGATTGGCATTATATAGGAAAAGAAGAATTTTTCTCGGGAAGGAGCTCATCTATAGTTTGTTGTTTGGTCGTAGTGTTTATGTTAAGTGTGGCATATGATGTGAAATGTTGGTTTAGATCGTCCAGTGATATGTTAATGCTCTCTCCTTTGGTTGTCGGCTGCCGTAGACCCATTGATCTAATACGTTTCCACATATCACTTGCATTTGTGTTTGGATCAATGAGACTATGAGCATACCGCAACTTAGCGTTCCTAATGTTTTGATTCGTTTTGTTTCTTAATGTCTTATATTGTCTTAAGTTAGCGTCACTTTTGTCCCGTCTATATTTTCGAAAAGCAGCATCCCTCTCAGCCATCAGTAGTCGAATTTCGTGGGACATCCAGGGAGCTGGGGATTTAGTAATTCGTCTAGTCTTCAAGGGGGCATGTTTGTCGTAAAGTTCTAATATCATATATATATATATATATATATATATATATATATATATATATTAAGGAATGGCTGAATTTGTTAATCAGCAAAATGGTGCTATTGGAAAGTTCACCGTAAGCAAAGATATACAAATCGTTCTAGAGTCAGCAATTTTTACTATTTTGCAACGAAACTCGGTATATACCATTGAAATAAAACGAGAAAAGCATTGTCCAAACATTACTGAAATCCAACCATTACAAGAGGAGTTTTACTTGATACTTGTAATTTAAAAATTGGACTAGCTGCCGCCATGTTTGTTTTCTCGCAACTTAACTGGGTACATACCATTTAATTTTTAAAAAAGAGGTGATATATTCCGTAAACCAGTGAAATAAAACTTGATGAGGAATTCAACTTGATGAGGAATTCGCTTAGTTCAAACACTTGCTGGATGACGGGCATTTTTCAACAGTACCTGGCATGAACTGGAATCTTGTGTTAAATATCGTATAACTTCGGCTCTTGTCCGACTCAACGTCAGATCAAAGGATGATATGAGATACAGATAGTGTCCCATAAATCATAAGTAACTATTTTCATCAGAATTTTATTTGGAATGCTCTTCCAACTCCTTTGTATGGTAGCGAAGTATGAACGCTGAAACAGAAGGACATACAGAGACTTAGATCTGCTGAAATGAGATACCTTCGGAGGACTGTAGGATACACACTACTAGATCACAAAAACAATGAAGACATCTTAAAAGAATTGCACATGCAACCTTTAGAAAACAAAATTTCTGATTATAAGTCAAGATGGATGCAACATGTTCATCGAATGGAAGATCACAGGATACACAAACAAATGTTAAGATATCAACCTGAAGGAAGAAGAAGACCAGGACGTCCACTCAAAACACTTTTGGATGGTGTTTCTCTTGAGGCCGAAACAGGTCAACAAATGGCCTAAATTCGTGAATGTACTATGATGTTGATGATTATGTTTTCAAACAAGAAATTCAACTATTCTTCAAAATAGAAATCGTCAGATTCTTGAGCCAAATTTCAGCGAGTTTTATTATTCCATGACGGTACTAATCTTTAGTTTTTCTTGTTCTTCCTCACTTCACAGGCTAGGCAAATTGCCTGTCCCGCCTCACAGTTATTCTGTCCGTTTTTTCATTTGCGTTCCTACATTCCTCGAACCTCTTGGCTTGTAGTTAAATGCTGTTTTTTGTAATCATGTTACATTAATTCTTTCTACATGTCTAAACCATTTATCTCCATATTCGTTGATTTCATCATTCAGGGGATATATATTTAACTATTTTCTAATATCCGATCCAATCTTGTGCAGCTTTTTGTTCTTGTAAGGAAGTTCAATTCTAGGCTTTGTATTCTATTTTGGTTTTTGATGAGAAGAATTCGTTGAGATCCAGTTCCACAGCTTCAATGTTTTCGAAATTTCATTAAAGGAATGGGTCATGGATCGAAACAGACTGTAATCTGAATTCGCAAGTTCAAGGTTGTTTGCTGGGTGTGGTAACAGTCCGATTCCTTCCAACTTCTGATGATTTGCTGTATTGGGATCCGGTCGGATTTGATCACGCGACCCTCAACATTTCACTAACTCGATCCAATTGTTAACAATAAAGATTCCCTCGACTGCATATCCATTTGGAACAAACTGGCAGTGAATCTAACTAACAACTCGCTGCCACTATCGAACCCGTGGGTTTATGGTCGCCCGGACATAAGCTGTCCATACATCCTATCTTGAGCTATCGTTTTCCAATATTCCTGTATAGTCTACTTCCTTCAAATCACGGTTAATGCTATTCTTGATCTACCAAGTGGGTGTTTTACCTCAGGTTTTCCTAGAAGAAGCTTTCATGCAACTCTTTCATTTCCCAACCATGACACATATCCAGCCCATCGCAGTCACGAGACTTAACTGTTCTTACTATATCTGGCTTCCTATAAATACCATGTAGCTCACTATTTTGAAGTCTTCTCCATTCACCTGTCTGTTTATCTCTCTTTGGTCCAAAATTTTCCCTAAGAACTTGATTCTCACTCCCAGTGAATTACACCTTCAAAATTCAACCAAACATACAAAAACCACCATTACTTGGGCCTATGAGATTGCCTAACATTTTTTAAGGTATTTTATATACACGGATGACAGGTGACCAGGCCTGTCGCGCCTTCATAGGGGCAGATGAAATTAAATGAAAGAGATCACAAGAGTATGGAAAATTGATGACTTTTTCAAAGTAAAACGGGAGATACCCAGAAAAATTTTCCCCGGCACTGACTCGTTCACCATGTTTGAATATAACTTACTTACTTTCTCACTGGCACTATCGAAACCGTAGGTTCATGGCCGCGCAGACGTAAGCCCTCCATATATCCCTATCCTCAGCTAATGCTTTCCAATCATTCCCTATATAATCTACTTCCCTCAAATCATAGTAAATGTTGTTCTCCCACCTCATTCTTGGTCTATCAACTGGGGGTTTTCCCTCTAGCTTTCCTACAAGAAGCTTCCATGCACGTATTTCATTCCCCATACGTGCAACATGTCCTGCCCATCGCAGTCTACGAGACTTAACTGTTCTTATTATATCTGGCTTCCTATAAAGACCATGTAGTTCATTTGTTATGTAGTCTTCTCCATTCACGTCTCTTCATCACTCTTTGGTCCAAAAATTTTCCTAAGGACTTTATTCTCAAAAACTCGTAATCTCATTTCGTCCCTTAAAGTAAGAGTCCATGTTTCGCACCCATACAATATAACTGGTAGAATAATAGTTTTATATATTTTCAGTTTAACGTTTTTTGAAAGGAGTTGGGACATCAAATGTTTTAATACAACAGTGTATCTAATATATTTATGTGTATCCCTAACTATTATTGGAAAAAATAAATTATCACCCGATACTTAATAAGTGATACTGATGTGGACAATGATATAGTGTGTTCTGTAAGATTAATAATTAATATTTTATGACACGAGGCCTTGAAAATCTGAGAGCAAGACATGTAGTTTCTAAACACATCAACAGATGGCACGCGCTACTTGCTTCCCATCTGACAAGAAATGTCATTTATCTTGCTTAAATTAGATAATTAATAATCATTTATTATTTTTCATGTCATTGCATCTATCTATGAGCTAAAATTACACAAATTTCTTGACAGTTTTAATTTATTTTTTGACCTCTACTCTGTTTGTTTTTTCTTCTTCATTTTACATGTTTTATCATCAATTATCTTTCTCTTACACTTCTCGTTAATATTTAGTAATTTAGTCTTCCACTTCCGAATTGACCCCTTTCGTGATTCATTCATGAGGGGAAAACATTTATTAATAGGATATGCAATAGCGTAGGCCGAAAAAACTATTTTTTTTTATTTCGAAGTTGTAATAGCGCGGAAAAGTTACGAATTATATAGCTAAAAAAATAAAAAATTATCAAAATCGGTTAACATCTTCCGGTTGCGCAAAGGCTCTGAAGTTTGGCAAAATATGAAAAAAAAACTTCATTTTTGCAATTATTTATTTTTTTTAATATCAAGTAGGTATTGCTGATCTTTGCTAAGCACGTTTATGTCTATCTGTGGGATCTGACAATCAATACTCTGGATGTTATTTATCAAATATCAAAAATGTGTAAAAATATAACTTGTTCATTATTCTGGCAAATTTTGGAGCTTATGCGAGACCGGAAGATATCAACTGATCTAAACCAAATAAAACAAAATGTTTTTAGGCTCTATTTGAAGACGTTACAAACTATTACATTACAAAAATATCTAATTAAAATATTAAAGAAATAATCTCAAAAAATAAGTTTTTTTTTCATATTTTGTCAAACTTTAGACCATTTGCGCGACCGGAAGATGTTAACCGATTTTGATTTTTTTTCTTGTCTATATAATTCGCAACTTTTCCGCGCTATTACAACTTCGAAATAAAAAAAATGAGTTTTTTCGGCCCACCCTAATGTACAATACAGAAATTAGAGACAAATGTCAAATTAAAGATATAAGCAAATTTATTGTAGACAGACGAAAATATTGGAAAGATCATACAGCAAGAATGGAAGACAGCAGGCTTGCAAAAGAGCTGAAGAAAATAGACCAATGGACGGGAGAAGAGCAAGAGGAAGACCAGCTAAGAGATGGATAGACAGTGGATGCACATCCAATACGTCTTCCTCCGAGGAGTTGTTTGGGAAATAAACAGGATGAAAATTCTACAACTAAACAATAAGAAGAAGATGATTCTTTCTACCTATTTTTTGTATTCCTTTCTCATATCTAGTACATCTCTCTTTCAGTCTCTTCGCCCTAGTTAGCCTCTTCGTTTGTAGGTACTTCTTATGTGATCGTTAAATGGGGTAGATTACAAGAAAGCTGGCGAGATTTTTCACTGAACTTGTGAAATACATGTAAAATAGCTGTTTTTTTACCACTAGTCAAAGGTTTGCCAGACTTGAGTTTTAGAAGTGCCAGAAAGTCTAAATTAGAACGTGTCACAAGTAAGGAAATTAGAAACATAATGGAAGCAGACGAAAGCATAATTGAAAGAATTGAGAAGGAATTAAAGTGGTTAGGAATGGAAGATGAGCGATGGCCCAAGCAACTATATGAATGGCATCCGAACAGAAAGAAGAAAAGAGGAAGACCAAGGTTAACTTGGAAGGAAAACATGAAGACAGTAATGCAAGCTAGAGGGCTAAGCATCGAAGATGCCCAAGACCGTAGGCTTTGGAGGTTTGGCACGGGAAGACGGCAGCAGCTGTAAAAACCCGAAGATAGATAGAGTTTTAAAAAATTAGATTGCGACACGGCAACAGAATACTGGACACTTTCAGCCATTATGTTGCATCAGAATTGACTGAAGTATGACTCAAATGGATCATTCATATATATAATAGACTATTCTAAGGTGTAGTCCTGCGCCGTAGCCGAGTGGTTAAGGTAGGAAGCCTTGGCGCAGAGCTACGGGACTTGCGCTGGTTCGAGTCTCCATGGGGAAGAAATTTTCTCATAGTATTTCGGCCAGTATAGGACCGGTGCCCACCCAGCATCGTGATGCATTTGGGTAGCTACAATAAGTAGCGGCTCCACGTTGAGAAAACCAGCTATAACGGCTGGGGGACTCGACATGCTGACCACATGTCACCCCTACACTGGCTGATTATCATCTACCTCTGTGATTGACACATGTGGATGTGAGACCAGCAGCCGGCTGCTAGGCTAAGGGCCTTGTAGGACTGTCGTGCCAGGAGTTTTATTCTAAGGTGTAATTATTGATGAGATATATTTTAGAATATTTTTTTTTATGTTTCGAAGATTATTATTTCATTGACGAACAATAACAAGTATATCCAGAGGACATATTTTTTAATGTATTGCACAGAACTATTTTTTGGCGAACTTATTGCTTCTACAAAGTAACGTAGGCGTCCATAACCAATGATAAACGAGCAGGTCACATGGTTTTGTTTCGAGTATCATTTTAAGAGCGGATAGTCTTTATATTAGGTGATTCGATAACTAATGGCAACGCTGCTATAACATCTCAAAAGTTTTATTTAGGTTGTTTTTGACATTACGAACTTCATTTATAGACTCTTGCCAAGTTCCCTAATCCTTGGAAGACGGCGTACTTCATCTGCAGCACCATTTCTGGATATCTGTTTCATCTGATCGATCTAGGACTTTCTGGATATCAACTCTGGATTGTAATCAAATGCCTCGAAGAGGAATAAGTTATAGTCACAAGGGCTCATGTTTCGTGAATTTGGTGGATGTTCGAGAACTTCCCAAATTCCACCTTCTAAACAAATTCTACTGAACATCTCTTTTTAGGGCCGTATTACTTTACTAAATGTGAGAAACTAAATATACCCACAAAATATTGCTATTTCGAGACTTTCAATGTTACAGATTTATACAACAAACACAGCTCAACAACATAGTACAAGATTACAATGGTCACCGCTAGGATCGCTGATTTACAACTGTGTTGTCATTACTTATCGAATGACCTAGTAGAAGCCAGAATAGATCAGAATTCGTCTAAACTACGATTTATTATTATTATTATTGTTATTATTATTATTATTATTATTGTTATTATTATTATTGTTATTATCATTATTGTTATTATTATTGTTATTATTATTATTAGTTGAATGCAGGCTTTCACGGCCGGTAATCATGATGTTGAGTGATTCCGGGTTCTGTGGCCGTGGTCCATAGTTGGTGTTGATACCAGACGTTTCGCCCTCAACTGCGGAGGGCATCTTCAGTGGCGAGTGCTTCTAGGCGTGTTTCCTGGTCGGAAGCTCTACTTAGAGTGAACGCTGCGGGTGTTGTATTGATACTAGTGGTGGGAGCAGGGTGAGCGGGCGTGGCTCTTGCTGATTGGCTAATGGTCAAGGAGACGACCATTAGCCAATCAGCAAGAGCCACGCCCGCTCACCCTGCTCCCACCACTAGTATCAATACAACACCCGCAGCGTTCACTCTAAGTAGAGCTTCCGACCAGGAAACACGCCTAGAAGCACTCGCCACTGAAGATGCCCTCCGCAGTTGAGGGCGAAACGTCTGGTATCAACACCAACTATGGACCACGGCCACAGAACCCGGAATCACTCAATATTATTATTATTGTTATTATTGTTATTGTTATTATTCTTATTGTTATTATTGTTATTGTTATTACTGTTATTGTTATTGTTATTATTGTTATTGCTATTATTGTTATTGTTATTATTGTTATTGTTATTATTGTTATTGTTATTATTGTTATTGTTATTATTGGTATTGTTATTATTGGTATTGTTATTATTGTTATTGTTATTATTATTATTGTTATCATAATCATCATCATCATCTTCATCATCATCATAATCATCATCATCATAATTATCATCATTATCATTATATTATTATTATTATTATTATTATTATTATTATTATTATTATTATTATTATTATTATTATTATTATTATTATTAAATAGAATAAGTAGTAAGATATAACTTTCTAGGTTGCGAAATATCATACACAGTATAAACAGATATAAATAACAAACTAAATAAGTTTAATTATATAACTCCTCCTGGCGTGACAAGCCTACAAGGCCCTTAGCCTACCATCCGGCTGCTGGCCTCACATCCACATGTGTCAATCACAGAGGTAGATGATAATCAGCCAGTGTAGGGGTGACATGTGGTCAGCATGTCGAGTCCCCAGCCGTTATAGCTGGTTTTCTCGACCTGGAGCCGCTACTTATTGTAGCTACCCAAATGCATCACGATGCTGGGTGGGCACCGGTCCCATACTGGCCGAACCGTAGCTCTGCGCCAAGGCTTCTTGCCTTAACCATTAGGCTATGGCGCGGGACTAATTATATAACAGTTACACTTAAAAGAACTTTTGAAAAATAAAGCCAGGAAAGACTCTATAATGAAATTATACAAGACAATAGCAGTGCCTATTATTACTTATGGATCCGAAACATGGACAGTGACAACATAACAATCTGCCAGAATACAAGCTGCTGAAATGAGATTCCTCAGACCAATAGCAGGATATCAAAGAACAGACAAAAAACAACACAGAAATAAGACAACAACTAAAAGTAGAGGAATTAAACACAACAGTAGAGAAATACAGAACAAACTGGAAAGAACACTTGGCAAGGATGACTGAGAATAAAGTACCAAAAGCAGCATGAGGAAGAAGAAGTTTCGGGAGACTAAGGAAAAGATGAAAAGAGCAGCAATCTGGAACCGGAACTGGCTAGTAAATAAGCCTAAACCGTGAAGAAGAAGAAGAAGAAGAAGAAGAAAAATTATTATTACTATTAGTATGAGGCGGAACCTGACCACGGACCACTGAAATGACATCTATACGAAAACAAGTATAAATAAATTAGAATGGTTCAAATTCTTCCCTGTAGGGGAAGAGCGCCTAAATCTCTGTTAAGGCAAACATGGGCTTACAAGAATACAAGAAGAATTATTATTACTAAAAAAAAAAGATAAGGGTATCCCACTGCAGGCCTCAGGATGCCCTTGGGGTAGCAGGAGGTTAAGGCTCCCACTTTTCTGGACAATCGGCACCTGATGTCAGCCGGGTTGTCAGTCCTGCGTGACGGCCGTTTTTACCCCCAGAACAAGCGTCTGGTACTCATTTTCGTTAGAGGCTGTGTCGACCCCACGGCCATAGTGCCGCCAGAGGGTTTGGGCCAGTTTAAAAATCCTGACCCCACTGTGACTCGAACTTCGACCTTCCGGCTTGTAGTGCAGTGCCTTAACCACTACGCTACGGCGTGCCCCCATTATTATTATTAAATTATTATTATTATTAGTATTATTATTATTATTATTATTATTATTATTATTATTATTATTATTATTATTATTATTATTATTATTATTATTTAAGAGAAAAAATGAATATTGGTTATTCAATAGTAGATTATATACGGTATAAGCAATTAAATTGGTATGGGCACGTACGACGAATGCAAGAACAAAGATTACCCAGGAAAACATTGTAATGGTGTCCACCTGGAAGAAGGAGGAGAGGAAGACCTCGAAACTCGTGGATGCAGGAAATAGCTGGAATGAGAACAAGAGAACTGGAGGACATGGATTAGATGGAGAGAGACGAGTGGAGAAGAAAAATAAAACTTTAGGCACAGAAATATGTGTAAACATTAAAATTCCGTATATAAATAAAAAATTATTATTATTATTATTATTATTATTATTATTCCCTCCATGGTATCTTTACCTTGTCGTGGTGGAGTGGCTTGCGTGCTTAAATGATCCTGAGAGCTATGCCGGCGGTAGCATTGCTGCCGATAGGGTTACCCATGCCGGACTAGTCGAAGGTGATAAGCCAGACGAAAAAAGTACCTAGGTCGAAAAAGTGACGATCTTTCACCGTAAAAATACAACCGTCCAGAAATGCGGACATGGGTTCAACTGGGGTAAAATTTTCCGGAGGTCAAATAGTCCCCCATTCGGTTCTCCGGGCGGGGACTACTTCAGGGAACCCATGCCAAATGCTCAAACACAGGGACATGTTCCTAGGAACATGGAATGTTAGGACTTTATACAATTGCGGGGCGCTAGAGATATTAACGCGGGAATTAGATAAATCGCCCTTGGATATAGTCGCTTTACAGGAAGTTAGGTGGCCAGGAGAAGGTGGTCAGGAATCAGGAAGCTTTGCATTATACTTCGGGGGTGCAGAAAGACCTGCATTTGGAACGGGTTTTTTAGTCAGAAGGAGGATCCTATCCGCTATCGGAGATATTAAGTTTGTTAGTGATAAGATATCATACATAATTCTAAAGGGTAAACGACATGATTTTATAATTGTAAATGTACATGCCCCCACAGAAGATAAAAATGACGAGATCAAGGATGAATTCTATGAAGAATTAGAATGCTTATTTGATAGCTTTTCACGATATCATATGAGAATGATAAAATGTCCTGTAATTATTATTATTATTATTATTATTATTATTATTATTATTATTATTATTATTATTATTGTGGTGATGGCGATGCATGCACGTGCTGTGTTGTGTAAACACGCCATCTGTGCGCGATGTTTGGATAGAGATAAGGCGGTGTGTTTGCAGGATAATTACGTGGATTTGGTATCTGTGTACACTCTTCCAGGTGTGTCTCCACAATACACTGCTGGCCATTTTATACATTTCCTTGCATGCACGAATTATACTTGTCATCAAATGTTGCATTTACACTTTACTTACAAAAGTGAACTTTGGTTCGAGTACGCTGATAATTATCTTATTGATTGCCTCTTTGGAATAAGGATTAGCACATCTCACTATCATCAAAGGATTTCCGGGTTCGATTCCTGGATATTATCATCATCATCATCCAGCGATTAAGCCTGTTGGCTCGTTCCGGTTTCATGAAAGCTAGAATTGTTAAAATTGTTCAGATCATCTTCTGTACTGGCCACCAACATTTCTCCTTCCGCACGGTTTATATTTTAGCAACAATTTTGGAAATCTTTCTTCTGGCATTCTATCAATATGTTCTTTCCAGTCGTTCCTATATTTAATTAATCGGTCTGTAAGTTTAAAAATATTTAGTTCCTTTCTTATATCTTCATTCCTTTTCTTATCCAGCAGAATATATCCTGCTATATTTCTTAAAAATCGCATCTCATCTGCTTCCAATCTTTGTTCTTGTCTTTTAGTGATCGTCCAACATTCTGATCCATACATCAATACAGGAACAGCCATTACTTTATACAATTTAATTTTTGTTCCTTTCCTTGTGTTTTTAAGGGTTCTTTTAATAGTGCCACACATTAGATTAAATTTATTTTTTTATAATAAGAACAGTTAAGTCCCGTAGACTGCGATGGGCAGGACATGTTGCGCGTATGGGGAATGAAAGACGTGCATGGAAACTTCTTGTAGGAAAGCCAGAAGGAAAACGCCCAGTTGGTAGACCAAGAATGAGGTGGGAGAACAACATTAACTATGATTTGAGGGAAGTAGATTATACAGGAAATGATTGGAAAGCATTAGCTCAGGATAGGGATGTATGGAGAGCTTATGTCCGTGCGGCCATGAACCTACGGGTTCGATAGTGCCAGTGAGTAAGTGAGTAGGTATAACATTCCTCAGCAAATCGATGTTATGGTCAATTTCGCTGGTTATAGTCTGAGATCCGGCTGCAAGATTACTACGTTTATCGAGTGTATGGAAAACCCCAATTTCTTTCATAAAATTGTGAATTATTGGATACATTTTTGCCGAGTTGCCTATTAAAATTCGGCCCCAGTATGTTTAATTAAAATATTACTTACTTATTTATTCCAAATAATTTGATTTACTTGTAATTAAAATAAATTATAATCCAGTTCGCAGAAATCGATGTATAGAGCTTGAAAGGTTTTGATTGTCATTACACACTTGGCCGTAAACCTCCTCGCGACCACAGCAGGCTGTGACACAAATCAGTAATAAAATGGCGGTAAGTACGTATTTATTGTTTTACATTGTTTCAAATAAAGTTCAGTTCATTTAAAATGCTGTGATTTGTTTCGTATAATGTATATTAACACTACCTTTTGGATATATTTTTGTATATACAGTGTACGTAGTATACATAAAGGGCAGTGGTTTTACTTCCCGCTGCGAGGGAACAATATAAAACAATAAATACTACTATCAGTAGTAACATGAACTGCGGTCAAGAAGTAAATCAGAAATAGCAATGGCAAAAGAAGCTTTTAACAAGAAGAGAAGCATTTTTTGCGGACCTTTGGCAAAAGAATTACGGAAGAGGCTAGTGAAATGCTTTGTGTGGAGTGTAGCATTGTATGGTGCAGAGACTTGGGCATTACGACGGAATGAGTAAAAGCTACTGGAAGCTTTTGAGATGTGGATATGGAGAAGCCTGGAACGTATAAAATGGACAGACAAAGTAAGAAATAAAGATGTGCTAGACAGAGTAGGTGAAAGAAGAACAATGCTGGAACTCCATATAATATCCATCCATAGTAATTCTGCCCGAAGGCAGGCCCTTCACTGCAATCATAGCATTTTCATGCTATGCTTTGCAGCTTTACTAGGGAATTGTGTAGGTGTGGTAGCTTCCCGTTGCTTTCCACACCGGTGAAGGATGATGATGATGATAATGGTAAGGATGATAATGATAAAGATGATGGCCATATGATTTCGGGGGGCCTTAAAGTTTTCCTGATATTTGTCTTACAGGTGAGGAAAAACCCCGATAAAAACCTCACCCAGAAAAACTGCCCCGACCGAAGATCGAACCCGGGCCCGCTGCGTGACAAGGCAGCACGCTACCTCGAGACCACAGCGGTGGACTATATATATATATATATATATATATATATATGACGAATTACAGACATAAATGAAAAAAAAACAGAAGGATAGAATAGAGACGGCGGAGATGAGGTTCCTAAGACAAGTAAAAGGATGTACAAGACTTGATAGAATAAGAAATGAGGATATAAGAGAAGAATTGAAAGTACAGCCTTTATTGGATAAAGTCACGAATTACAGACAGAAATGGATTGATCACATGGATGGAATGAGTAAGGAGAGATATCCATTGTTAGCAAGAAATTATCAAGCAAGAGGAAGACGTGATGTTGGAAGACCTAGAAGACGTTGGGCTGATGCATTATGAAGTCGGAACGGGCAATTGCCTAATCCCTGGAGTGATGATGATTTCGCTTAGGATTAAGGACTCTCCTGGCGCACCATTATCATCATCATCATCAGCCATCATATAATCGGGGCAACGTAACCCCGCCTTCCAGGCACCCCAACCTCAGAAGTGGGTCACAAGTATGCCATGCCAGGAGAGAACACCAGGAATGTCGAAAGACAACCTAGGGCATTTGAAATTATATATATATATATATATATATATATATATATAATATATATATATATTATATATACATGCAGTGATTTTTTTTTAATGGTGGCAAAGAATAGAGTGAGATGTGTTTGACAAATGCCCTACGTATCTGATGGAATGATAAGAAATGTACTACGGTTCGAATCTCGGTGCATGTACAAAAACCCTTAATATAACTGGAGAGACTGGAGATATCCATTGTTAGCAAGATCGTCCAGCTCTGGATGAGAGGACAGCGGATTGCTGGTATTCCAAGGGTCTTCTAGGTCTGTCGCATGTCCTTATGAACTGCAATCAGAAGCTCTGGCTACTAGCCCATAAGGCTGGTCAATTCCTTAGAACGAGGTAGTGATAAAAAGTTATTAACTTTGGTGTTTTAGGGACTGTATTTAGGAAGAGGAGAGGCCATCCGGTTTGTCTAGCTGACACATGAGACACTCAGTCATATGGTACATATGTGGGAAGATTTCCCCGGAACACCAGATGTTTATAGGGGCCAAGGTCAACTCATACTGATAACTCCCGCTTATTTCAATTTTATAATGACTTCAAAATAAATAAAAAACACACTGTTCGTTCTCTTTTTTGTCTCCGTCTCTCTACTAGTTTAATTTTATGTTCGCTGTTGGTTATGAATTTTTGTACCGTCAAGGCGCCCAAGGGAACATTCGGAACATGCATTAACACAGTATTAATAACACTGGTCAACATGATTTTTGTCTAATGAGTACCAATAGTTGTACTTAATGCAGTTTTTTATCGTGTTTTCAAATATGTATTCGGAATTTCTACATCGCCCACAGTTTTCTTATTCGTTCTCTTTCTTTGATTCAGATGCAAATAAAATAAAAATGATCTTACATAAAATATGCCCGAAAATCACTATCTGTCACTTTCTAGGTAAGTCAGAATGAGTTAGATAGATTTTATTAAAATTATAAAAATTATAAAAAATGTAAACGAATATCACAGCCTGATAAGAAAAAAGGGAAGATTTGGAACATGCATTAAGACATTAATAACACTGGTCAACATGATTTTTGTCTCATGAGTACCAATAGTTGTACTTAATGCAGTTTTTTATCGTGTTTTCAAATATGTATTCGGAATTTCTCCATCACCCACAGTTTTTTTATTTCAATTTCAATTAATGGATTTAAATAATTTTTTTTAATAAAGTTATATTTCTTCCCGGAAAATCTTGGCGCAGTGAGCGATGAGCACGGGGAACGCTTTCATCAGGAGATTTCAGCTATGGAAAAGAGATATCAAGGCAAATGGAATCCTAATATGTTAGCCGATTATTTTTGGACCATCAAGAGGGATGCTCCACAGGCGAAATATAGCAGAAAATCGTCATTTCTTACTTTCTAGGTGAGTCCGTATGTTAGAATATTGTGTAGTTACGAATGTAAAAAATATTAACGTGTTTGAAATTATAATTCCTGTCTCTCTGAAACCTTGCGTGATGGAGAAACCCCGATATCATATTTGAATTCAGGAGAAAAATACTATCAGAATCACATTTTTTTCTAAGACAAAAAAAAAGTTTATTTTTTGTTGCTCAGTGTTATCATTACTGTGTGATAGTTTGCTTTATCTGGGTTCGCTTCGAGCTTAGCTGTTGGTATTTTAATACTTTTACTGGGACTCTTGTCCCAACTTCTCTCACGAATACTGGAAACAGACAGTTAATAACAAATAATGGAAGTTTTGAAGAAGTGGCTAAATCCAAATACCTAGGAACAATAATCACAAACAGGAATAATAATAATAATAATAATAATAATAATAATAATAATAATAATAATAATAATAATAATAGCTTTATTTTACCTGGCAGAGTTTAGGCCTTAAGGTCTTGTCTACCACTCAACCAGGTTTAAAAAAATACAAACAAAAAAATAGTCTTAAATCTAAATTACAATATATACATAAAGATTACAAGTTATGAATACAATACAATTAATATTTATAATGTATTTTGATTTACTCTAAATTTAACGAATTAAATATATAATATGTACAAGATATATAAAAAAACGAGGAAAAGATTAATGACATGGGGTGAACAAAGAAATTAAACATAGGCTCAATTCTGGAAATGTGTGCTATTATGCATTACAGAGACTCTTGATGCCACAACTCCTTTCAAAAAACGTTAAACTGAACATTTATAGATGTATTATTATTCCAGTTATATTATATGAATGCGAAACAAGGACTCTTACTTTAAGGGAGGTGAAAGGATTACAAGTATTTGAGAATAAAGTTCTTAGGAAAATCTTTGGACGAAACAGAGACGAACAGACAGGTGAATGGAGAAGACTGCATAACAGTGAGCTACATGATTGTTATGGGATATCAGATAATAAGAACAGTTGTCTCGTAGACTGCGATGGGCAGGACATGTGGATCAAATGTGAAATGAAAGATGGGGCATGGCAACTCCTTGTAGGAAATCCAGAGGGAAAGCACCCACAGGTAGGTCAAGCATGAGGTCATGATATGAATAAGATAAATTATACAGAGGATAGGAAAACATTAGCTCAGGATTGGGATGCGGAGAGCTTATGTTCTAGAGGCCATGAACCTACGGGTTCGACAGTGTCATTAAGTTAGTTTAGTATAATAAATAATAATGAAGACTCGCAGAATCGTCTGTGAATGTAGAAAGTGTGTTTATGGTAGTGCTGACATGGTAGGGTTGATGTATGTCCTTGAAGAGCGAGCACTCGGACGTCCTGAAGAGACCACTCTGCACGCCTCATAACCCGAGAAATGTTGCGGAAACATGTCATTTCTAATTTTATTCCTAACTCGCGTGCAATACACAACAATATTTATTAAATTATTCTCTCTTTCTCATTACAATCAAGTTCAAGACAGCGGAAAATCACTACGAAAATAGTCAAGACTCAACAATCATTTCTAATGAGGTTTCTACTTCCAAAATACATGCTGACATAACAGTTAAAAAATAAATCAGGCTTATGTTCATATATATATATATGCCCGAATGCAGGTCCTTCACTGCAATCATAGCATTTTCATGCTACGCTTGCAGCTTTACTAGGGAATATTAGCTGTGGTAACTTCCCGTTGCTTTCCACACCGGTGAAGGATGATAATAATGATAAGGATGATGATGGCCATATGATTTCGGGGAGCGTTTGGGCCTTAAAGTTTTCCTGACACTTGTCTTACAGGTGAGGAAAAACCCCGATAAAAACCTCACCCAGAAAAACTGCCCCGACCGAGGTTCGAACCCGGACCCGCTGCGTGACAAGGCAGCAAGCTACTCGAGAACTCAAAACTAGCAATTTGTGGCTTATTGCCCTAAGTCCTTCATATAGGCTATATATATGAATATCAGATGAATGGAGGAAGATCTATGGATGGACAGAGAGGAATGGCGTTTGCTTTCCGGACGACGGCGTCAGTTACCATGATACCGGATGATGACACACACACACACACACACACACACATATATATATATATATATATATATATATCATCCATCCACCACAGTAATTCTGCCCGAATGCAGATCCTTCACTACAATCGTAGCATTTTCATGCTATTCTTGCAGCTTTACTAGGGAATTGTAGGTGTGGTAACTTCCCGTTGCTTCCCACACCGGTGAAAAATGATGATAATGATAAGGATGATGATGATGGCCATATGATTTCGGCGACCTTAAAGTTTTCCTGGCAATTTGTCTTACAGGCGAGGAAAAACCCCGATAAAAACCTCACCCACAAAAACTGCCCGGACCGGGAATCGAACCCGGGCCTGCTGCGTGACAAGGCAGCACGCTACCTCGAGACCACAGCAGTGGACATTTATATATAGCTTGTAGCTTGTACAATATTAATTAAATGTAAAGAAGTTGAATCATCAAGTTGGCTGTGACATTGATTTATTTGTGCTTTATAAAAAGTAGCAATAAATTAGATGCCATCCCGGCTGTAGGGTGCGGTCCTTCGACCCTGACTTTCTCTGCATTGATAAGAAATTCAATTGTCATTATTTGACCTTCACGTAACAGTACATGGGAATACCGAAATGCAGGCAAGACACAAAATAAGCAAATTACAGGAGATTGTACAGTAATTTATGACTTGTTTCTTGTGGATGTATTGCTGCGGAGACAGTTATCTCGGTGTCCGGAAGGCCATGTTAACAATTAACTCTACCTCTGCTTGCCGTAACTTATTTCTGCTTTATTTAACTGCAAAACTTTCTCGCTTTTAGTGTCAATTAAATTTTATCAATGTCATCTATAAATCGATACCTACAACATTTTTTAGCTGTTTAATACATTTGAAAATACACACTGTATGTATTTGCAGAGTATAAGAGTGACATTGAATCAAAATTACAAAAATATAGTAAAATGAATGGGGTAATACGAAGACATTTTGGTAAACAGATGAGGACAGAGACAAAACTAAGATTACATAACATCACAACAAAAGCTGCTCTAAAATACGGAAGTGAAATTTGGATTTTAAATAAAAGAAACTCTCATAAACTTCAAGTAAGCCAAATGCGCTTCTTACGATCATTGTTAGGAGTTAATAGACTGGATCACCAAAGGAACACAATTATCAGAGGAAAACTTGGAGTAACAAGTTTAAATGAAGATATACAAAGATACCAACTAGAATGGAAAAATCATCTGAGGAGAATGGCAAGAAATAGACTTCCAAAATTGGCATTCCAATATACCCCAACTGGACATAGGGACCAAGGAAGACCAAAACATCGGTGGAAAGATCAAGACCATTTTCGCTAGGTTTACCGTACAGGCCACATGGCCTAAAACGAATTTGTTCATGATGATGATGATGAAAATACCCTGTAATCTGCTAGCTGAGACCACGATCCTAGAATCTAAGAAAGCGGAGTTTCGTGCTTTTTTTTTTTTCGTTCATACTGTTTTTCCTTTTTGTTTTACCTTTTCTCCTTTTTGTTTTACCTGCTTTGTCAACTTTCTTTTATCCTCACATATACAGTGGAACGCAACGGGAACCTACCACATCTACAATTCCCTAGTAATGCTGCGAGCATAGCATGAACATGCTATGATTGAAGTGAAGGACCTGCCTTCGGGCAGAATTACTATGGATGGATACACAAGGACAGGACACACACACCCAGACCCAGGGTGGAGATTTAAAATCCCCTACCCCGCCAGGAATCGAACCCGGGTCGCTGGAGTGGAAGGTAGGGACTCTACCGATTACGCCACGGCGAAGGACAGTTTCGTTTACACTGTTTTCCTTCTTGTTTTACCTTTTTGTAAACTTTCTGTTATTCTCCCATATATTAGTCATGCAAAATATCTTTGCAGGCGGAAGAATTACGAAGCTCTGTTTGTTGCTACACGTGACGTCACATAGGCAGTGTATACTGTCAGCATCCCACGTCCCATTCCCCTCTGCGCTCATAGATAGCAGTGTCACGTGTTCTATTCCTGCATAAACACGACTGCAGTGCCCTCCGTCAACAACTGCGCTTACTACTTAAACGGGTAATAGACACAAGGACAGGACACACACCCAGACCCAAGGTGGAGATTAAAAATCCCCTACCCCGCCGGGAGCCGAACCCGGGTCGTAGGGACTCTACCGAATACGCTAAGGCTACGGATTGCTGAATCTACCAATTCAGGTGCTGCATTACTTCCCTATAGTTTATATGAGAGATTTGGCACTGGATTTTAGTGCCTTGCAGTAAAACCTCCAAGCGCGACAGACCTATCAGCCGGCTGCTGGCCTCACATCCACATGTTTTAATTCCAGAAGTAGACGGTCATCGAGCAAGGGTAGGGGTGACATGTGGTCAGCATATAGGGTACCCCTGCCGTTACAGGTGGTGTTCTCAACCTGGAGTCGCTACTTATTGTAGCTACCAAATGTCTCACGATGCCGGGTGGGCACCGGTTCCATACTGGCCGAAATTCCATGAGAAAACTTCCCCCATGGGGACTCGGAACCAGCGCAAGTCCAGTAGCTCTGCGCCAAGGCTTCCTGCCTTAACCACTCGGCCACGGAGAGCGACGCCTTGCAGTAAAAATACATTTTTTTTTGACACGACCTTGATACATCACAACGCTTCTAAAGGCAGGTTTCGACGTGCGATGGTTGACAGTGAATTGGGTACAGTCGCTTAGTTTCATCATGTATCGGTTCTAAGTAAAGTGGCTTTAAAATTTTATAGCCCTGTCTACAAGTTTTCTTGCGAAAAGTGTGTCAAACTGGCTATTTTTCGGAATTATTTATAAATTAATCGAGAAAAACTGCATTTAAACTAGCGTGGATTTTCCAAGTCCTACAGAACAACAGTGCGCATGCGCTAGAGTTTATAGAGCCAGCGATAACCCACAATCGAACCACATATTGATTATCATCCTCGATTACTATCCGTCGCTATGAAATTTAAATGACCAATATTTGCAATAAATCCCCAAATCTATGTTAAAAAATATATTAATAATATTAAAATTACCAAACGTTTATTAAAAATGGGTGTACACTTGCTTATCACTCCCTAACGCTGATCCAACCTATAGCAAGATTTTAATATCATAATAAATATGAAAGTTTAAGTTAATAATTTTATATTTTAAAATTCTTTTAATATTTAAATATAACTTAAATAAAGAAAAACATCTAAATAATTAATTGTTGTTTATTGTTGAATAAAAAGTCTCAGTAACAATTAAAGAAATTGTATTATATAAGTCTTTCTAAATAATGCTTTTAAAATTGTGTTTTAAGTCATTGTTGTCTGAAATATAAAGCTTTCTGTTATAACTGTAATAGGAACACCTGCTTAACTTAATATTTTTAAATAAAAGTATACTAAATTCTGATTGGATGTTAAAACAATTAACTTTTTGATTTAACAAATCAAATTTAAACCTGGTATTTAATGGACCATTAACCAATAGAATTTAAATATAAAATAATGTGATGTAATAATGTTCTTTAAAATTATAAAATAATTACCTAGTCAGTCAGCATATAACTTTCATCAAGGATAGAAGCAATAACAGCTTTCCTGATAAAATGTGATATTTAATACAAAAAGAATAGTTGATTCAAGAAAAGAAAATAATTTAATTTTAATTGACGGTGAAGAATAATACCGCCTATATTTACTTGATCTGCTGGGAAATTAAATAGTAAATAAATTTACAACTATTTCTACAAGAATCAGTTATTAGTGATTTTTAAAGTGTTTTCCTATCTTGTGTACCAACTTCGACCTTGAGAAGAGAATCCAGCTCTACCGAAAATCAAACCCAACCTGAACCAGTAATTCTTTTTGGGACACTAATCCTTCAAAATGTTACTACATCGGGCATGAAGAGAGTTAGCTGCTTCAAAACATCGCCACAATATGGGAAAAGAATTACTTCTTCAAAATTGTCGCCACAACGAGGGGCATAATGAAGATCTTACTAAAATACTTCTTCAAACCAGCGATAACCCAAAACAGCGATAGAAAAATCATAGACTAAGTAATATACTCTGTGGAAAAATAGCAGTTAGCATCGCAATATTGTCTAACAGTGTCATAATATTGTGATTTGCATATTTAAATAAATACTTCAAAATTGTCTAATAATGTTATAAAATTTGTTTGAAAAAGTTTAAAATATTAAATAATGTCTGTAAATACAACAATATAACTGAAAATCAAGCGCTAGTAGAAGTGCAGTTGAGCCAAACAGTATTTTTTTATTAGCATCTCTTGACAGAAGAGTAAACCTTAAAGACAAAGATTTTCACTTACATGCTGTGAGAAGTACAGTAACTCCTATATCAATGTAACGCCTTACCTGAAACAAACAAGAAATCATATTCTTAGATAGTGAATTTATTGGGAAATATTGCCCCATATTAATAAAGTATAAAGAGCATATGTCCGCGCGGCTAAGTACCTCCAGGTTTGATGATGTCAGTGAGTGAGTGAATGAGTTAGTTAATACAATTTATCGACATTTTGACATCCAAAAAATACATAAATTTAATATTATTACTCCCGGATTTGTTTGGTCGTTCGTGCCATTTCGTTTCTATATAAAAGAAAATAAATATATTATCCATGCACCTACTTAGATATTTCACACTGCAGTGCGACTGCATTATTTGTATAGTGGACTCGGTATTTTAGTTTCCAGGCAGCATCAAAGGCAACTGTTTCCCTCTGGTTTAAAAAATACATTGTTACTGCCAGGTAGAGCCGGGGAATTGTTGTTAGAAGTTGCTAAGACGCCGCTCCAATCACCAAAAACTGAAAACTGTTCTCTGCCAACAACGTCTTCGCATTATAATTGACTTTCCTATGTTAACTCCACGTGGGTATAATTATCTTAACAGCATTGCAACTTTTGTCTTTTGCAGTGTTATTATAGTATGTTAGTGCCAGTGAATAAAACGTGACAACGCCGCTTGATATGCTAAATACTTATCCGTGCAAAATAGACCTACCTAATCACAAAGCAAAGCGTCTGAAAACTAAAATACTGAGTCCACTATACAATTAGTGTACAGAACAAATTTAAAATAATGCACACAGTAGATGCAATGTAAGACTTCTGAACTGTAAGATAGCTTAATATAGCCCATAATAGAACTGAATACCAGAAGTAGCATCATACTCAAGTTTTCTTTTTTATAATATAAATTAATTCATTGAGCCCTATTTTTTTAACAATTTTATTCGACATTTAAGATCCGTAATAATGCAAAACCATATAATGAAAATGGACAGCTGATGCCAGATGAGAGGAATTTTGAGGAAGTGGCTCAATTCAAATACCTGGGAACAATAATCACAAATAGGAATGAGATACATAAATAAATTAAACATAGGCTCAATTCTGGAAATGAGTGCAATGCAATTACAGAGACTATTGTACCAACTCCTTTCAAAAAACGTGAAACTGAAAATATATAAAACTATTATTATATCAATTATATTATATGGGTCCTAAACATGGAGTCTTACTTTAAGGGAGGAAAGGAGATTACAAGTATTTGAGAATAAAGTTCTTAGGAACATTTTTGGACCAAAGAGAGATGAACAGACAGGTGAATGGAAAAGACTACATAACAATGAACTACATGGTCTTTATAGGAAGCCAGATATAATAAGAACAGTTAAGTCTCGTAGACTGCAATGGGCTGGACATATGGTACGAATGGGGAATGAAAGACAGCATGGAAGCTTCTTGTAGGAAAACCAAAGGGAAAATGCCCAGTTGGTAGACCAAGAATGAGGTGGGAGAATAACATTAACCATGATTGAGGAAAATATAATTATTATACAGGAAATGATTGGAAAACATTAGCTCAGGATAGGGTGTATGGAGAGCTTATGTCCGCGCGGTCATGAACCTACGGGTTCGACAGTGCCAGTGAGTTAGTTAGTTAATAATGCAGAACCGGTTAATGTCGTTTTAGTGATTTAGACATTCTATTTTCCTTAAGATTTCTTTAGTATTTCTTTATTCTGTTATTGTATGTTAATACGGCTGTCATTTTGATTAATGCATTGCATTACAAGTATCATGGATTAATGATGATGATGATGATAATAATAATAATAATAATAATAATAATAATAATAGTCATCATCATCCGGTATCATGGCAGCTGCCGCCGTCTTCCGCAAACCAAACGTCATTCCTCTCTGTCCATCCATTGATCTTCCTCCAATCCTCTGATATTCATAGCTGCTTGTATTCCTTCTATCCAAGTTTTTTTCGGTCTTCCTCTCTTCCTCCTTTCTATTGGGATCCATTCCATAACAATTTTAGGCAATCTTTGCTCTGACATTCTTTTGACATGGCCATACCACTGTAATCTTTTCTTTTCTATAATGTCTATGATGTCCGGCTCCTCTTGTACACCCATAATTTCCATTTCTTTATTTCGTATTCTATCCATTCTAGATTTTCCTGCTGATCTTCTTAAAACATCCATTTCTGTACTTAAAATTATTTTCAATTCCCTGGTAGGAATTTGCCAGACTTCAGCACCATATGTTAAAATGCTCTGAATAATAATAATAATAATAATAATAATAATAATAATAATAATAATAATAATAATAATAATAATAATAATAGGCATACTTAAGTAATAATATCATATTAACTCTACCTTGCTCGAACTATGGAAGCCCTACAAGGGTATGCTGTATCATAGTTGATTAAGGCAATACGCTACAAATCAGTGAAGTAGAGGGTTCGAGTCCCGGTGAGGCCAGGATTCTTAAATTCCCCAAAACCTTCTAGCAACATTATGGCCTTGGGGTCGACACAGGCTCCAAATTCTTGTTCTGGTGGTCATGTAGGTGTGACGTCCGGGCTGACATCAAGTGCCGATTGTTTAGAAAAGTGGGAGCTTAAACTCCTTCTACCCTAAGGGCCTCAAAGGTGCAGCTGGATTTCTTTACTTTTACCTTTTATCACATCTACATTTCCTCCTATATTCATTAAACATTTATTTCTTTCTTCTTCTTCTTCTTCTAATAATAATAATAATAATAATAATAATAATAATAATAATAATAATAATAATAATAATAATAATAATAATAACAATGATAATAAATGTCTCCACTTGTAGGAAAAACAGAGGGAAAACTCCCTGTTGGTAGACCAAGAATGAGTTGAGAGAATAACATTAACCATGATTTAAGGTAAGAAGATTATACAGGAAATTATTGGAAAACAGCTCAGGATAGGGACGTATGGAGAGCTTATGTCCGCGCGGCCATGAACCTACGGGTTCGATAGTGTCATTGAGTTTGTTAGTTTGTTAGTTAATAAATATCCAGCGCTGCGGTCTCGGGGTAGAGTCGCCGGGTTCGATCTCCGGTAGGGACAAGTTTCCTGGGTGATGGTTTCTTTCGGGATTTTCCCCGACCTGTAATACAAATATCAGGAAATGTAAGGCCTAAACGGACCCCGAATATCATCTGGCCATCATAATATCCATTACCATATTCACCATGTTTAGTATGTGTGTGTGTGTGTGTGTGAGTAATGTGTTTCGTTTTATTGTTGTGTTGTCTCGGAGGAGGCTCTTACATTGAGCTGATCACTCATTCGGGGAGACCCTCTATGCCCTTTTGTGGTCAAAAAATGTGTATGATCCATAGCTAACGTTTCTCTCGCGACAGGTCATGCGACTGTAAGGTCCGGGTGGTCTGTGGCACGTAAAAGTACCTAAAAGGCTAGAGGTTAAACTGCAGCATTGAAATGGAATGGAATAATAATAATAATAATAATAATAATAATAATAATAATAATAATAATAAGTGCAGTATTAAATAAACAGGTCATTAAAATGATAGAAGCCGCAGAAATGAAATAGTTACGATTTATGGATGGATGTACTTCAATGGATAAAAACGAAGTGAAGATATCCGTAAAGAAGTACAAATTACACTGGTCAACATGATTTTTGTCTCATGAGTACCAATAGTTGTACTTAATGCAGTTTTTTATCGTGCTTTCAAATATGTATCCGGAATTTCTCCATCACCCACAGTTTTTTTTTAATTTCAGTTTCAATTAATGGATTTAAATAATTATTTTTTAATAAAACAAACATTAAAGGGACTACGTCAAAATCAAAACATGCAGTGGTGTACCCTGACTTGCAATCTGCAATGAGACCAGTTCCACACTGCGAAGAATTGTCCATACCAAAGCCTCCAGAACATGTGACATTAGATGAAGAGAGTTCAAATTCTGATGGAAGTAAGGAAGAAGAAGAAACAGATTTTGGTGATACAACTTTTGAACAAAGCTGTTCATCTGAGCCTCATTTATTGACTCAAGAAGATCTTAACGATCTCATACGAGATTTTGAAGTTATCCAAAAACCAGTCTGAAATGCTTGGTTCCCGGCTAAGAGGATGGAATCTTCTTCAAATCTTTGCGTGATGGAGAAAACCCGATATCATATTCGAATTCAGGAGAAAAAATACTATCAGAATCACATGTTTTTCTTTCTGGAACAAAAAAAAAAGTTTATTTTTTGTTGCTCAGTGTATTTGTAAATTTCTGGACAAAAAGCGGAAAATAAAAACAACACTCATCCATGAATGAATACATGTTATCAAAATGCAATACCATTAATTCTTAATAATTATACATAACTTAATTAATGTACGATGTTATTGTATTATTATGTAAAAGTAAAGTGATCCCACAACAGGCCCGGAGGCCCTTGGGGTAGTAGGAGGTTAAGACTCCCACTTTTTCTAGACAATCGGCACTTTATGTCAGCCGGGTTGTCAGCCCTGCGTGACGGCCGCCTTTACCCCCAGAACAAGCGTCTGGTACTCATTTCCGTTAGAGGCTGAGGGTTTGGGTCAGTTTAAAAATCCTGACCCCAACGGGACTTGAACCCTCGACCCTCCGGCTTATAGCTCAGTGCCTTAACCACTACGCTACGGCGTGCCCCTGTATTATTATGTAATTGTAATTATTTACGCAGATGTGCCAGAAAGTCAAAATTAGAACATGTCACAAATAAGGAAATTAGAAATATAATGGAAGCAGGAGAAAGCATAATTGAAAGAATTGAGGAGAAGGAATTAAAGTCATTAGGACATGTTTTAAGAATGGAAGATGAGCGATGGTCAAAGCAATTATATCAATGGCATCCGACAAGAAGGAGGAAGAGAGCGAGAGCGAAGTTAACATGGAAGGAAAACAAATACATTAATGCAAGCAAGAGGGCTAAACATTGAAAATGCCCAAGATCGTAGGCTTTGGAGGTTTGGCACGGGAAGACGGCACCAGCTGCAAAGTCCGAAGATAGATAGAGATGCAATTGTAATATTATTGTGTTTTCTTTATGTAATTGTAATATTATTGTTTTCTTTTTGTTTTTCTTTATACTATTACCAAACATTACTTATATTTAACAGACTGCCAACAGCACGTACGGCCTATGCGACCCATATTTGTAAATAACATTGTATGTATCTTACTTTTAGACTAATAAAGTCCTACTACTACTACTACTACTACTATCATCATCATCATCATGAACAAATTCGTTTTAGGCCATGTGGCCTGTACTGTAAACCTAGCGAAGATGGTCTTGATCTTTCCACCGATGTTTTGGTCTTCCTTCGTCCCTATGTCCAATTGGGGTATATTGGAATGCCAATTTTGGAAGTCTATTTCTTGCCATTCTCCTCAGATGATTTTTCCATTCTTGTTGGTATCTTTGTATATCTTCATTTAAACTTGTTACTCCAAGTTTTCCTCTGATAATAGTGTTCCTTTGGTGATCCAGTCTATTAACTCCTAACAATGATCGTAAGAAGCGCATTTGGCTTACTTGAATGTGATCATTCCAGTCTTTGCTTAAGTTTCTTCGAGTGTAGGAAGTCCCCTGGGTTGGTTACCAGCCATCCACAGAGCAAGACTAGTGGTAGGGCTGCTACCTTATAGCCTCTAGTCAGGCGCTCAAAATATGGAATTTCCTCCATATTTGATGGAACGGTTATACCTCCGTGACTCGGTCCCCATTACCTCGTTAGTTAAAAGCAGGGTGTACCACTTGCAGGTGAGTTTGAGAATTAGGTAGGAGAGGTTATAGAATGCACATCACTACCTCTTACACCCCCTACTACTACTAGTTTGACATAAAATACAAGAGTATGGGAGAAAATGGTATGAACATGTCTGCAGAATGGATACCAACAGATTGCCTTGGAAAAGTCTGAACTGTCAACCGAGAAGAGGAAAAAGAGATCGGGGACGCCCACGAAATACATGGATACAGCAGCTACGATACTTGGAGCCGGGAAGAACAAATAAGGATTACTGATTGTAGGAAGAAGAAGATTAAATTCAATGAATCCAGTTTGTTGAAACAGTTCAGTTTATTTACGCATTACCGTATGTCTGAACTGAATCTAAACGAAGTGTTACACACACATTATTAAATAATTTACGATGACAGATGCCAGCTCCTTAGGAGTGAACGATGATTTTATTTTGCACATCATGGTCTCTGAACTGAATTGATGGTTATCTTGTGCAACATAGCATGTGAGCGTATTCTGGCAACTTGCATAGCACATAGCAATATTCAACATAATGAATATTACTTCCATATTTAAATAATAAATACCTCCTTGTTATCTTTAAAGTTCAACACGTGAAACACACATTTAAATAACATCGGAAAAGTTCTTTGACCTCTATAATTAAGTAAAATTAAAAATTACTTAGCTTACAGATACCGTAAGAGCTAAAATAATTCTGGAGAGGCCATTGAACAAGTGAACCATTTTAAATACCTGGGTTATGAAATCTCCTATTTTAAAAATGAAGATAGTTTTAACAAACTTAATAAATGCAATCATATATGAGGCAGAATTAAGAAAATATTGAAAAATAAAAAGAAAAGGAAACAGAACTAAAATTTTATAAAGCAAAGTCAGTTCCCATCCTCAGGGGTCCTCATCTAGGGGATATGTGGATGGCGACCACAAGGTGCCCAAGCTGATCAAAACATTTCTTTCACTTACTTGTGTTTTGCACTCTTTTAACTTTACTATCTAACCTCTCTTGATTCATCATCATCATCCGGTATCATGGCAGCTGCCGCCGTCTTCCGGAAACCAAACGCCATTCCTCTCTATCCATCCATTGATCTTCCTCCATTCCTCTGATATTCATATCTGCTTGTACCCCTTCTATCCAAGTTTTCTTCGGTCTTCCTCCTTTCCATTGGGGTTAACTCTTGTTTTTTTACTCCGATGCTATAGGGCATCCGAGGGCTAGGGAGTCTTTCCTTTCTTCAATTTCTTCTTTCCTTTATTTTCTTTTCTTCTCCAGAAAGCCTGACCAGAGGCTATAAGATGGCAGCGCTATCACTGGTCTTGCCTTCCTTTGGCCAGCAACCAATCGAAGGGACTATTATTATGGTTTCAAGTCTTATATGAGAATTTCTCATAACGCTGGAGCGAAAATTTTCTATAGGATCGTAATAACAGGCCTTGGCCTAATACTTGGAAGGAAGATGAAGAAGAAGTCAGTTCCCTTACTATTGTATGGTACCGAGTTTTGGGTTTTAACTAAAAGAGAAGAACATACAAGCAGTTGAGATTTCTGAGACGTGTGGCTGGCTGCAAACTTCTAGATAAAAAAAAGTGAATATAGGCCTAAACTTCTAGATAAAAAAAGTGAATATAGGCCTATTAGAAATTATCTAAACATTTTTAAACTTTCAGATAAAATAAAAACATCTAGAAAAAACTGGAACGAACATGTACAAAGAATGAAAGATGAATACAAACCAAAAGGAAACAGGAATGTCGTAGACTGAAAAAGAGATGGATTCAACTTTTTGAATGAGAATCTATGAGACCGGAACAAGCCGCGTGGGCTTAAGCCGTGAATGTTGATGATAAAAATTATCCTCAATTCGTGTCCAGCTGAGAGTCGGGCTCAGAGATGAGATGATATATACTGTATAGAGGTCTGTGAATGACAAGGGTACCGAGCGACCACGCCTCACGCAACATCACAGGGGCAGATCAACAAAATGAAATAAAATGGATGAGATGAAATTGCGGCAGCGGAAAAACGAGAGAAACCCCGAGAAAAACCTGTCCAAGCTCCGTTTCGTCCACCACGAAATCTACATGGAGTGATCGAGATTCGATGTCGGGACCCCCGTGCAGCGGTGAGAAGTGAGCGTCTAGCCGCTTGCGCCACGGAACCACCTTTTATAATTAAATACTAACTAACTCACTGGCACTACCGAACCCGTAGGTTCATGGCAGCACAGACATAAGCTCTCCATACATCCCTATCCTGAGATAATGTTTTCCAATCATCCCCTGTATAATCTACTTCCCTCAAAACATAGTTTATGTTATTCTCCCATCTCATTCTTCGAATACTGGTGCTTGAACCCAGGATCTTTGGCTTTCAGGGCAAAAAAAAAATATATTCACCATTATTATTCTCTATGTTCATTGTATAAAAGTCCTCTGTTTGTTAAAATACGTGTAAAAGATATGTGTAAATTTTGCTCTTTTCCTGCCAGAAATGTCATTGAGTGGAAAAAGGGCAATTATACGACTGTTTTGTAACAACTATATCTCCCTTATTATTTAAACATATTTACATAAATATAATGTTTTATATACCTGACATCAAATATTTAACATAAGTTAGTCATGTATATAAATTAAAATAAACAACAATGTTATGCATTTACTTATATAATATTTCAATTGCAAATATCTCAAAACGCATATTTTTTAATTGTGCCCATATCTGATTCAACGCCTCAATTTATATTCAAATCTGTTCCCGAGTAAGTGAAAGTATCAACATTTTCAAGTAGTTTATAGTTTAACAACTATATTTTGTAGATTGACAACTATATTATAATTTATTCTCCGTCAAATCAAAGTGAATTTTTTTAGATTTCAAGACATTTTATTCAATATATTCTGCCAGGTAAAATAAAGCTATTATTATTATTATTATTATTATTATTATTATTATTATTATTATTCGGTCCCAAGCCCGGATGAGAAAGGAGGAGGGGGAGGAGTAACAACCTCAAAAACCAGGGTTCAGTTGGCTCCGACTGATAGTACTCTGTAAGGGCCCCTAGCCAGGGTTACGGTGAAGACCTCAACGGCAGAGTCGGCGCAGGAGTCCATCATCACGGCGGATCTGGCAACCCTATCTCTAAGGGAAATAGAGAAACGCTGCCTTGCAGTGAAGAGGGATCTTCAAAGGCTATGGGAGGAAAAACCAGACAGAAATTTTCCTGGTCCTCCAAGTTGGGGGTTTATGCTGTGGGCCAACTCCCCACACATTAAAAAAAAACATAAAATGCTAAAAGGCCAAATCAGTCAAAGCCGGACAGAACGCAGGCTTTGGAGGTTTGAATGGGAAGACGGCAGCAGCTGTAAAACCCCGAAGATAGATAGATAGATAGATAGATAGATAGATAGATACAGATTATTATTATTATGTTTATTATTATTATGTTTATGTACTTTGTTTTATTTTCATTAATTATTAACTCAATCTTTGATCTTCCTGTATGTATTCCCTCACAAAAGGAAATGTCAAGCGAGAAAAATAAATAAAATAATTGGACTTCAAGACAGAAGACGCTGCATTGAAATAAATAAATATTTTTTAGTTGAGAGGACTGTACCTGTATTCATATAGCGTAACGAAACGCCCCGAGTCGCTCAACAGTCCGAGATCACTTAACCTTAAGGTTACTGTGAATCAACTCGGAGCTGAACATGACTCAGCGAACTGAGACCTATTTTAAGTATTTTTAAAATTTGTTCCAGAATACGCTGTAGCAACTCCACAAAACAACTTTAATAGCTTCCTCAGGGATGTTCATTCATACGCCAGACTCATCATTTACTAAATACGATATTTTCGTTTTATAAAATTTTCGAACCCGAAGGTTCATAGCCGCACGGACATACAGTTGGGGGATGGATGGGCCATAATTTAACAAAAATGATGAAGGCATTAAACTATGCCCGCTATGCGATGACCATGAAAACTGGCAGCATATTATAGCATTCTGTAGAGGGACAGAACTTAGATTACAGATGCTGCCGGAGAGATTTCTCAGGTCGGATCGTGGGAGAGTGGAGTGTTGGGATCTTTTAGGACGGATCGAGAGTGAATCAAGAGAAAAAATTGTAAGACTCTCAAGGACTGTGTTCATTGGCACCAGGATATAATATGTGCGATCAAATTGTTATGAATACATACAGTATTTTATATACATTATTTTAATTATTCAAATAAAACAGTTGTTAAAATAAAGCATTTAGACATATTATATTTCAGGACAGAGTTTTGATTATGGCAGGACAAAGATTGCAAGGCTAACTGTAAAATCTCTGCATTTAGACTAATGGAATGTTTAATACAGTTAGTTGGAGATGTAGGTCAAAAGCTTAGTATATAACCCTGGCAAAATAGGGGACTCGTGTCTGTCTCTGTAGTGTTCTGATGGGTAAGTCTGCATACAATTTTTCATAAGTAATGCCACGAGTGATTTCCAATTTATCTAGAGAATTTGGAAATCAAGAGTGGCATTTGTTAGGACTATTTAACGAATAAAATTAAGCTGTTTACTCACAAATCATTATTTAACTATAGTTATTTTAAAATATGTATATATTTAATGTAAACGGCGATGTTTGAAAACAAATGAGAAACGATAGGTACGCTTCATCTGCTTCTTTTGTTTATCCCTGCAACCAGATCATACTATTTATTGCCAAAGGAACGCAATATTGTAAGAATGCTCTCTAGTGGAGAAAAAATTAAACACATCAAACTGTATATTAATTCATTTCTGATGTCGTATGATGTAAATATGACAATTATAATTTTCTGGATTATTACCTGGGAAAAAATACATTTAAGAAAGTGCAAACAGTGGTTTCTTTTTTTGGTGGTATAATAAATTGCTACAAATGTTTTTATATTAACTCCTGCAAGCGCTATGTGTTGACATCTATGCACTATATATACAATCTGGTAGCCGTATTTCTTACAGGCTCAGTCACTGCAAAATAATGGTCAGACCTGTTCAGAATATTAAAAAGGAGGAGCTTTCTTTAATATGGTAAATTTAACACTGATAAATATTTCGTGAAACACGACTCTGATTGGTTGTAAAACATAAATCATTGAAACATGATTGGTCATTGACTCCCATTTGGGGCATGAGTTAAATAGTCTTAATAAATTCGCTAGGAACAGTGAGAAATGTAGCCAAGTATTTTAAATAGTTCAATACTGTATGTCTAAGTGTAGGAGTTAATTATTAAAATGTAAATTAAGATAGATTTATAAAACCCCATCTCCCTCTCTCAAACCTAAAGAAAGTTCGAATGTAGGTTTTCTTAATATAAGCTTAGATTAGTTAGTTGAATGCAGGCTTTCACGGCCGGTAATCATAATGTTGAGTGATTCCGGGTTATGTGGCCGTAGTCCATAGTTGGTGTTGATACCAGACGTTTCGCCCTCAACTGCGGAGGGCATCTTCAGTGGCGAGTGCTTCTAGGCGTGTTTCCTGGTCGGAAGATCTACTTAGAGTGAACGCTGCTTAGATTAGTTATTTAGGGTTAGAATGCTTAGGATTATTGTAATCATTATACTCTAGAAATAAAATAGATAAAATTAAGAATCCATTTATTTATGTTAAAAAACACGTATGGCTTTATAACTAATACATCCACATACTAACGCTCGACTAGAACCTCATGCTACCAAAATTCCAAGTCCCGAAGGTCCTTTAAGCCCTAAGAAAACCAACAGTTTGTAACACAAATGGTGTTCAGGAGGCCTGTCTTTGCGCCCTGTGCTCTGACTCTGTAGATAGTAACTACCATGCTTATAGAGATGAACAGTGATTGGAACATCCACTCTAGGGTACAACCATGCCCTTCAGACGAGTATGTACTCCTGCTCAACAACTTCAGCCATTTGAACGGGGTCGCATTGTAGGCATTCAGGAAGCTGGATAGGCATATCGACGGATTGCTGCACATCTTGGGGACCGTGTACCGGTGGTGTGTCTCTCCTTTCAGCAGTTGTCTTTGGAAGATTCCCACACCCGTAGACCAGGTTATGTACAGCTGCCTAGTACAGACGCACGTCAAGATTGACATATTATGCGAGCAGCGGTGGCCGTCGGAACAGCATCCAGGGAAGAAATCCGGGCACATCTTGCAACTTCTGTGTGAGCAAGGAACCATTGGGAACCGTCTGCTTCCAACAGGAGTTCAGCTACTTCTGTAGCCGTGTGCGGGCGGGGTGAGGGAGAATAGTTTAACCTCTCTAATAAACCACGGTTACTGCTACCATTTGTGCGGGTTAGGAACCACGCTTCTGCTATCATTTGTGGCGTTTTATTAACCACGCTACTGCAACCATTCTTGCGGGTTAGGAACCACGCTACTACTACCATAAATCCGGGATCGGGTTTTGTTACTGCTGTCTCTATTAACGTGGATCTGATTTCCTGCAAGGTTATCAATCACGAAGTTGCTTGCCTTGGGCCCATAGAAGGCAGCAATCGATTCATCTTTCTCTCTCAGATATATTGACATAAATAAATAATGATTCTCAAATACATAGAGTGAGTGAAAAAGATAATAATTGTCATTCAAGAAAGCTAAACAGCGAAATAGCAAGGGAGCTGGAAATAATTTCCTACGTGAGTGAATTTCCGTATAGGATTGAAAACAACTACGTGCACATCAATGACGCCGCAGATAAATGTATAAAAGATGACCTTTAATAGAAACAAGTTGTCTGAATTAAAAACAAATTAACAAAGACATTTGGATCATTCAATTTAACAAAAATATAAACAAATAAATAACGATATTCTTACAATAGAAATAACCACACCATACCTCACGCCACACTCATGCTAACGTCCGAACCAGGAGCCACTTCTTCCCTGGTCTGTCGGACCAACTAAACCACGGCGCTTCTCGGCTTCAGACCAGCTTGTCCATTAGAGCTTCAATCGCATCGCGAACCGGATGCTGATTCAAACTTTGAATCTGCTCAAAGAACTAAACGATGAATGCTTGAATGATTGAATGATAACGTTCTGCCAGTGCACCACGTATATTGAAGGTTCCGAGGTAGAGGGGAGATGCGCCGCAGCGGGAAGGGTAAAGAGTAGAGAGAGGGGGTAAATACAAGGAGAAAGGGATATTGGCATAGTTCATAAATATTCCAGTCTAGGGAGGAGAACGACGTTACAATAATGAGCCGAAAAACACACTTTCGGTTCAGCCGCTTTTGAGGGGTCTATGGTGCGGTAAGAGGGGAGGACAAGTAGCAGGTACGACCAGCAACTATCCTCAGTTTTGAAAAATAATAGTTGCTACACGTTGAATTTTCGTATCTACTAGTTCTGTGTTAGTCAATATTTTTGTTGTCTAATACGTTTGTAATGTTCATTAGAGAATAGCATTGTTTTTATAACAATTTATTTTATTGCGATTATTATTATTATTATTATTACAGAAAAAACTTGTCTATGAAGGAACATGACGGTTCCTTAAATATCTTTCCGTATTGGCAGTTTTCCTTCTTATAAAGGGTTCCCAAATTACAAGCTTGAATTTTCTCACGCAGTTTAAGAATTTTACATGCACGCTTTGAAGACATAATGTACTGACTGAAATGCAGACAAAATAGTGTATGTAACACAGCACAGTTTGCATGGCAATACAAGACAACTTTATTACACAAAAACGAGATGGAACTCAACTACAGGAGGACTGAAGAGTTTCTCAACTCCCTCGCAGGTAACGTAAGCAGGCAAGAAAAAGTGAGGGATTCCCCGCTGTCACACATAAGCAAGGGTATCCCCGCAATACAATGACAACACAAGAAGGTAAAACGATATAATGCAGAAAGCGTCATATGCAGAATTTTCATGTGTGGTCATTAATACTGTAATTAGAACGTGCTTAAAAATAATTGTCCGTCGTTCTGAGGTACAAATTAACTATTGGTACTTTAAAAACCATTCCGTTTCCGCGTTATGAAAGTTTCCGGCTTATACAGGACGATTTTACATATAAAATCGTACCGTTCTGGAGATTTTTTTCCTTCTTATAAAGGTTCCGGCTAAGACAAGTTTCACTGTATTTATAAGAAAATGTTTTTTGTATGGCTACTAGTTCCCTCCCCACTCGGTAATGTTTCTTCATGCCACGCGCCTTTCGTTTTACAAGACGACTACAGTTACCACAACTGGACTGTACTTCATGTGTGCCTCTGGCCAGGCTACCACGACACTGCCAAGCACACCTTCTCTGGTGTCGTAGAAGAGTCAACTTAAGAGTGGAATGGCGTTCTGTTTTCTTCAGTGATGAGAGAATGTTCAGTCTGTAAGCGAGTGATGGACATACATGTGTACCTGATGGGGTCACCTTCCGGAGTGCATTCGTCCACGACACACAGGCCTCACCCCAGGCTTCATGGTGGGGACCATCAGTTAATTTGGTGTTTCTGCAGGGTAAAGTAAACACTGCCCGCTATATTGCATAGTGTAGCTAGATGGCACGGGGTTTTCCTTTTACTTATTTAGACTAACATCTCAGGATCAGGAATTACATGTGCATTATTTTCATTTTATCAACCAGCAGGATACCACACAACGAATTTTGATGCGGAAGTAACGGCTATTCATATTTCACTCCAACAATTACTATACAGAATAAATAAATTTCAAAATGCTGTCATACTCTCTGATTCTAAGGCAGCAATATATGCAATAAATTCACACAAAATGAAGTCAATACAAATTAAATAGTGCTACAAAATGATTCAACAACTCGAAAAACTTCAGAAAATAATTCAATTGAAATGGATACCTGCACATTGTGGAATTGCTGGAAATGAGACTGCTGATTTTCTTGCCAAAAAAGGCTCCAATCTAATTCAGAATATTACTAAAAGCTTACCTTTCACATCCATAAAAAGAATAATTAAAAACAAATATAAAATCAAATGAACCAAGACCTATGTAATAAAGCCAAAGACAAAAAAATGGAATATTTTAGTAAAGAAGCCAGATATTATTCCCAGAAATTCCACGTAAAACTACAGTAGCAAAATTTAGACTGCTTACAGAACATGACTATTTGGCCAAACATTTATATAAAATAGGAATCTACACGAATCCAAATTGTCCTCTGTGCAACAAAGACGAAGAAATGGACGAAGAACACCTACAAACCTGTGAAGTATTACCTGTTGTATCCACCATAGAGAAATATTGGAGAGCAAGAACGCTAATGGTTTCGGTCCCAAGGCCCAGCATTTGAATACCACAACTTAAATGAATACACACAATTGTTATACAAAATTCTTCTTTCACTTTATTTCCTTCTCCACAATTATCACTAAATCTTCAAACACAATTGGATTTAACAACTATTCTTCTTTGACAGTTTATAAGATAATTACTTATAACACAGTTGCAGACACAATCCTTCTTCACAGTTACGCTCACAATTAACCTCTCGGGATCCAACAACAAACTGGGGGGGGGGGGGTCATTCCGACCTCGCAACATATTTATAGGCGAGTATACGCAAATTTCCAGGTCCGTGAACGAGATGTTTCTACATGGAACCCTCTCGTCTTCGATATTTCTCGAACGGGGGGATAGATGTTCGTAGAACTCTCTGGCTACTAGCCATGAAACTTTGGTAGATTCCACGACTCGCGATTGGTTATTCGCCAATCCAGTCCACCAATGTAAGGTTTCTCTCGCCTGCCCGCGCATTTTAAACGACGCTACTACAACGCGTCACAATAGGTTAACTCCCTGCTACTGCCATTTCTTCAACCCGGAATGTGATGTACTTTGTCAGCAGGATAATGCACGTCCACATAGGCTGCTATGACGTAACGTGCTCTTCGTGCCCTTGCCAGGGAGATTCTCGCCAGTGTATGGGGCATGATGAAGCGGGAACTTACTCTGTCTCCAGAGCCTGAAATAATAATTGCCGAATTGCGACAATAGATGCAAGATGCTTGGGACAATCTATCGCAGGATGCCGTTCAACACCTTTATGTATATTGACTTAGGCTTTCACGGCCGGAGTTACTATGATGATCTTGTAGAAGATTTCCGGGCTGTTGGCCATGGTCTTGAGGCTTGTAGTTCCCCGACGTTTCGCCAGAGACTGCGTCCGGCATCCTCAAAGGTTGTCCTGAGACTGACAATTATGTCTACTACCTGCCTTATTTATACATTTATCCGCGACGTATTCTCTGCGCGGTCCGTTACATCGTAAGGAAGAAAGGACGAATCGTTAAAAGTCAACAAAGCATGGATACCAGTCTTAAAAAAGCCAGATATAAACCCCTACAAGAACAATCTACTAGAACATCAGACAGCAACCTCATTAGCGCAATGGAAGACCCTAATGCTAACCAACCAGAAGGCAAATACAATTTACGATGTAACGGACCGCGCAGAGAACACGTCGCGGATAAATGTATACATAGGGCAGGTAGTCGACAAAATTGCCAGTCTCAAGACAACCCTTGAGGATGCCGGACGCAGTCTCTGGCGAAACGTTGGGGAACTACAAGCCACAAGACCACGGCCAACAGCCCGGAAATCTTCCACAAGATCACCTTTATGTATGTTTTCACGCAAAAATACACGCCTGCATTGCCTCCAGATACGCCTGTTTGGACACCCCTTACTATGACACGTGTGTTTCGTTACGTCTGAATTTGTTATCATACACTCCTGCAATGATAAACTACCTGTCACATCACTTTTCAATAAAATGAACTTGTCCTTGAGGGTGTTGCATTCTTTTCCGGCAACGTAGGTCTTCTTTTCATAATAAATGCTTACATTCGTGACTTTACTTAGTCTGCTTGGAATCCTTTTTATTTTTTTAAATTTTTTATTTATTTTTTTAAAAAAGTTTGGTATAAACTACATTACATGCAAAAAAAAAGAACGTTAAATTCCAAACTGTTATTCGTAAATATTGAAATATTCTTTACATACATTAAAACTTGTTTATTCCGGAACGTGAATAACGCGAAAAATCTGTCCAATGTGAACAAATGTATTGGTCCCGGCGAAATAATAGCAATTTTACGTGTATTTATTTTGCATAAAACGGAATCTGTCCAACGCGGAAACGGATGGATATTTCTACGCAATTCGTGAAAGCCAGAGAAATAAATCAGTTGGAACACAATTCATAATTTGTTAACATGTCTGAAGAAGGTACAGTGTACCGAAACAGCTGTCACTGAATTATATAACAAATATGAAAATCAAATAAAACTACGTTTTATTTTTATTTCATTAATGAATTAGTTTCCACTTAAATGAATTCCCGTTAGGCCAAAAAAAACAATAAAGAATTATTCCTGGCCGAGTGAAGTAGAGATTTTACCTGTACCTGAAATTTAATTTCGGCCTCACTGCACACCTGTTATGCGAAATACAAAATAACCATTTCACTGTAAAATCTTAAATTAGTTGAAGTTCTGAGACCGATCTTTCACAGGTAGCGTTCTGGATTTACGGGATAAAGATGGCTAAAATATGTATCATTGTCATTAAACGAAAAGTCAAAGTGATTGAAGATAAATCTCCAAATTTCCGGACCGATACTGTTGTCAAATCCCTAGTGAATAACGATTTTAATGCATCTTCAGGTTGGCCGGACAGTTTTAGTCCCGAAACTGCTACAGTTAAATAAGTAATGAAGTTGAGGAGACGGACCTTTCAGGTGAATATTCCATAATTTTATACTTTAACTTCCTATAAAGACCATGTAGTTCACTGTTATATAAGTCTTGTCCATTCACCTGTCTGTTCATCTCTCTTTGGTCCAACAATTTTCCTAAGAACTTTATTCTCAAATACTCGCAATCTCGTTTCTTCGCTTAAAGTATAGTCCATGTTTTGCATCCATTTATTATTACTATTATTATTATTATTATTATCATTATCATTGCACGCCGTAGCGTAGTGGTTAAGGCACTGAACTACAAGCCGGAAGGTCGAGGGTTCAAGTCCCGGTGGGGTCAGGATTTTTAAACTGACCCAAACCTTCTGGCGGCACTATGGCCCTGGGGTCGACTCAGCCTCTAACGGAAATGAGTACCAGACGCTTGTTCTGGGGGTAAAGGCGGCCGTCACGCAGGGCTGACAACCCGGCTGACATCAAGTGCCGATTGTCCAGAAATAGTGGGAGCCTTAACCTCCTACTACCCCAAGGGCCTCCTGAGGCCTGTAGTGCGATTACTTTACTTATCATTATTATCATTATCATTACCAATATTATCATTATCATTGTTGTTATTATTATTATTATTGTTATTATTTATTATTATTGTTATTATTAATATTCTTATTGTTATTATTGTCATTGTTATTATTGTCATTATTATTATTGTTATTATTATTGTTCTTGTTATTGTTATTACTATTGTTATTGTCATTATTATTATTGTTATTGTTATTACTATTGTTATTACTATTATTGTTACTACTATTGTTATTACTATTATTGTTAATACTATTTTTATTGCTATTACTATTACTATAATTACTATTATTTTTTATTATTATTGTTATTACTATTTTTATTGCTATTACTATTACTATTATTACTATAATTACTATTATTTTTTATTATTATTGTTATTACTATTTTTATTGCTATTACTATTACTATTATTACTATAATTACTATTATTTTTTATTATTATTGTTATTACTATTTTTATTGCTATTACTATTACTATTATTACTATAATTACTATTATTATTATTGTTATTATTATTGTTCTTGTTATTGTTATTACTATTGTTATTGTCATTATTATTATTGTTATTGTTATTACTATTGTTATTACTATTATTGTTACTACCATTGTTATTACTATTATTGTTAATACTATTTTTATTGCTATTACTATTACTATAATTACTATTATTTTTTATTATTATTGTTATTACTATTTTTATTGCTATTACTATTACTGTTATTACTATAATTATTATTATTTATTATTATTATTATTATTATTTACACCATTTATAGGCTTACAGTAAGTTGAAATGAAAGAATGTGCATTTTGGTTAAAAAGAAATAATGGAAAATATTGGTAAACGAGAGTATAAAAAGCATGGGGTTGCAATTTTTGACGAGTGTGTGGTTATTGTATGATATACGGCCTCACGGTACTGAGTTACGACAATGCATCTTTTAGTTATAGTCCAGTGTTTTTTATACTGCTATAATTCAGTCTTCACCCGGGTCTGCACCGCATTATTATGTGCTTTATATTTCACGGAATGACACCCAAGGATGCAGAAATTCTTAGAAGCTTCGTTTATTTTACCTTTTTCACAATAACGTCTTTTTTCATTATCTTTATGAGTTATTCTAGAAAGTTATTATTCTATTTGTCGGCCGCGGTGGACTAGTGGTTATGCTCCTTGCATCTGGTCCCGAGGGTCGCGGGTTCAAACGCGGCCGGGGTCGATGGATTTTTTAGGACGGAAAAATCCAAGGAGCAAGTCCTCCGGGAGGGACTTTAAGCCGTGGGTCCCGAGTCTGAAGATTTTCAGGCTCGTAAAAAATCCTTAAGCCTGAATGAAAAGGCCTCTAAACTAAATTTACAGAATTTTCCCGTCCTAGTACTACCTTGGTTTCCTAGATGTCAGTATGAGGCGGAACGCTGACCACGGACCACTCAAAAATGACATCTATACGAAAACAAGTGTAACTAAATTAGTATGGTTCAAATTCTTCCCTGTAGGGGGTGAGCGCCCAAATCTCTGTAAAGGGAAAATATGGGCTTACAATACAATTCTATTTTCGTTTCTTGTTGATTGAGACGATCAGGTTACGTAGCTGGATTCGGTGGAAGTACAAATTATTTTTGACATTTTAATGGAGAAAATAAGAGGGACGGCCAATAGAAGGTCCTAGGCGTAGGTGGGAGAAGACTATTACGATTGATATTGGGAAATCTGAAATGAATTCAGTTGGCAGAAGATCAGAGGAAGACCTTAATGAATGATGTCATTAAACTTACAAGTTACATATAAACAAATCTGCCCTAGCAGTTTTATTACACGGACTGTCGTCCCAACTTCTTTCAAAAAAGCGTTAATCTGAAAATATATAAAACTGTTGTACTGTCTGTTATATTATATGGATGCGAAACATGGACTCTTACTTTAAGGGAGGAGAAAATATATTACGCGTATTTGACAATAAAGTTCTGATGAACATTTTTGGACCAAAGAGAGATGAACAGACAGGCGAATGCAGAAAAGTACTTAACAATGAGCTACATGGTCTTTATAGGAAGCCAGATATAATAAGAACAGTTGAGTACCGTAGACTGCGATGGGCAGGGCATATGGCACGAATGGGGGATGAAAGAGAGGCATGGAAGCTTGTTTTAGGAAAACCAGAGGGAAAATGCTCAGTTGGTAGAGCAAGAATGAGGTGGGAGAATAACATTAACTCTATTTGAGCAATTATATATTTAGTTTGATTTATATTTATTCTTATACTCAATGTTTTACTACTATTTAATGAAATAAGCGTGTTTTGACCTTTTAGTATTTTCTTCGCTATCGCCTAAAATAATGACTAACTCAATCGCCTAACAGGTTTAGAAGGCCCTTGCCCTACTATCCGGCTGTTAGCCTCAAATCCGCATGTGTTAATCATCCAGTCAGTGTAGGAGTGATATGTGGTCAGCGTCGGGTCCCCTATCCGTTATAGCTGATTTTCTCAACCTGGAGCCGCTACACATTATAGCTATCCAAATTCCTCATGATGCAGGGTGGACACTTGTCTCATAACTAACTCACTATTGTCAATTTTTAGCATGAGTACTAGTTCCCTCCTCATTCCGCAATGTTTCTTCCTGCCACGCGCCTTTGGTATAAACCAAAGCGGCTACAGTTACAGAACTAGACTATACTCGTAAACCTTTCTCTTCTCTTAAAGTAAGAGTCCAGGTTTCGCATCCACATAATATGATTGGGAGAATAACAGTTTTATATACAGTAAAACTTGTTTAAAGCGTAATCGCATAGGACCATTTTTTTCATGATAGACAACATTCCGCATTATAAAAAAATAACCAATCTTAGATTATAGAGCACCGAATATGTATTTTAAAGACAATGATACATACGATTTAGCCATCTGTATTCCGTAAATTCAGACGCTACCTGTGAAAGATACGTACACAATCGGTCTCAGATCTTAAACTAATTTAAGATTTTATAGTCACTGGTTATTTGTAAGACAGATATCACACACCAAATATATGTTAAACGAACATGTGTTTCGCAAAACGGGTGTACAGTGAGACGGAAAGAAAATTCCACATACAGGTAGAAACTCTACTTCTCCCGGCGGCAGGAATCATCACTTAATAACTTATTGCTAATTCGCCTAACGAGAATTCAATCAAATGGAAACTAATTTATTTCTCTACCTTTCCGCCTTATAAATTTTTTTTTCATGAATTATGTAGATTATATCATTGCGTTTCCGTGTTGGACAGATTCCATTTTATACAAAATAAATACACGTAAAATGACTATTATTTTGCCGGGGCCAACAAGATTGTTCACATTGGACAGATTTCCGCATTATTCACGTTCCGGATTAAACAAGTTTTACTGTATTATGAATTTATGTTTAAGTCGAAATTCCATGAGAAATTTTCTCCTGGGGAATTGAACCAGCGCAAGTCCAATAGCTTTGCACCAAGGGACGATGCCTTAAATAATACACATACTTTATCATAAGTAATGCCACGAGAGATTTCCAATTTATCAAGAGAATCTGGAAACCAAGAGTGGCATTTGTTAGGACTATTTAACGAATAAAATTAAGCTGTTTACTCACAAATCATTATTTAACTATAGTTATTTTAAAATATTTATATATTTAATGTAAACGGTGATGTTTGAAAACAAATCAGAAATGTGAGGTTATGTTCATTCATTGCTGCTTGATCATATTATTTATTGCCAAATAAGATCGCAATATTGTAAGAGTGCACCCTAGTGGAGAAATAATGAAACACATCAAACTATATATCATAATCAACATTACGGGTTATTCATTTATTTTTTTAGTAAACAACTTAGTAAAATCAAGGAATCTTTTCATTATTTGCTATATTCAATGTATTTGTTGGAGAAAAATAATGCTTTGTCTTGTTCAGAACATTAAAAAGGAGTGACATGGACTCTTACTTTAAGGGAGGAAAGGAGATTACAAGTATTTGAAAACAAAGTACTTAGGAAAATTGTTGGACCAAAAGAGATGAACAGACAGGTGAATGGAGAAGACTACTTAACAATGAACTACATGGTCTTTATAGGAAGCCAGATATAATAAGAACAGTTAAGTCTCGTAGACTGCGTTGGGCAGGACATGTTGCACGTATGGGAAATGAAAGACTTGCATGGAAGCTTCTTGTAGGAAAGCCAGAGGGAAAACGCCCAGTTGGTAGACCAAGAATGAGGTGGGAGAATAACATTAACTATGATTTGAGGGAAGTAGATTATACAGGGAATGATTGGAAAGCGTTAGCTCAGGATAGGGATGTATGGAGAGCTTATGTCCGTACAGCCATGAACCTACGGGTTCGATAGTGCCAGTGAGTAAGTAAGAGTAAGTAAGTATATTGTAAGAGTGCACCCAAGTGGAGAAATAATGAAACACATCAAACTATTTATCATAATCAACATTACGGGTTATTCATTTATTTTTTTAGTAAACAACTCGGTAAAATCAAGGAATCTTTTCATTATTTGCTATATTCAATGTATTTGTTGGAGAAAAATAATGCTTTGACCTGTTCAGAACATTAAAAAGGAGGAACTTTCTTTATCACAAAAGCAGGATCTGATAAAGAGAAATCGATAAAGAGCGAGGTGAAACACGACTGTCATTGGTTGTAAAACAACATTCACTGAAACGTGATTGGTCATTGACTTGCATTTGTGGCATGAGTTAAATAGTCCTGTATATTAACAGTTAGTCTACTGGAGAGACTCATTTTTCATACCGTAAGTGTGTACAGTACTAGAGGACGTACTCTGCCCGCAGGTAAGTTACCGTATATATATCTTGGGGCTAATCAATTAATATAATTTGTTTCTTAGCTTCCAATAGCTTACCAGTGTTCACATCGCATGTGACCGTGAAACGAACAGCAGCGCCCGCAGGCGGTATCGATGATAGTTGTATCGCACGCCTTCAATAATACACAAGCGCACTGCTTTCGTTATTCCAGGAATGCTAAACTCAAAAGTAATATTTGATTCCCATAATCGTTCCAAAAGAAAACAAAAACTGACATTTTTATAAGAAATATATTTGTAAAAAAAGTTAATAATTTAGAGAAAATAACTGAAAGCTAATTCCAGTGGCGTCGAAAGGGCAATTGCCAAGGGGTCTAGAGCCATTGGGCATAATAAAAAAATTATTTTTTTTAATAAATGGTTTAAATAACCACTCTCGATTTTTGCCTAATTTAAATTCAGAATATTGGAATTTTAATGAACACGTGAAACTACACATCAGACAGTAGCCGTCTCCTGTCAAATGTAATGGAAATTCTTTTGAGATTTTTTCTTAATCTTTGTGCTCAGCCAAAATTATTCAAATGAACAAAACTGAATTCCGACATAAAGCAAGAAATTCGTGTTACTGCTCAGTTCAATATGTCCTTTCTCAACTGCTTCTTTTTAAGAATCTAACTAACTCTCTGGCACTATCGAACCTGTAGGTTCATGGCCGCGCGGACATAAGCTCTCCATGCATCCATATCCACAGCTAATATTTTCCAATCATTCCATGTATAATCTACTTTCCTCAAATCATAATTAATGCTATTCTCCTACCCAATTCTTGGTTCACCGACTGGGCGTTTTCCCTCTGGTTTTCCTACAAGAAGCTTCCATGCACGTCTTTCATTCCCAATTCGTGCCACATTTCCTGCCTATCGCAGTCTACGAGACTTAACTGTTCTTATTATATCTGGCTTCCTATAAAGACCATGTAGTTCACTGCTATGTAGTCTTCTCCATTCACCTGTCTGTTCATCTCTCTTTGGTCCAAAAATTTTCCTAAGAACTTTATTCTCAAATACTCGTAATCTTCTTTCCTCCCTTAAAGTAAGAGTCCATGTTTCGCATCCATATAATATAACTGGAAAAATAATAGTTTTATATATTTTCAGTTTTACGTGTTTTGAAAGGAGTTGGGACGTCAAGAGTCTCTGCAATGCATAACAGCATGCATTTCCAGAATTGAGCCTATGTTTAATTTCCTTGTGCATCTCTTTCCTATTTGTGATTATTGTTCCTAGGTATTTGAATTCAGCCACTTCCTCAAAATTTCCCTCATTTGTCATTAGCTGTCCATTTCCATTATATAATGTACTTCTATGTGTGACCATATATTTAGTTTTATTGATATTTACTTCCAGTAGAATAATAATTTCATATTTTTTACCCTCCCTGTAGATTATCACCTTGGCATGGTAGGGAGGCTTAGTACCAATGACCCAGACGATCATAACCGGGTTATATAAGAGGAGAGGGACTAAGAATAATCCGCAACGTGGGAGCAACGACCACACTGGAAGCTGCAAACACGGAAGACCACAACAGCAGACACGGCGGAGATAGAAATATGGGAACGACGAAAATGGCGGAAGTGGCAACCCAATCTCTGGGGATGAAATAAGAGACAAAGCTCGAGCAAAGAAGAGTGAAGTCCTCAACGGCAGAAGGCGGAAGAGGCAACCCGCCTTGTTGGGATAAAACAGTAGGAAGCAAGTTCCAAAGGCTTTAAGGAGGCAGCCCCTCCAAAGGATAACCCTGCAGAACCTTAGTAGAGTACTCAGGGGACACTTCAAAATACTTACAGTTAAATTCCTCTTTTAACTTTGTGACTACTTAAATATGTTCACTAAATAATAAGGGAAATAAAAAAAAGCAGCTCCAAGGTGAAACAGCATTTTGGAGCAGGAACAGGCTAGTAAGTAAGGCTAAACCGTGATGAAGAAGAAGAAGAAGGCGATATTTTTCACTTTAACGTTTTTTTGAAAGGAGTTGGGACGTCAAGTGTCCCTGTAATGCATAATAGCACGCATTTCCAGAATTGAGCCTATGTTTAATTTCTTTGTGCATCTCATTACTATTTGTGATTATTGTTCCCAGGTATTTGAATTCAACCACTTCCTCAAAATTTCCCTCATTTGTAATTAACCCGTACGTTCATGGCCGCACGGACATAAGCTTTCCATACATCCCTATTCTGAATTAATGCTTTCCGTTCATCCCCTGTATAATCAACTTCCCTTAAATCATAGTTAATGTTATTCTCCCACCTCATTCTTGGTCTACCAACTGGGCGATTTCCCTCTAGTTTTCTTATAAGAAGCTTCCATGCACGTCTTTCATTCCCCATACGTGCAACATGTCCTGTCCATCGCAGTCTACGAGACTTAACTTTTCTCATTATATCTGGCTTCCTATAAAGACCACGTAATTCACTGTTAAGCAGTTTTCTCCATTCATCTGTCTGTTCATCTCTCTTTGGTCCAAAAATTTTCCTAAGTACTTTATTCTCAAATACTCGTAATCTCCTTTCCTCCCTTAAAGTAAGAGTCCATGTTTCGCACCCATATAATATAACTGGTAGAATAATAGTTTTTTATATTTTCAGTTTAACGTTTTTTCAAAGGAGTTGGGACATCAAGAGTCTCTGCAATGCATAATAGCACGCATTTCCAGAATTGAGCCTATGTTTAATTTCTTTGTGCATCTCATTACCATTTGTAAATCTTCTCCTAGGTACCTGTACTCAGCCACTTTGAGCCTTTGGCATGGGTTCCCTGAAGTAATCCCCGCCCAGACAAACGAATGGGGGACTAATTGACCTCCGGATAATTTTACCCCGGTGGAACCCATGTCCACATTTCTTGACGGTAGTATTTTTACGGCGAAACATCGTCACTCTTTTGACCAAGGTACTTTTTTCGTCTGGCTTATCACCTTCGACCAGTCCGGCATGGGTAACCCTCTCGGCAGCAATGCTACCGCCGGCATAGCTCTCGGGATCAATTAAGCACGCAAGCCACTCCACCACGACAAGGTAACGATACAACGGAGGAGGATGAAGAATACAAAGATTAACATTTAAATAGGGATAAAGTGGAGGAATTCTGATAATGCAGGTAATTTCAATCACGATTTATTCAGAAAACCCTACAATAATCGCGTTCTGCATAGTACTAGCATCTTCTGCGAAGTGTTTCAAGCATTGTGCATAATGTCAGTGAGGTAGACATTTTGTTTTTCGTTTACTTTTCTTGTAAGAAGCAAAGATGATTTATACTAGGTAAGGATAAAAGCAGGATACAGACTGCGGAAATGCTGTTTTTACGTAATGTGAAAGGATGCACAAGAGCGGATAGAATAAGGAATGAAACTATACGAGAAGAATTAAATATATATATATATATATATATATATATATATATATATAATTGAAGATAAAATCAGCGAAAATAATAAGAAATGGACACAACACTTAATGAGAATGAACAACGAAAGAATACCAAAAAGAACCTTTCTGTATAATCCCAGAGGAACAAGAGATGTTGACCGACCACGTAGAAGATGGACTCCACTTTTAACTTCGCCGGAACAGGCTGCTTAGCCTAAACCTTGTAGTAGAAGAATAAGAAGAAGAAGAAGACTTTTTTTTGACAAAACAGAGATCAACAGATTAGTGAATGGAGTAGACTACACAACAATGAGCTACATGGTCGTTATAGGAAGCCAGATATAATAAGAACAGTCTCGTGGATTGTGAAGGGCAGGACAAGTGGCTTGAGTGGGGAATGAAAAAGGTGCATGGAAACATCTTGTAGGAAAACCAGAGGGAAAACCCCCAGTTAGTAGACCAAGAATGAGGCTGGAGAATAATTGTATCCATGATTTGAGTAAAATAGTTTATACAGGGCATGATTGGGAAACATTAGCTCAGGATAGGGATGTATGGAGAGCTTATATCCGCGCGGCCATTAACCTACGGGTTCGATAGTGGCAGTGAGTTAGTTAAGTATGTATCAATTAAATGTATTTTTTTTTCAAATTGTATTAACAGAGTGAATGTTAATATGAAATAATTACAGTTTCACATAAAACTCTAATACGAAATAGTATTAAATTAGGGGTAACTCTGATCAAAATTAATCGAAATTACCCCGAGTGTAGGAAGTGACTCAGCATTGACCCAACATTTTTTTATTCTTATTATTAATGTTCTTAACTAATGCAATTAAGCGCCTGATGAAAGATACGAGATGTGAGATATCCTGGAACAGCAAATTGTGGTACATTGTAGAAGATATTCGTATGTCCTATGAGACTTAACTGTATTTTTTTTTGTTCCCTATTAAGTTAATACAGATCACTATTATGTAGCTTTTTTTTTTTTACCTGTCAGTTCGTCTCTCTCTGGAAAAAAAAAAATCCTATGCACTTTATTCTTAAAATGCAATATTTCCTCTTCTCTTAAATTAAAAACAAAAACTATTTTTCGCATTCATATAGGCCTCGTATAGCTGGAAGAATAACCGTATTTTTAATTTAATAGTAAATAATACATCATCATCATCACTCCAGGGATTAGGCAATTGCCCGTTCCGACTTCATAATGCATCAGCCCAACGTCTTCTAGGTCTTCCAACATCACGTCTTCCTCTTGCTTGATAATTTCTTGCTAACAATGGATATCTCTCCTTACTCATTCCATCCATGTGATCAATCCATTTCTGTCTGTAATTCGTGACCTTATCCAATAAAGGCTCTACTTTCAATTCTTCTCTTATATCCTCATTTCTTATTCTATCAAGTCTTGTACATCCTTTTACTTGTCTTACGAACCTCATCTCCGCCGTCTGTATTCTATCCTTCTGTTTTTTCACTGGAGCCCAAGTTTCACATCCATACAATATTGTGGGAACCGCCATAACATTATACATTTTTATCTTGGTTTCTTTTCTAATTTTATTTTTGAATGTTCTCTGTATTGTTCCACACACCGTCTGAAATTTATTTATTTTGGAGTCAATATCTCTTTCCACATTGTAGCCAACATCACAGCCCAAATATTTGAAACTAGACACCTGTTCTATACTTTGATTTTCTAAAATAATTTTGGATCTCACTAGATCTATTCCTCTAAAAGCCATGGTCTTCGTTAATACATTCAAAGCTAAATTAGTACAAAAATCCGCGAGAATACAAATATATAATACTTCCGCTTTACCCTCCCTTTTATATGGACATTAAGAAAAAGAGACAGGAGCAGAATCAGAACAACGGAAATGAGATTTCTCAGAAGGACAGCAGGATACACTCTTTTAGATCGAAAAAATAATGATGAAATTTTAGAACAATTAGAAGTAGAATCAGTAGAAGAAAAACTCAACAGATATAAATTAAACTGGCTGCACCATGTAAAAGCAATGGATAATTCAAAAATCCCAAAAATGATGCTGCAATATAACCCCAAAGGAAATCGTCGACCAGTAGGACCTCTTAAAATACTGCTAGATGGGGCCGAAACAGGTCTACAAAGACCTAATTCGTGACGGATTATGATGGTGATAACTGCAAGAATAACCGTATTTTAAATTTAACACTTAAAAAAATAGTTGGATTCCTGATCATCTAATGACTGGATTACACTGAGCAAAAAGAAAAAAGGAAACCTTTTTTTTTTAGTCTCAGAAAGAAAATATGTGATTCTGATAGTATGTTTTCTCCTGAATTCAAATATATCAGTTTATCTCCATCACGCAAGGTATCCGAGAGACAGGCATTTATAATTTCAAACACTTCAATATTTTCTACATTCGTAACTACACAATGCATGGACACTAAAAAGACAACATGAAAGCAGAATAACGGCTTGTGAAATGAGATTCATGCGCAGAACAGCGGGTTACACCAGATGGGATCGGAAAAGGAACACCGATATCTTAAAAGAATTGAATACTACGCCAATTTTGGAATATATTAAACAGTACCAACTAAATTGGAAACAGCATCTTGAAAGAATGAGTACAAATCGGATCCCCAAAGTTGTTTATAATTATATACCAAGAGGACGAAGATCTCTGGGCCGCCCTATGAAACGCTGGAGGGAAAATTTTCTATAGGATCGTAACAGGCCTTGGCCTAATACTTGGAAGGAACACTTTAATATTTTCTACATTCGTAACTACACAATATTCGAACATTCGGAATCACTTAGAAAGTAAGGAATGACGATTTTCTGCTATATTTCGCCTGTGGAGCATCCCTCTTGATAGTCCAACAATAATCGGCCAGCATATTAGGATTCCATTTGCCTTGATATCTCTTTTCCATAGCTGAAGTCTCTTGATGAAAGTGTTCTCCGTGTTCATCGCTCACTGCGCCGAGATAATAAATGGACGAAAAAATTAATATATATATATATATATATACAGTCAATATGCCCATTTCACCAATTAATGACTGTCAACATCTGGTCTTGAGAATGACAGTTTGGCTGTGGAAACTTGTTGACCATTTTAAAACATTAATTGGTGAAATGGGCATATTGACTGTATATATATATATATATATATATATATATATATATATATATATGTGTGTGTTATAATTAAATGTTTAACATTGAGCAATGCAAGCTTAATATGGAATGATAAGAAAAATAAATGCCTGGACGGGACAGGCATTTATTTTTCTTATCATTCCATATATATATATATATATATATATATATATATATATATTAATATTTTATCACCAAGAAGATCACTTGTGTATTAAATAAGGACGAAAAAAAGTTTATTAAAAAATTATTATTTAAATTCATTATATCACATTGAAAAAAAAACTGTGGGTGATGGAGAAATTTCGAATACATATTTGAAAACACGATAAAAAACTGCCTTAAGTACAACTATTGGTACTCATGAGACAAAAATCGTGTGGGCCAGTGTTAATGAGAGAAGGAACTAACGTTTTCTACTCGAGTGTACCAAAGAATGAAAATCAGGGTTTTTGGAATAAATGTAGCTGAGGATGCCGCGGGCAGGGAATGTAAATTAGTTAGCAATGCTATTGTTTTTGCTGACTGTTTTATATAAGTTACGTAGCGATTCTCACGCGACGGTCCGCTCGCGGGCGAAAGAGCGAGTTATACAAAGGTCGCCTTCAACCCTTTATTAATAAAATTAATTTAACTAATTTTCATTTACGTCACTCTGTGAGAGTAGACTCTACAAAGCAACTTCGCTTCGAATTAATACAAAACGTCTAATAAGAGCAGCCTCGGGCTTATCTATCATTACATTCATATTATTTTACCTCTCATGTCTTATTCTTTCACAATCTGTTTTACTGCTCAAATTGACCGCTCACAAATATTGTATATCAATATTTTAAAATTAAAATTATAAAATATTATAAATTGGACAAAATTATAAAATTGGAGCTTAATAAATCAGACAAAAAGAAAATAGAAGTAGCTGAAATGAAATTCTTACGTTCAGTAGCACCTATACATTGTTAGATAAGAACTATAATGAAGAAATAAGAACCGAATTAAACATCTACAGCAGCCCTGTTCAATGCGGCGGCGCCCGAAATATATATATATATATATATATATATCCAAAAGTAAAAGTAAAGTAAAGTAATCCCACTACAGGCCTCAGGAAGCCCTTGGGGCAGTAGGAGGTTAAGGCTCCCACTATTTCTGGACAATCGGCACTTGATGTCAGCCGGGTTGTCAGCCCTGCGTGACGGCCGCCTTTACCCCCAGAACAAGCGTCTGGTACTCATTTCCGTTAGAGGCTCAGTCGACCTCAGGGCCATAGTGCCGCCAGAAAGTTTGGGTCAGTTTAAAAATCCTGACCCCACCGGGACTTGAACCCTCGACCTTCCGGCTTGTAGCTCAGTGCCTTAACCACTACGCTACGGCGTGCCCCATATATATATCCATCCATAGTAATTCTGCCCGAAGGCAGGTCCTTCACTACAATCAAAGCATTTTCATGCTAAGCTTGCAGCTTTACTAGGGAATTGTAGGTGTGGTAGCTTCCCGTTTCTTTCCACACCGCTGAAGGATGATGATGATGATGATAATGATAAGGATGATGATGATGGCCATATGATTTCGGGGACCGTTTGGGCCTTAACGTTTTCCTGACATTTGTCTTACAGGTGAGAAAAAACTCCGATAAAAACCTTACCCAGAAAAAACTGTCCCGACCGGGGATCGAACCCGGGCCCCCTGCGTGACAAGGCAACATGCTACCTCGAGATCACAGCTGTGGAATATATACACTAGCTAATACCCGGCGTGAGCTGCTACTCCTAAATAAATGTTAATGTGTTTTTACCACCAGCCGTGCGCTGTTATACTTGCCCGGGAATCTGCTTATCCCGATCTTCTTGGTATCAATGAAAGACAAAATGGTTATTGTGAGTTATCCGTAAGAGATAAACATATGCTGTCAGGGACTTTTTTGTAGAGTGTTTTGTGATATTCAATTCTGTGTACATTAATTTGGTGTATTTGGTATGGTTTAGGCAGCGTAAGCCATTTAAACGTCCAAAGAGCTACTTTTTTCAATTGTTTTCACTACAAAGGGTAATTTTTAGGATGAAGGGGTTGAATATCACAACTCTCTTATAACCTATGTTCATCCCGGGAATCTCCTTAACATTTTGCAAAAAACCCCATCAAAATCGGATCAACGGTATGGCAGCACACAGAATACGAACAAACAAACAAACATTGAATTTTATATATTATATATATTTTTTTTGGACCCGCCGGGCATTTTGTCCTGTTTTGTTTAAAAGAGTTTGTGACGAAATGATAAGTTATTTGAATAATTTTGAATTTTAAATTCATATGGAAACCAACTTCTGTTGACGTTAGTGAACTTAAGTGGGAGCGTTTGTGAAATCTTCCAGAATTAGAAATGGAAATTTTAAATCTTCAAGAAGACGCGTCCTTAAAATCCTCGAATGCAACTTACACAATTTCTGGACTCTAGTGGGCAGAAATAAATATCCCTTTGTCGTTAGTGTTGCTCTGCAAATTTATTCTTGTGTTGGTTCGACATACCTTTGCGAAGCTGCATTTTCATCTATGACCATCATCAAAAATAAATATCGATCCTGCCTGACTGACTCGCATTTGGATATGACACATTAAGGACAGCCTGTTCCAGCTATAAATTTTTCATTACATCATTATTATTATTATTATTATTATTATTATTATTATTATCATTATTATTATTGTTATTGCTACTTTTATTATTATTATTACTGTTATTATCATCATTATTATTGTTATTATTACTTTTATTATTATTATTATTATTATTATTATTATTATTATTATTATTATTATTATTATTATTATTATTATTTAGGAAAAATAGAAGAAAAACGTTTGAAATGGTATGGACACCACTTAACAATGGAAGTAGAGAGAAAAGCAAAGAAGATCCTTAATTGGAAAGCTAATGGAAGAAGTGGAAGAGGCAGGCCTATACAGAACGATGAATGGATGGAGTGAAGAGAAGTATGGAAGCTAGAGATTTGAGGCAAGAACATAGTTTACACAGGAACCTTTGGCGACAAATCACTTTGAGTTGAAGGAGAAACTATGCATTGTGGAATATTCCTAAATTAAAAAATATTATTATTATTATTATTATTATTATTATTATTATTATTATTATTATTACGATGATCTTGTAAAAGATTTCCGGGCTGTTGGCCGTGGTCTTGAGGCTTGTAGTTCCCCGACGTTGTCTTGAGGATGCCGGACGCAGTCTCTGGCGAAATGTCGGAGGACAAGCGTCAGGACCACGGCCAACAGCCCGGAAATCTTCTACAAGACCATCGTAACAACTCCGGCCGTGAAAGCCTAAGTCAATATATTATCAATTTTTATTATGTAGGAATATTACACAATACAGGAAATCCTTCATCCCAAAGTGATTTGTCGCCAGAGGTTCCTGTGTAAAGCATCTTCTTTCTCAAAGCTCTAGCTTCCATACTTCTTCTCACTCTGTCTATCCAACGTTCTGTAGGTCTGTCTCTTCCACTTCTTCCATTAGCTTTCCAGTCAAGGCTCTTATTTGGTATTCTATCTTCTTTAATTGTTATGAGGTGTCCATATTATTTCAAACGTTTTTCTTCTATTTTTCCTAATTTTTTTTAACTTTCAATATTTTCCTTATTGTACTGTTTCTGACCATATCCCTTCTTCAAATTCTTGTCGATTGTCTCCAAAAATCCATTTCTACTGCTAACGGCTTCTTGCTTGTTATTATTATTATTATTATTATTATTATTATTATTATTATTATTATTATTATTATTATTATTATTATAGTCCACCGTTGTGGTCTCGAGGTAGCGTGCAGCCTTGTCACGCAGCGGGCCAGGGTTCGATCCTCGGCCGGGACAGTTTTTCTGGGTGAGATTTTTATAGGGATTTTTCCTCACCTGTAAGACAAATGTCAGGAAAACTTTAAGGCCCAAACGATCCCAGAAATCATATGGCCATCATCATCGTCCTTATCATCATCATCATCATCCTTCACCGGTGTGGACAGCAACGGAAAGCTACCACACCTACAATTCTCTAGTAAAGCTGGGGTGAAAGACCTGCTCTCGGGCAGAATTACTATGGATAGGTTGTTATTATTATTATTATTATCATCATCATCATCATCATAATCATTATTATTATTATTATTATTATTGTTCTTATTATCATTATCATTATCATCATCACCATCATAATTATTATTATTCTTATTATTGTTGTTATTATTATCATTATCATTATTATTATTATTATTATTATTATTATTATTATTATTATTATTATTATATTATTATTATTATTATTATTATTATTATAGAGTGAATTTTTACTTCAAGGGTGGTCTTATTTTGGACAGAAAATACTATACCACGTGCCCTTATTAAAATATTATCTTTCATAATTTGCAACAGGAACAATTTTGTCGGCCAGCTATTACGTCAATTTGTTGTGAAGTTGTCTGATGTAAATTTGGTAGAGTAGCCGGGCCATGACATGTTCACGCACGTACAGTGGCAGCTCATTGCGCAGAACTCTATTATCCCACCAAGTCGCGCGCAACTTGCTCACTGTGCGTGATCACACGCATCTTCCTCCGTTACACTTCACCAACACAACCGGTAATGTAATGGAATTTTGTTTTCCTCGTGTGTCTCATCATACCCTAGAATTTTAGACTAAACATGTAGATTTAGGATTTTTTTACACGCTTTATATTAGCTTGACCTGTATCTGTCCATCTATCTATGTAGCGGAATCTTTAAACACGATTTTCACCCACTTAAAAACATTGGATCGACTTGAAACTTTATATACTTGTAAATGACCAATGGCAATACAATAATTTCATTTTTTTCTAAAATCCTGACCAGAATCACCAGAAAATCAAAAAAACTAAAAACCGATATAATATGTTGAGGACTTATCGACTTTTTAGTCAATCGTTGTAAGAGCTCAGTTGATAGAGTGGTGGACTGTAATAGTATATAATTTCAGTAATCCATAAGTCGCTGGTTCAAATCCGGCCCGGATAATATTTTAGAAGAGTATTAAGCAATTAAATTTTCATGGGATTCCGGTTTATGACAATCAATTAAACTAAACATTTAAAAAATAAATAATAGTTAAAAAACTAAAAAACACGCTTTATTAGAAAACCAAACTAAAAAAATAAAAAAATAATAATATAAGTTATTAAATTAATGTTGGGAAGTAAACATTATGAGGTATTAAAATATATATGTAGTCAATATGCCCATTTCACCAATTAATGTTTTAAAATGGTCAACAAGTTTCTACAGCCAAGCTGTCATTCTCAAGACCAGATATTGATGAGGTATAATCATTAAAATTCATCGGAGAACATTTTGTTTAAACACCTCACCTTATAGGATTCATGCTTCCATGATACCGCGGTTTCAAACACAGTCGTGTTCATCTTCAGCCATAACTCCGACTGAGAGTCGTGGTGAGTTATTTAAACAAAATGTTCTCCGATCAATTTTAAACAAATAATAGTTTAAAAAAACTAAAACAGCACGCTTTATTACAAAACCGAACTAAAAAATGAAAAAAAAATTAATTTCCAACACGCTTGGGATAAAATTAAAGTGGTCAACAAAAAAAATCATCTCCAACACATCTAGAAGAAAACTGGAGTTATCTACAAAAAAAATTACCATCAAAAGCATGGGGTGCTTTTTGTGGTTTTTACGATTTCATCTTAGAGACTTTACTTTTACCAATATCTGTTTATTATCAAATATATTAATTGATATAGAGCACCCCACGCTTTTGATGGTAAAATTATTTTGGCGGAAGAAGTTAGTCAAGTCATAAGGAGCAGTTTAAGGGTTAGGTCTCTTTTAGGGAAAACTATTCAATTGAAGATCTTAAACATTTGCTACATTGAATTTGTCATTATTAATAATACTAATTTCTTTATTGAACCCCAATTTTACCCTCTCTCAATTCTGTCACTGTTCCCGAGTATTTGTAATTTTTACACGGTTTATATTATCTATTAATCTATCTATCTATCAATCTATCTATCTATGTAACGGAATCTTTCAACGCGATTTTCACCCACTTAAAATCATTGGATCGACTTGAAACTTTGTATACTTGTAAAGGACCCGTGACAATACAACCATTTCATTTTTTTCTAAAATCCTGGCCAGAATCATCAGAAAATAAAAAAAGTGTCTTTGTATCTATGTAACGGAATCTTTGAACACGATTTTCACCCACTTAGAAACATTGGATCGACTTGAAACTTTGCATACTTGTAAATGACCCGTGACAATACAATAATTTCATATTTATTTTCTAAAATCCTGGCCAGAATCATCAGAAAATAAAAAAAATTAAAACTGGTATAATAGGTTGCGGACTTGTCAATCGTTGTAAGAGCTCAGTTGGTAGAGTGGTTAACTCTATATAATTACAGTATTCCATAGGTCGATTTTTTTAGAAGAGTATTACTTTTAGCTCATACTACAATAGTACCGAATTTAAAGATATTTACATTTTTATCTTGTTCTGTAAAATATTAAAACTAAAAAATAAATAATAGTTTTAAAAAACCAAAACAACATGCTTTATTGGAAAACCGAACTAAAAAAATAAAAAATAATTTTAATTTCCAACACGCTTCGGATAAAATTAAAGTGGTCAACAAAAAATTCATCTCCAACACATACAGAATAAAACTAGAGTTATCAACAAAAACAAAATAATTTTACCATCAAAAGCGTGGGGTGTTTCTTATGATTTTTACATTTTCTTCTTAGAGACTTTACTTTTACCAATATCTGTTTATTATCAAATATATTAATTGATATAGAGCACCCCACGCTTTTGATGGTAAATTATTATATTTTTGTTGATAACTGTAGTTTTATTCTATATGTGTTGGAGATGATTTTTTTGTTGACCACTTTAATTTTATCTCAAGCGTGTTACTTACTTACTTACTTACTTACTCACTCACTGGCACTATCGAACCCGTAGGTTCATGGCCGCGCGGACATAAGCTCTCCATACATCCCTATCCTGAGCTAATCATTTCCAGTCATTCCCTGTATAATCTACTTCCCACAAATCATAGCTAATGTTATTCTCCCACCTCATTCTTGGTCTTCCAACTGGACGTTTTCCCTCTGGCTTTCCTACAAGAAGCTTCCATGCAAGTCTTTCATTCCCCATACGTGCAACATGTCCTGCCCATCGCAGTCTACGAGACTTGACTGTTCTTATTATATCTGGCTTCCTATAAAGACCATGTAGTTCATTAGTGGAATGCAGGCTTTCACGGCCGGTAATCATGGTAATAAAAGATTCCGGGCTATGTGGCCGTGGTCTATAACTGGCGTTTCTTCCAGACGTTTCTCCCTCAACTGCGGAGGGCATCTTCACGCAGTTGAGGGAAAAACGTCTGGAAGAAACGCCAGTTATAGGCCACGGCCACATAGCCCGGAATCTTGTATTACCATGTAGTTCATTGTTATGTAGTCTTCTCCATTTACCTGTCTGTTCATCTCTCTTTGGTCCAAAAAGTTTCCTAATTACTTTATTCTCAAATACCTGTAATCTCCTTTCCTCCCTTAAAGTAAGAGTCCATGTTTCGCACCCATATAACATAACTGGTAGAATAATAGATCCCAAGCGTGTTGGAAATTAAAATTATTTTTCATTTTTTTAGTTCGGTTTTCTAATAAAGCGGGTTGTTTTAGTTTTTTAAAACTATTATTTATTATCTTCATGCTTGATTTTCTCCCCTGCACAACAATATCCCAAATGGTACTGTACGTTACTGGAGAGGAGTAAGTATGCAACAAGCACAGCAGGCAGGTGGTAGAGTACAGGCAAGCCAACACCTGCCTCACCTCTACAAGTTGTGTTGATTGATTGTTGTTCTCCGCTACACCGTGAGAGTGCTGTTATTGTTGTGACACTCTATCCGTTAATTGTGTTACAGTTAAGTGGAATACAGGCATTTAAGTGCTGATCATGTAAAACAAGAATCTTTTCTGAAATACAAACAATGACAAGACAGAAGAAATGAACTTACTGACTCCTACGGTCGTGACGGGAATTAATATTTGGGAGATCCCAAGGAAAATTTTTAAGTTATACAGAAGCGTATACATTATATATTGGGAACGGACAGCTAATGACAAATGGAAATTTTGAAGAAGTGCATGAATCAAAACACGTAGGAACAATAATAAATAATATCACAAACAGGAATGAGATGCATAAAGAAATTAAACATTGGCTCAATTCTGGAAATGCGTGCTATTATGCATTACAGGGACTCCTGACGTCCGAACTCCTTTCAAAAAACGTTAAACTGAAAATATATAAAAATATTATTCTACCAGTTATATTATATGGATGCGATACATGGACTCATGCTTTAAGGGGGGAGAAAAGATAACCAGTATTTGAGAATAAAGTTCTTAGGAAAATTTTTGAGATGAACAAAGAGGTCAATGGAGAAGACTACATAACAGTGAACTACATGGTCTTTATAGGAAGCCAGATATAATAAGAACAGTCAAGTCTCATAGACTGCGATGGGAAGGGCATGTGACACGCACGGGGATGAAAGAGATGCATGGAAGCTTCTTGTAGGAAAACCAGAGGGAAAACGACCAGTTGGTAGACCAAGAATGAGGTAAGAGAATAACATTAACCATGATTTGAGGGAAGAGGATATACAGGAAATGATTGGAAAACATTAGCTCAGGATAAGGATGTGTGGAGAGCTTATGTCCGCGCGGCCATAAAACTACGAGTTCGATAGTGCCAGTGAGTTACTTAGTTTTATCTGACTTCGATTTCTGTGCCTTGCAGTTAAAAACGACACGTATTTTTTGGACACAGTCTTGGTACATCACAACGTTTCTTCTCCTTCTTATTCTTCTTCTTCCTTTCCAGGATTAGGTCAATGCGACCTGTTCTGGTCTCAAGTCCATCGTTTCCTTCGCCGTCCCAAAGATCTTTTCCAATGTGGTTTGTAGGTATTGTCCATTCTGTCTAAATGTTCTTTCCATTGGTATTTGTGCTCGTCTAGTTTATCGAGTATTGAAAATATCTCCAGTTCATTTCTTACTGATTCATTGTGTAATCTATCCATTTGTGTAACATCCTTTTACGGATCTTAAAAAAGTCATTTCAGTGGCTTGAATGTGTGAGATTTTTCTTTGTACGTACCCAAGATTCAGATCCATATAAAAGAACAGGAACAGCCATAATTTTATAAAACCTCAGCCGAGTTTCTTCGAGTCTTTCGGAGGGTTCTTATGGTGCCACACATCATTTGATATCGGTTTAATTTATTGTGTATATCCCAATCATAGCTGTATGTTATATCTTAACCAAGATAGTTAAAGTGTGCTATCTGTTCCATTATTTCATTATTGATCACTATTTTTGCTCTGACCGGCACTTTACCCTGAAAAGCTACAATTTTAGTTTTTGAAGTTGAGACTTTGAGATTATAATAGAGTCCTAATTGATTCAACATGTAAATGGCTCTTTGTAAATCATCCTCTGACTTCTGTATAATTACCAGATCGTCTGCATACATTAAAATATTCATATACATTTCGTTATTAATTTGTATTTCTATTGGACTTGATTTTTTCCATTTTCGTATAACCTCGTCAAAATATACATTAAACAGTGTAGGTGATAATGTGCGCCCTTGTCGAACTCCTTGATTTATTAAAATTTCTTCTCTGTAATAATTATCTAAATTAAGGATAATTTTCGTGCCATTATAAAGACTTTTTTATTCCTTCTATAAGTTGAGCCGGGTACCCTCTTGCCTTCATTATTTCCCACAATTTTCTTCTAATCACAAAGGCTTTTTCAAGATCAACGAATTAGAAACATCAATAAGAAAATTGAAATGCAGAAAATCACCTGGGCCTGATAACATAAATCAGAACTTTTGAAATACGGAAGTTTGTTATTAAAATTAAGATTATCACAACGTTCCTCTGGGAGAAATTTCAAGGTAGATTTGGGCATGCAACGGTGGGCAGTTCCCTTGTAAGAATGATATAATCAGTAAATTAATAAATATGATGGGAATATTTGCAATAATAACAGGTGATGTAATTAAATGAACCTACGCGCCACATTTTTCAATTTAAGCAATGTCAAGAGCACATGTAGCTGTCACTCGTTTAACAGGACGTGCAAGTATCCCGCCCCTATTTCACCAATATTATTCTATTTAATATTCATGTGGCAACTTCTCATTTTAAACTTTCCCAGAATAACTCAAACTTCAAACTCTTCACTTTTTATAATTTCTGTGAAATACCAAACTCGTCTCGTTCTTCTCGGCACTTATGACATCTTGCAAAAAGCTATCTTATGCATTTTTAAGATGTCCTTCCTTAGTAATTCTGGCCGAGGACAGGCCTTTCGCTGCATTTTCATGCTATGCTTTGCAGCTTTACTAGGGAATTATAGGTGTGATAGCTTCCTGTTGCTTCCCATACCGGTGAAGGATGATAATGATAAGGATGATGATGGCCGGATGCTTTTCGGGGACCGTTCGGCCCTAAGCTTCCTGACATTTGTCTTACAGGTGAGGAAAAACCCCGAAAAAACCTCACCCAGGAGCCTGTCCCGACCGGGAATCGAACCCGGGCCCGCTGCGTGACAAGGCAGCACGCTACCTCGAGACACACCGGTGGACTTTTAATATATATATATATATATATATATATATATATATACCCATAGTAATTCTGCCCGAAGGCAGGTCCTTCACTGCAATCATAGCATTTTCATGCTATGCTTGCAGCTTTACTAGGGAATTGTAGGTGTGGTAGCTTCCCGTTGCTTTCCACACCGATGAAGGATGATGATGATAATGATAAGGATGATGATGGCCGGATGCTTTTCGGGGACCGTTCGGCCCTAAGCTTCCTGACATTTGTCTTACAGGTGAGGAAAAACCCCGAAAAAACCTCACCCAGGAGCCTGTCCCGACCGGGAATCGAACCCGGGCCCGCTGCGTGACAAGGCAGCACGCTACCTCGAGACACACCGGTGGACTTTTAATTATATATATATTATATATATATATATATATATATATATATATATATATCCATCCATAGTAATTATGCCCGAAGGCAGGTCCTTCACTGCAATCATAGCATTTTCATGCTATGCTTGCAGCTTTACTAGGGAATTGTAGGTGTGGTAGCTTCCCGTTGCTTTCCACAGCGATGAAGGATGGTGATGATAATGATAAGGATGATGGTGATGGCCATATGATTTCGGGGACCGTTTGTGCCTTAAAGGTTTCCTGACTGCCCCGACCTGAGATCGAACCCGGGCCCGCTGCGTTACAAGGCAGCACGCTACCTCGAGACCACAGCGATGGACATATAGTCTATATATAAGGGAAATGGAAATAATTTTAAGTACAGAAATGGATGTTTTAAGATGATCAGCAGGAAAATCTAGAGTGGATAGAATACGAAATAAATAAATGGAAATTATGGGTGTACAAGAGGAGCCGGACATCATAGACATTATAGAAAAGAAAATATTACAGTGATATGGCCATGTCAAAATAATGCCAGAGCAAAGATTGCCTAAAATTGTTATGGAATGAATCCCAATGGAAAGGAGGAAGAGAGGAAGAACGAAGATGACTTGGATAGAAGGGGTACAAGCGGCTATGAATATCAGAGAATTGAAGGAAGATCAATGGATGGACAGAGAGGAATGGCGTTTGGTTTCCGGAAGATGGCGGCAGCTGTCATTATACCGGATGATGATGATGATAAATGGATTGCGTACAAATGTGCAAAGGTGATACTTTCAACACGTACTTTAACAATGTTATGCGTAATCACCAAAACTAGCATTGTCTTGCGTAGTCACTAATTGTTTTTGTTATTTTTTTTATATGTTTCGATATGACATCTTTCACATTTCTCTTCGCATACGCATGATGTCTTCTGGTCATGGAATGTTTTGTCTCTCCACATTAGATGGTGGAATCCATGCATGCTTAATCTTGTGATGACGTGTCGTGCTTCTGTGCAATCCCTGTTTATCATCGTTCCGGTGCCGAAGAATTCCGGCCATACTTCTTCTCCCATCCTGTGTCAGTGTAGCTAGATGTGGCCATTTTCAAAACATAAAGTAAAGTAAAGTGATCCCACAACAGGCCTCAGGAGGCCCTTGGGGTAGTGGGAGGTTAAGGCTCCCACTTTTTCTAGACAATCGGCACTTGATGTCAGCCGGGTTGTCAGCCCTGCGTGACGGCCGCCTTTACTCCCAGAACAGGCGTCTGGTACTCATTTCCGTTAGAGGCTGAGTCGACCCCAGGGCCATAGTGCCGCCAGAGGGTTTGGGTCAACCCCAACGGGACTTGAACCCTCGACCCTCCGGCTTGTAGCTCAGTGCCTTAACCACTGCGCTAATAACTAGCTACAAATTCGTGAAAAAATACCTAGGAACGATCATTCCAAATATAAACGAGATGTAAAATCGTTTAATACGGGCATAAAATTTTAACCTTTGTTTTCTAATATCACTACGAATATCTGTATATATTTTTATTTCCTTTTTACTTCTGAGTCTAAATGCTTAACTTATGACTTGTGGACCCAAAACTTTTCTTATAATTTTGCATTCTTTTTTCACTATATTTTCGATATATTTTTTTTCTGTTCAAAATTAATGTTTCTGCTCCATAGAGGCACTCTGGTTTAATTACAGTGTTATAGTGTCATAATTTTGTATGTAAAGATATGCATTTTTATTGTAAGTGTTGTGAGTAAGCCGAAATGCTATTTCCATTTTTTGGCATCTACTTTTATTGGCTTTAGTTTCAATTCCATTTTCCTGAATTTTTTCACCAAGATATTTAAATTGTGAAACTCGTTTAATTTTTCCATATTTGGTTTCCAGGTATTATTATTATTATTATTATTATTATTATTATTATCATCATTATTACAATGCTGCAGAAATGAAGGAAACAATAATAGACCTAACCTCAAAACCCGCCATTAAGGAAAAGTTTTGGCGAACCCCTTGAAATATTTTGCGAACCCCCTGGAGGATCGCGAACCACAAGTTGGGAAACGATGGACTAGTAGAAGTTGTAAGAGTAAAAATAATGTAAGTCGAAAAATGTATTTTCTTTTTTAATATTAACTTGGCTTATTGTTACTTTAGCACCACTAAAATCATTTCAAACACGTGCAACTGATAAGTTCCCCCATATAGGCATCTTCCCCTACTTTATCTGTCCCATATGATTCACATAGAGACCCGCAGTAGCTACTATACTGTCTCATAATGCATTTTTGTTTTCCACTTACGGAATTAGTAACGTAAGCACGCCATATATAGCGTTCCGATAACAATACGCTTTTTCACTCGATTATACGGAGCTTGACAACCGGTTCTATGCGCGCATATCCAGACCTACTTTTGCATAACAGTCTGCTATTAGAGATATAAAAAGAACTTTATTGATTATAATTTCATTATATATTCACTACAGACAGCCGGGACCATAAACGTAGAAAGAAGGAACATCACATAATTGCCTTGTTCACAGTCAACTCTATTGACTTTATGTAGTCATTTCTACTGTTTATTGACAATACTCAGGTCTTATTCCTTTAACCTCTCTATTTTTTCCCTGTCAACTATTTTCTTCCCAAGTACAGTGTTTAAAAAATATTTTTTAAAGAAACAATCTTCTTATGTAGAAGATGTATAGGCCTATAGTCCCGCGCCGTAGCCGAGTAGTTTAAAGCAAAACGTTTTGGAGCGTATAATGAATTAATTAGATCCAATCCAGAACTAAGTAAACTAAACACAGCTAGTTTAAAAAAAACAATTAATTTAATTGGGGGCACGCCGTAGCATAGTGGTTAAGGCGCATAAATTCCATAGGGACAATTAATTTTATTTTGTTTAATTTAATTTATTTTTAACACATGTTATAAATACATTTTATTTTCTGCCGTAGCGTAGTGGTAAGGCACTGCGCTACAAGCCGGAAGGTCGAGGGTTCAAGTCCCGGTGGAGTCAGGATTTTTAAACTGACCCAAACCTTCTGGCGGCACTATGGCCTTGGGGTCGACTCAGCCTCTAACGGAAATGAGTACCAGATGCTTGTTCTGGGATAAAGGCGGCCGTCACGCAGGGCTGACAACTCGGCTGACATCAAGTGCCGATTGTCAAGAAATAGTGGGAGCCTTAACCTCCTACTGCCCCAAGGGCCTCCTGAGGCCTGTAGTGGGATCACTTTACTTTACTTTTTAATTAATTTAATTATTTTTAATTAATTAATTAAGTGAATAAAAATAATCATTTGAATATTTTAAAATAATAAACATAAAGCATATAGTTTTGCTTATATTATTATAAATCAATACATTACTAATTACTTTGTTCTGTATTATTGGTTATAATCCATTACATTATATGGTTTAAATTATTTTATGTAAATCATTCTCCATTCCATTAATTCTCTTGTTAGAATAAGTCTTATTACCAATACATTATTATTATTTATTTGTACGTGACATAATTTATGTAAAAATGAAACTGGCCCCTACCTTAAATGTATATATTCTATGAACACTTGCTCATTCGGGTGTCAATACTGTATATAACATTTATTTGTAAATACAATTTATTATTTTTCTTATTCTTATATTTCAATTCCTTCTGGATTTCTTCGTGTTGAAACTTGCAAGTAAAGTTGAGATTCCTTAGGACGGGTTACTGGCCCCAGCGGTAGGGCTGCTACCTTTTAGTCTCTGGACAGACATTAGGATACCGCATTTACTCAGTACCCGATGGAACGGTTATACCGCCGTTACTCGGTCCTCAGAGCCTCGTTTGTGAAAACGGGTTGTACCACGAGAAGGTGAGGATGAGTATTGGGTAGGAGAGGTTATATACACGTCATTACCCTAAAAGTATACAAAACACTGGCTCTTCCAACTCTTTTGTATGGTAGCGAAGTATGGACGTTGAAACAGAAGGATATACAGACACTTAGATCTGCTGAAATGAGATACCTTCGAACGACTGCAGGATACACTGTACTAGATCGCAAAAAAATGAAAACATTTTAGAAGTATTATACATGGGACCTTTAGAAAACAAAATTTCTGATTATAAGTCAAGATTGATGCAACATGTTCATCGAATGGAAAATCACAGGATACCCAAACAAATGTTAAGATATCAACCTGCAGGAAGAAGACCACTGAAAAGACTTTTGGATGGTGTTTCTCTTGAGGCCGAAACAATATGATGATGATGTTTTGGTGCAGAATTACAGAACATATAGTGGTTCGAGTACACATGGTGAAATAAATTTTCACAAGACTACCTTCTCCTGGCCACCTAACTTTCTGTAAAGCAACTATATCCAAGGGAGATTTATCTAATTCACTGATTAATACCTCTACAACCCCGCTATTGTATAAAGTCCTAACATTCCATGTTCTAGTCTTTGGCATGGGCTCCCTGAAGTAGTCCCCGCCCGGAGAACCGAATGGGGGACTATTTGACCTCCGGAAAATTTTACCACAGTTGAATCCATGCCCGCATTTTTTTTTTCAAATCCCACAGGTTGCTTTCGACATTTCTGGTGTTCTCTCCTGGCATGGCGTACTTGTAACCCACTTCTGAAGTTGGGGCGCCTGGAAGGCGGGGTTACGTTACCCCGATGATATGACGGGTAATGATGATGATAATGGTGCGGTAGGTGAGTTCCTAATCCTAAGCCTAATCTAAGATGAATATGAATGATGATGATTGCGATGGCCATATGATTTCGGGGACCGTTTGCGCCTTAAAGTTTTCCTGACATTTGTCTTACAGGTGAGGAAAAACCCCGATAAAAACCTCACCCCAAAAAACTGTCCCGATCGGGGATCGAACTCGGGCCCGCTGCGTGACAAGGCAGCACGCTACCTCGAGACCACAGCGGTAGACTGTCCGCATTTCTTGACGGTTGTATTTTTACGGTGAAAGATCCTCACTTTTTCGACCAAGGCACTTTTTTCGTCTGGCTTATCACCTTCGACCAGTCCGGCATGGGTAACCCTATCGGCAGCAATACTACCGCCGGCATAGCTCTCGGGATGATTTAAGCACGCAAGCCACTCCACCACAACAACGTAAAGATACAATAGAATGGAGGAATTAATCATTATGAGGTTTGATTTATGATAAAATCAAATGTTTACTACCTCTCTTCATATAAATCTTCTAAGTAGATCGCCTCTGCTTTGAGATGAATCAGTAGTAATAAATGTGCCCTGACCGCGTTACGAGCGCTGTGCAGGGTAAGGATAATGACAGGGCTGCTGTCCCCATGCTCCTCTAAGTATTAACCCCTTTTAGAGAGGGTTGCAATGATAAACAATGTAATTATAGACCAAGTTCGGAATTTTAATTATTTGGGATGTCATTTAGGCAATGACAGAAATTTAGATAAACACACTAAAATACAACAATTCAATTATCTATGTGGCACAATTAAACGCACTTTATTGAATAAGACTAGAAAAGAAACTATTTTGAAACTTTATAAAGTATTGGCAGTTCCATCTCTTATCTATGGATGTGAAACCTGGACATTAACAAAGGCAGATAGTAAACAAATAGAGGCTGCTGAAATGAAGATGTTGAGAGCAATAGCAGGATACCAAAGGACCGATAAAAAGAAAAACGAAGATATAAGAACAGAATTTAATATATTTAATATCTGTGAAAGAATAAAATATTATCAAAATGCTTATCTTCAGCACGTATTACGAATGAATGAACAGCGCATACCAAGAAGAATGTATAATTATAAACCATAAGGGAGAAGATTGTTGGGAAGACCACTGAAGAGATGGAAGAACCAATTCGACCTATAATGAGATCGGAAGAGGCCATTGGGCTTAATCCTTGTTGTTGAAGATGATGAAGTAGACAGCGATTTCGAGACCATAACACTAACTGCGTATAATATGTTATGCAACTTTGCTGGTGATCTCGACAGCTGTGGTCTCCAGGTAGCGTGCTACCTTGTCATGCAGCGGGCCCGGTTTCGATCCCCGGTCAGCATAAGTTTCCTCACCTGTAAGGCAAATGTCAGGAAACTTTAAGGGTCGAACGGTTCCCGAACATCATTTGGCAATCACTAGCATCTTTAACATATTCATTAAGATCAGGATCAAGGCCTCTCCTGGCGCATCATTACCCGTCATATATCATCGGGGTAGCATAACTCCGCCTTCCAGGCGCCCCAACTTCCAGAAGTGGGTTACAACAACGCCACGCCAGGAGAGAATACGAGAATGTCGAAATGACGTGGTGGCATTGAATAAAAATATGTAAATAAATATTATATTGCGATAAAAGTGAGGTAAGCACTTGTTACTGATCGCGAAAAAGTTTTTTTTAATTTTCGAGATCTGTTAGGTGCTTACCTCATGTGTATTGCATACTATATTTTGGTCGATGTGACTAATTTTTATTAAATATAGTAATAAATGAATTAAAATATTGGTCGGATGTAAATGACTTCTATGAGAAAGAAACATTTGGTGATCATTGCTATGTAGCTTTTCATTTGTTTTATTATAAGCAAGGATTGTTGGCTGTGGAGACATTTTTATATGTAGTACCGTGATTAGAATCTGTTTGATAATTTTATTATCGAAGGAGTCATGGTAGATGATAGAGAAATTGAAGAAGCCTGGAGAGTGGGATGTTCTGCATTAATTCCGGAAAAGTCTAAAGAAAGGTACGAGTTAGTGTACAAAACATTCAAGAAATGTTTTATTTTACTTACCGAACGTGTGCTTTTTGAGTCCATATCAGCATTGCGATTTCTTTTGTTTGCATAGCAACCAGGTTAGATGTGGGAACGTCGACTTACTTCCAGTAACAACAATATTGGTAAGTATAAGAAATTAGTCACATCGACCAAAAATGTATTCTAATTCAAGTAGTACTATTGGGCGATAGCGAGGAGATACTAAAGGACAACACGCACACACTATTGAGTAACACTAAGAAATTAGGACTGGAAGTAAATATCAGTAAAACTAAATATATGGTCACACGTAGAAATTCAGTATATAATGGAAATGGACAGCTAATGACAAATGAGGGAAATTTTGAGGACGTTGCTGAATTCAAATACCTAGGAACAATAATCACAAATAGGAATGAGATGCACAAAGAAATTAAACATAGGCTCAATTCTGGAAATGCGTGCTATTATGTATTGCAGAGACTTTTGATGTCCCAACTCCTTTCAAAAAACGTTAAACTGAAAATATATAAAACTATTATTCTACCAGTTATATTATATGGGTGCGAAACATAGACTCTTACTTTAAGGGAGGAAAGGAGATTACAAGTTTTGAGAATAAAGTTCTTCGGAAAATGTTTGTACCAAAGAGAGATGAACAGACAGGTGAATGGAGAAGACTACATAACAATGAACTACATGGTCTTTATAGGAAGCCAGATATAATAAGAATAGTTAAGTCTCGTAGACTGAGATAGGCAGGACATGTTGCGCGTATGGGGAATGAAATACGTGCATGGAAGCTTCTTGTAGGGAAGCCAGAGGGAAAACGCCCAGTTGTTAGACCAAGAATGAGGTGGGAGAACAACATTAACTATGATTTGAGGGAAGTAGATTATACAGGGAATGATTGAAAAACATTAGCTCAGGATAGGGATGTATGGAGAGCTTATGACAGCGCGGCCATGAACCTACTGGTTCGATAGTGCCAGTGAGTAAGTAAGTAAGTAAGTAATTCATGTTTATTTATTCATAAAAGGGCCAGTTTTAATTGTGGGCGAAGGAAGTCTAGACACCCCTGATTGATTGTTAAATAAAGTTAGTTTATACTGCAGTTTGTGTAACTGTAGCATCCAAGTCGTTATAATGATGCGTTTTATCGACATAAAAAAACAGTTGAAAAGAGGATTGATGTAAAGTACAGACGGTTCACGGTCGACGAGTCGTGACTCGGTGGCGCAGTGACTTCCAGGCGAAAATAAAACTGCACATAATCTGTATTTCTCTTCGAAACCATTCGCTCATTTATGTTAGCTCATAGATATACAGTCTTAGACACGGAATTTGAAACATTTGTCGCAGACTAAATTTTTCTAACGCCTTTTCGACCCATTAGTATTTTACCTACCCTTTCAAAAGCTTTGGAACGATTAGTCCATAAACAACTGACTGACTACCTAACTGAATGAGTACTTTTAAGGATTCAGGACAGGACACAATAAAAAATACTGTTCTACTATATATATATATATATATATATTCACTCACTCACTCACTCACTCACTGGCACTATCGAACCCGTAGGTTCATGGCCGCACGGACATAAGCTCTCCATACATCCCTATCCTGAGCTAATGCTTTCCTCCGGAAAATTTTACCCCAGTTGAACCCATGTCCACATTTCTTGACGGTTCTATTTTTACGGTGAAAGATCGTCACTCTTTCGACCAAGGTACTTTTTTCGTCTGGCTTATCACCTTCGATCAGTCCGGGGGTAACCCTATTGGCAGCAATGATATATATATATATATATATATATATATATATATCCACCGCTGTGGTCTCGAGGTAGCGTGCTGCCTTGTCACGCAGCGGGCCCGGGTTCGATCCCCGGTCGGGGCAGTTTTTCTGGGTGAGGTTTTTATCGGGGTTTTTCCTCACCTGTAAGACAAATGTCAGGAAAGCTTTAAGGCACAAACGGTCCCCGAAATCATATGGCCATCATCCTTATCATTATCATCCTTACCATTATCATTATCATCATCATCCTTCACCGATGTGGAAAGCAACGGGAAGCTACCACACCTACACAATTCCCTAGTAAAGCTGCAAGCATAGCATGAAAGTGCTATGATTGCAATGAAGGACCTGCCTTCGGGCAGAATTACTATGGATGGATATATATATATATATATATGTGTGTGTGTGTGTGTGTGTGTGTGAGAGAGAAGACATACGCGAAGCATCTGATAATCGAAAACTTACTAATCTTATATTACTTGA